>JAQIUQ010000788.1:0-20493 GCA_030378365.1 Hybognathus amarus | reverse complement strand
AAACTCTTACGTATTGCTTTGCGAAAAAAAAACGACAGTGGTACCCCTTACGTTTTTTTTTTCGGGTCAAAATTTTCGATTTTCTTGAAACTCTGGATTCTGATAGAGAGGCCATGGGACTTAGATCTGAGTGCAAAAATGGAGGCTCTAGACCCTTCCAGAGCTGAGATATTGAGATATTTATAATGCATACAGAGCTGAGATATTGAGATATTTACAACTGGCATAAATGCTACGTGAGATCTCAATATCTCACTCTGGAAGGGTCTAGAGCCTTCATTCTTGCACTCAGATCTAAGTCACATGGCCCTCTATCAGAATCCAGAGTTTCAAAGAAAAATCAAAATTTTGACCCAAAAAAAAAAACGACAGTGGTACCCCTTACGTTTTTTTTTGGGTCAAAATTTTGATTTTCTTGAAACTCTGGATTCTGATAGAGGGCCATGGGACTTAGATCTGAGTGCAAAAATGGAGGCTCTAGACCCTTCCAGAGCTGAGATATTTAGATATTTATAATGGCATACAGAGCTGAGATATTGAGATATTTACAATGGCATAAATGCTACGTGAAATCTCAATATCTCAGCTCTGGAAGGGTCTAGAGCCTCCATTTTGCACTCAGATCTAAGTCACATGGCCTCTATCGAATCCAGAGTTTCAGAAAATCAAAATTTTGACCCGAAAAAAAACGACAGTGGTACCCCTTACGTTTTTTTTTCGGGTCAAAATTTTGATTTTCTTGAAACTCTGGATTCTGATAGAGGGCCATGGGACTTAGATCTGAGTGCAAAAATGGAGGCTCTAGACCCTTCCAGAGCTGAGATATTTAGATATTTATAATGGCATACAGAGCTGAGATATTGAGATATTTACAATGGCATAAATGCTACGTGAGATCTCAATATCTCAGCTCTGGAAGGGTCAGAGCCTCCATTTTTGCACTCAGATCTAAGTCACATGGCCCTCTATCAGAATCCAGAGTTTCAAGAAAATCAAAATTTCGACCCGAAAAAAAAACGACAGTGGTACCCCTTACGTTTTTTTTTTCGGGTCAAAATTTTGATTTTCTTGAAACTCTGGATTCTGATAGAGGGCCATGGGACTTAGATCTGAGTGCAAAAATGGAGGCTCTAGACCCTTCCAGAGCTGAGATATTGAGATATTTATAATGGCATACAGAGCTGAGATATTGAGATATTTACAATGGCATAAATGCTATGTGAGATTCTCAATATCTCAGCTCTGGAAGGGTCTAGAGCCTCCATTTTTGCACTCAGATCTAAGTCCCATGGCCCTCTATCAGAATCCAGAGTTTCAAGAAAATCAAAATTTCTGACCCGAAAAAAAAACGACAGTGGTACCCCTGTACGTTTTTTTTTTCGGGTCAAAATTTTGATTTTCTTGAAACTCTGGATTCTGATAGAGGGCCATGGGACTTAGATCTGAGTGCAAAAATGGAGGCTCTAGACCCTTCCAGAGCTGAGATATTTGAGATATTTATAATGGCATACAGAGCTGAGATATTGAGATATTTACAATGGCATAAATGCTACGTGAGATCTCAATATCTCAGCTCTGGAAGGGTCTAGAGCCTCCATTTTTGCACTCAGATCTAAGTCCCATGGCCCTCTATCAGAATCCAGAGTTTCAAGAAAATCAAAATTTTGACCCGAAAAAAAAACGACAGTGGTACCCCTTATCTGTTTTTTTTTCGGGTCAAAATTTTGATTTTCTTGAAACTCTGGATTCTGATAGAGGGCCATGTGACTTAGATCTGAGTGCAAAAATGGAGGCTCTAGACCTTTCAGAGCTGAGATATTGAGATATTCACGTAGCATTTATGCCATTGTAAATATCTCAATATCTCAGCTCTGTATGCCATTATCAAATATCTAAATATCTCAGCTCTGGAAGGGTCTAGAGCCTCCATTTTTGCACTCAGATCTAAGTCCCATGGCCCTCTATCAGAATCCAGAAGTTTCAAGAAAATCTAAATTTTGACCCGAAAAAAAAACGAACAGTGGTACCCCTTACGTTTTTTTTTGTGCGGCAAAAATAAGTTTCTCCAATCTTCTTGAAACTCTGGATTCTGATAGAGGGCCATGGGACTTAGATCTGAGTGCAAAAATGGAGGCTCTAGACCCTTCCAGAGCTGAGATATTTAGATATTTATAATGGCATACAGAGCTGAGATATTGAGATATTTACAATGGCATAAATGCTACGTGAGATCTCAATATCTCAGCTCTGGAAGGGTCTAGAGCCTCCATTTTTGCACTCAGATCTAAGTCCCATGGCCCTCTATCAGAATCCAGAGTTTCAAGAAAATCAAAATTTTGACCCGAAAAAAAAACGACAGTGGTACCCCTTACGTTTTTTTTTTGGGTCAAAATTTTGATTTTCTTGAAAACTCTGGATTCTGATAGAGGGCCATGGGACTTAGATCTGAGTGCAAAAATGGAGGCTCTAGACCCTTCCAGAGCTGAGATATTGAGATTTCACGTAGCATTTATGCCATTGTAAAATATCTCAATATCTCAGCTCTGTATGCCATTATAAATATCTCAATATCTCAGCTCTGGAAGGGTCTAGAGCCTCCATTTTTGCACTCAGGTCTAAGTCCCATGGCCCTCTATCAGAATCCAGAGTTTCAAGAAAATCAAAATTTTGACCCAAAAAAAAAAAACGACAGTGGTACCCCTTATGTTTGTTTTTTTTGGGTGCAAAAAAAGTTTCTCCAATCTTCTTGAAACTCTGGATTCTGATAGAGGGCCATGGGACTTAGACCTGAGTGCAAAAATGAACGCTCTAGACCCTTCCAGAGCTGAGATATTGATATTTAAATGGCTCAATATCGCAGTATGTCATAAATATCTCATAAATATCTCAATTTCTCAGCTCTGGAAGGGTCTAGAGCCTTCATTCGTTGCACTCAGGTCTAAGTCCCATGGCCCTCAAATCAGAATCCAGAGTTTCAAGAAGATTGGAGAAACTTTTTTTGGCACCAAAAAAGAAAACAAAGCAGTGGTACTCCCTTTTATTTTTTTTTTTGGTGCAAAAAAAAAGTTTCTCCAATCTTCTTGAAACTCTGGATTCTGATAGAGGGCCATGGGACTTAGACCTGAGTGCAAAAATGAACGCTCTAAGACCCTTCCGGAGCTGAGATATTTATAATGGCTCAATATCGCAGTATGTCATAAATATCTCATAAATATCTCAATTTCTCAGCTCTGGAAGGGTCTGAGAGCCTCCATCGTTGCACTCAGGTCTTAGTCCCATGGCCCTCAATCAGAATCCAGAGTTTCAAGAAGATTGGGGAAACTTTTTTTGGCACCAAAAAAAAAAAAACCAACATTGGTTACCCTTGTTTTTTTTTTTTTTTTTTTGGTGCAAAAAAAAGTTTCTGCTAAATCTACTTGAAACTCTGGATTCTGATAGAGGCCATGGGACTTAGACCTGAGTACAAAAATGGAGGCTCTAGACCCTTCCAGAGCTGAGATATTAAGATATTTATAATGGCTCAATATCGCAGTATGTCATAAATATCTCACAAATATCTCAATATCTAGCTCTGGAAGGGTCTAGAGCCTCCATTTTTGCACTCAGGTCTTAGTCCCATGGCCCTCAATCAGAATCCAGAGTTTCAAGAAGATTGGAGAAACTTTTTTTTTTTTTGCACAAAAAAAACGACAGTGGTACCCCTTGTTTTTTTTTTTTTTGGTGCAAAAAAAAAGTTTCTAGATCTTCTTGAAACTCTGGATTCTGATAGAGGGCCATGGGACTTAGACCTGAGTGCAAAAGTGGAGGCTCTAGACCCTTCCAGAGCTGAGATATTGAGATATTTATAATGGCTCAATATTGCAGTATGTCATAAATATCTCATAAATATCTGCACACAAAAAAAAAACCCCAAAAAAAAACCATAAGGGGTACCACTGTCGTTTATTTTTTTTTTTTGTGCAAAAAAAAAAGTTTCTCCAATCTTCTTGAAACAATGCCAGGTATATTATAGTGAAGTTATTGAATATTTTTCATAAATATAAATAATAAAAATTATGCATGAATATTTTGTCCAAATTAACTGTTGTAGTATAAACAATAGGACAGCAGTGATGTGTAAACTGAATTTGGTGACACTGTGGTGTGTGACAGTGAAGTTATTGACTGTTTTCGCAGTAACGCTTTTCGGGTTTTGCACTTTGCAGACGGTCCCTTCGGATCTGTCTCTCGGCCGCCTGCGCATAGAGATCAATGTATTTTATCCACTGCGAGGGAAAGCTCGTTTCGCGGAAAATTAGGTTGTAGCTGCTTGTCTACGTTGCTACGATTAAAAAGAGGTGACCTTTGTGCTTTAATAACGTTTAGCTGAGGAGTTATTGACCCGGGAAGTTTGAATCTGTGAATTTATTGCCAACTTTACTCAACTCAATTCTGGAAGCGTCCAGAAACTTCCTCTCAGTTGCCAGAATGACAGCTAGTGACGCGCCCGGTTTCTGTGTTTTGATTTGTCCGATTCACTAGACTTTTCCAGAAATGTATAGAGTTTACCCGGGTGCGCGCTGTAGTGTATTTAAAAAGCGGATGGGTGACAGACAGACAGATATTGAAATAGCCTACATCAGAAGAAGAGCGATCTGAGAAAAAAACCCCAGTCTGTATTGACTTTTTTCCGCGAGGTGTAAATTATTGAAGAATTGAAGAATCACTCTACTGACGGTAAGTCTACATTTATTTTACTTTCGGTTCTAGGTCACATGCATTGTGTAGTAGCTTATTACTCATGCATCTATTCATGAATCTACTATGTTTCAATATTAGCTTTGTATTACTATCTTATTATTGCATGCAGACCGCTATATTCTCCTGGGGAAAATAAACAGGAGACCAGTTGCATAAACTGTGTCTTAAGACTGTGTCTAAAGAAGTCTGACCAACTAGCAGTTTACTAAGATTTAAGTGAATTTTAAATTCAAATTAGACTGGTCTGCCATTTTATGTAACTGAAAAAAAAGTGGTCCAGTCTTGAACAATAAATTGAGATGACTAATTTGACTAGTCTAAGCAGTTTATGCAACTCCATTGCCACTGTATTCACTGTTAGACTTATTTTTTATACTGTATGAGCACAAGACCTATTTTCTTTGCACAACAATTTGCTATACATTTAAAACAAATATTGTTGTTCTTTTGTTGTGTTTTACTAGATTTTAATAGAAACCAAACATGTCATCAGCAAAAGGAGTGGCCATTGGAATTGACCTGGGCACCACCTACTCCTGTGTGGGGGTGTTTCAGCATGGAAAAGTGGAGATCATCGCCAATGACCAGGGGAACAGAACAACACCCAGCTATGTTGCCTTCACTGACACAGAGAGGCTCATTGGAGATGCTGCTAAAAACCAGGTGGCCATGAACCCCAACAACACCGTGTTTGATGCCAAGAGGCTGATTGGCAGGAAGTTTGATGACCCAGTAGTGCAGTCTGACATGAAGCACTGGTCCTTCCAAGTCATCAGTGATGGCGGAAAGCCAAAGGTTCAAGTCGAATACAAAGGTGAAAACAAAACGTTTAATCCTGAAGAAATTTCCTCCATGGTCCTGGTGAAGATGAAGGAGATTGCTGAAGCTTATCTGGGGCAGAAGGTGTCAAATGCAGTTATCACAGTTCCTGCCTATTTCAATGACTCGCAGAGGCAAGCCACTAAAGACGCTGGAGTGATCGCTGGGCTCAATGTCCTCAGAATCATCAATGAGCCCACGGCTGCAGCCATCGCCTACGGCCTTGACAAAGGCAAAGGAGCAGAACGCAACGTCCTGATCTTTGACCTGGGTGGAGGCACCTTTGACGTGTCCATCCTGACCATTGAAGATGGCATCTTTGAGGTGAAGGCCACAGCCGGAGACACTCATCTGGGTGGCGAGGACTTTGACAACCGCATGGTGAATCACTTTGTAGAAGAATTCAAGAGGAAGCACAAGAAGGACATCAGTCAGAACAAGAGGGCACTGAGGAGGCTGCGGACAGCGTGCGAGCGAGCCAAGAGAACCCTCTCCTCCAGCTCTCAGGCCAGCATTGAGATCGACTCGCTGTACGAGGGCATCGACTTCTACACGTCCATCACCAGAGCGCGCTTTGAAGAGATGTGCTCAGACCTCTTCAGGGGAACACTTGAGCCTGTGGAGAAAGCCCTGAGAGACGCCAAGATGGACAAGTCTCAGATCCATGACGTCGTCCTGGTTGGTGGATCAACAAGAATCCCAAAGATCCAGAAGCTCCTGCAGGATTTCTTCAACGGCAGGGACTTGAACAAGAGCATCAACCCAGATGAGGCAGTGGCTTATGGTGCAGCGGTGCAAGCCGCCATCCTCATGGGTGACACATCTGGAAATGTCCAGGACCTGCTGCTGCTGGATGTTGCGCCACTGTCTTTGGGCATTCGAGACTGCAGGTGGAGTCATGACAGCCCTCATCAAACGCAACACCACCATCCCCACCAAACAGACCCAGACCTTCACCACCTACTCAGACAACCAGCCCGGTGTCCTGATCCAGGTGTATGAGGGAGAGAGGGCCATGACAAAAGACAACAACCTGCTGGGTAAATTTGAGCTCACAGGAATTCCACCTGCACCACGGGGAGTCCCGCAGATTGAAGTGACCTTTGACATTGACGCCAATGGAATCCTGAATGTGTCAGCGGTGGACAAAAGCACTGGAAAAGAGAACAAGATCACCATCACCAATGACAAGGGCAGACTGAGCAAAGAGGAGATCGAGAGAATGGTGCAGGACGCAGAAAAGTACAAAGCTGAAGATGATCAGCAAAGAGAGAAGATTTCTGCCAAAAACTCCCTGGAGTCTTACGCCTTAAACATGAAGAGCAGTGTGGAAGATGAGAACCTGAAAGGCAAGATCAGCGAGGATGACAAGAAGAAAGTCATTGAGAAATGCAACGCCGCCATCAGCTGGCTAGAGAACAACCAGCTGGCTGATAAGGAGGAGTTTGAACATCAGCTGAAGGAGCTGGAGAAAGTCTGCAACCCAATCATCACTAAGCTTTATCAGGGAGGGATGCCAGCTGGAGGCTGTGGAGCTCAGGCACGGGGCGGATCAGGGGCCGCTTCCCAGGGACCAACTATTGAAGAGGTGGATTAAAGTTATGGACTAATGTCATGTGTCAGTTAGAGACTCCTTAAACTTTGAGCAAGGATTTTTAAAATGATATTGCTGCTCTAATAGTCCTGTTTTGTTATGTATTAACCATAAACCACTGTATTTTATGTACTCATTTGTATATACTGTTATGATGTAAATAATACAAGCATGATTATCTTTTATGGACAATGAACATTTTTCATTTTTTTATTAAATATAAAATATGTTTTCTCATTCAAAAGGTCGTAGTCATGTGGTTTAGTAAAGTGAAGTGCTCTTTTTTCACACTCTTCTCAAACACACTTGCAACCATATGAAATGATCATAAAAACATTAACTTTTTTAATTGTTAATACGAGTTCAGCTGAGTTTTCTGTTTGACTGTCACCTCAGACTGTTACTACTTTTTACCGCGAGCTGTCCTGGAACAAGTTTACTGAACTTGGTGTTCTGTGTTCCTGGTAGCAGAACTGAAGAGTTTTAAATGTATTGTGAAGGTATAATGAAGAAATGTTGTTGTTTGTTTTTTGTTATGAAGGTAAAAAAATGTATCAATCTCTACCCTGAAATAAACTAGAACTGTAAGACAAATCATGTTAATGAAAAACATTACACTAAAGTGTCTAAAAATAAACTTTATGAAATTTTCTTATTTATTGGTATTAGTGAGTATTTTACAAACAAGTATGAATATCACTAAAACTACAACACAGATATATGATATTAACACAGTTTCCAGTCTTGAAAACATAAAGCAAAACACTTTTCAACTCAGATAATGCGAGAAAATTTTGCACAATTTATTAGAGAAACAGCAAGTAACACAATACATTAATTGTAAAAACCTGAAAAAAATTTTTATTGCAAAATGTAGGCTACTCCAATTTTATTTACAACTTCAAAAACAAACCCTTTTTGCATTGCTGTTAATTTCTCTTTTCTCTTCAGATCTCAAAATCACCAAGAAAATTTCCCTTTATGAAATTTTGATTTTGGTAAGTGAATAAGTAAAAATATTGATTTAGCTATTACCAAAAACCATAAAAAAATCGGATCATTAAATATTCAATTGCGTAATGCACGTTACAAACGCATTACTTTACTCGTAACATCAAAAAAGTAATTGATTGCGTATGCATGTTACTTGTAATGTCGTTACCAGTAATGCGATTCTGAAACATCTGATCACTAGGTTTTTCTCAGAGAGCTATGATAGAAATGTGTCCATCGCTCGATAATCTTCACATAATCAGATTATTAGACAATAAGGGTAAATTGACATACTCTGGTACACTGGAGGACTAAAGCACAGTTCCACTTTGACAGGCTGTAGAGATCTCTGATGGAATCACATCCTTATGTTTCTGAGATCAAAGATACACAAAGTTCAACTTGTATGAAGTAAACTTGCATTTGCAATATTTTGCATTTTTGTATTTTTTGTTTATATTGAGTTTCACATGATTTTAAATAATTTTATTGACTACTGTTAAATACACACTATTATTATAGTATTATATATTTAATACAGTAGCTCTTCGGTTTAAACCATAAACACATGCTATCCACTCAAGTAGCCATCTGAAAATCTCTGAAAAATGGTGTAATTTTTTTTATACTTGTTTTTCATGCCCGAAGAGAAATAAAGCATTAGGAAAAAAATCCTAAGGTTAATATAATTTATGCATGAAATGGTTAAAACATTGATTGTATGATTGGAAATATATAAGATCTATAATTGATTGATTTCACCCCCTAATAAATTTAACATTTAAAAGTTATTCAATATTTACACAATTGGGGACATGTCGGTATGTGTCAAATTCGAAGTTGCACCTGCTGAGCAAAAGAAAAAAAGAGTGTGAAAACCAGAATGTTTACACCAAGCTGTCCTTGTGATAACGGGAGAAAGCTAAAACATTTAAATCAGAGACAAAGCAGTTAAACGAACCACTTCAAATGCAGCGCTTGTCTCTAGTGTTGCAGACTAAATGTTTCATTCACGAAATGGGAGCAGAAAGTTGTCTCATTACTGGATGCTCTTCAGGGATTGGGCTCAGTCTTGCTGTGCATCTCGCATCAAATCCATCAAAAGTCTACAAAGGTAACTGATAAAACAATGCATTTCTGTGGTTCTATTTACTTATAGTTTATACTGACATGTATGTCTAAAAATGACTGTTAGCGTCAGTGAAAGAGAGAGCGTTAAATATAGTTACAATCATTGTTTAAAAAAAGTACGATTGATTATTGATGTTGTTTAGTTTACGCTACCATGCGGAACCTGGACAAGAAGCAACGGCTGTTGGAGAGTGTGAGAGGACTGCATAAAGACACTATGGCCATACTACAGATGGACGTGACAGATCAGCAGTCTATACTTGATGCCAAAAGAAATGTTACAGAGGGCAGAATTGACATACTGGGTAAGAGAACGTAATACATTTAGCCCTTTGGGGCTAAATGGTGTGTAGAAAAGGGAAAAGGTGTGTAGAAAGATTGAGGTTAAAAGTCCACATGAATAGCCATTCTTTATATCCACTGTGCTTACATGGGGTTTATATAACATAAACCATGTTTTAACCAAATTCTTTGGGATAAATGATTTCATTGATTTCCTCCTAATACCTTTGTGTTAGTTTGTAATGCAGGTGTAGGTCTGATGGGCCCTCTGGAAGCTCACTCGCTGGACACTATACGTGAAATCCTGGACATCAATCTGCTGGGCACACTTCGCACCATACAGACCTTCCTACCGGACATGAAGAGAAAGAGACATGGACGAATCCTTGTGACAGGCAGCATGGGAGGACTACAGGGTGAGTGGGGACGGAGATAGAGAAAGTGAGATTTTTCAGAAAACATGCAGCAAAGCAATTCCCAGCAAACACAGAATGTTCCCCTAACGTTTCTCGAATGGTCCCATGAGGTTATTTTTTTGGGAACCAATAAGAACGTTATAGGAACGTTCCATGTAGGTTATTTTTAGGTTCCATTTTTATAACGTAAGGAGAATGTTCCGGGAAGGTTCCTTTAAAGGGGCGATGAACTGAGAAATCAAATTTTCCTTGAGCTTTTGACATCTGAAGAGGTCATATTATAAGAATATGCTGTAAGTTTCAGAACTGAAAATGACCTTGTTAGTCCAATAAAAGCTTTTATTGACACCAGCCTCAACAAACGACTCGTTTTTGAAAGTGTGGAAGTGTGACGTCAATGACGCTAAAACCCCACCCGCTCATCAACGCCTACTTCAACACGGCCGGTTTAGCCCCGCCCACCGATTCGCGCATTCACGCATAGGTAAACAAAAGCATACCTCGTGATGACAAACCGGAGCGAGCTACCAGCAATAAACATTCCGTTGACAAAATGTTGTGCCGTGCCTGGCTGTGGAAGAAGACAGTTGCTGCATAAGCTTCCTCTGGATTCCAATATTAGGAATGCCTGGTTAAAATTTGTTTTTAATGACGTTCCAGCAGATGAGTGTAAAACATTATCCGTATGTTCGCTTTAGTTCACCGAGGATTGTTTTGTGAACAAGACACAGTTCGAGGCTGGATTTGCAGACCGATTAAGATTAAAAAAGGCGCTGTACCTTCTATATTGGATCCAACAGGAGTGGTGCAACACACTTATGTGAGTAATATTTTTATTTTAGAAATATTAATCTACTCGGCTAGCATTGCATTGTTACAGATCGTTTGATATCTAATAATTATGTGTATGTGTCTACAAGTATCCGTTGTATTCGAGGTGCTGTTGGTTCATTGTCCTGCAATTCGGGATCGGACTATGGGTCAAACATGTATGGGCGAATCATTCCAGTTGCCATTTTACAACAGTGGTTTTCAAAACAAATTCCCCACGTGCACCTACCGAAACCAACGAACAGAGTTGAAGCTTATTATAAATTAATATGCAAAACTGTTATCCACTCACAGCAGTGGGCGTTTACTTCCTAGTCTTCAATGCGATACGCCCATAAAATACGAGCATTTTTCAAGTAGGGCTAAAACTAGGGAAAAAAATAGCCTATAACTTATTAATTTTTATGTTTTTGAAGGTAAAAACCAAGCGAATGTCATAAGTTGACCGCAGACAACAAGAATAAAAACATTTAAAGAGCCAGTACATGACCCCTTTAACCTTAAAGGGATACTCCCACTTTTTTGGAAATAGGCTCATTTTACCACTCCCCCAGAGTTAAACAGTCGAAGTCGCGTTTAATCTTAAATCCATCAGGCTCTGATTTTTCTGATATTTAGAAGAATATCAGTAATCAGAATAGTTTCTGGTCTCATAGACCATAGTATATTTTTTTATCTACTATGGAAGTCTATGAGACAAGAAACTGCTCTGGTTACTGATATTCTTCTAAAATATCAAAAATCGGCTGAATGGATTCAAAAGCGGTGAAACTCAACTGTTTAGCTCTGGGAGTCTGTAAAATGAGCCTATTTCCAAAAAAGTGGAGTATCCTTTAAGGGAAAGTTCTAGGAATGTTCTGGGAACCAAAATCGTAACGATTCCCAGATCCTGAAATTACGTTTGCTGGGTCATTGCAAAATTGATTTTCCCTTGTTTTTCCATTTCTGAATTTCATGTATTTAAATAGCACTTTGTATAAAACAGATTGTTGTTTTCCAGTTTATTACAGTGGAGCTGCTTTGACACAGTTTTGCTAATGTTGGAGAATTCATAAATTATGAAACAAGTTCAATTCAGTTTTAGTCCAGCAAAATTTAGTTCAATGACAGCATCAAGGTTTCAAAGTTAGTGTCATTATCCAGGTTATTTCAGTTTAAATTTTGTTCACATCTGACAGTGTCAGTGCAGTTACTGAACATTTGTATTTTAAACCCCAACTGAGACAAGTCAAAGGAGGCAACATCCTCCTAAGAAGCAAAACTGTGTAAAATGAATTTTCAGAGAATCTCTCTTGGAATGTTTATTTTCTTACATGTATCAGGAAAATACTTTTGTTTTAAGCTTAGATCCTGTACAATGTTTTTGCTTGCAAACAACCTTAGAACTTGCGAATGGGGTTAAATAAATAAATCACCATTTATGTTCTCTGTCTGAAACTCAGGTTTACCATTCAATGAGGTCTACTGTGCTAGCAAATTTGCAGTAGAGGGCGCTTGTGAGAGCCTGGCTATTCTACTCCAGCACTTCAACATTCAGTGAGTAAATAACTATACAATGTGCTTGTATAACCAAACAGACCCTTTTTGCCTATAAATATTCTTCAGATAAATGGCTTAGGCACCCATACAATTTGCTAAGTCCATCTATATATTCCATCTCCCGTGCTGCAGTGTGAGCCTGATTGAATGTGGACCAGTCAACACAGACTTCCTGATGAACCTGAAGAGGACTGAGGCCAGCGATGAGGCGCTGGAGGTTGACGCACACACACGCAACCTGTATGATCAGTACCTGCAGCACTGCCAGTCTGTGTTCCAGAATGAGGCTCAGGACACTGATGACATCATACAGGTGCTACATTCAGCACTGGCAGAAAGCCGTCAACCTCTGAGTGAGGGTGAAGGACTGTGTTGGATTTAGACAGTCAAAACAAACTGACAGAGCTAAATAAATATAGATTTGAGTTGAAATTATTTTATAATCTTACCTGAATATTATTTCTAGCTTACACTTAGAAACAAAAGGTCTATAAGTAATGTACAAGCAATTGGCCTAGCAATTGCTATATATTAGCTCTTTAACCATTGTTTTATGAGATATTCTATAAAAATATATTGCCATGACTATTTCAACATATTCCATCCTGCTCTTAATTCTACATTTAGGTATATCTGGAGGCAATTGAAGCACCGACTCCATTCCTCAGATATTACACTAACAGAGCCCTACTACCCATGAGCAGCCTGAAACTCACCTCCATGGATGGCTCTCAGTACATCCGGGCAATGAGCAAACTCATCTTCTCTGCACCTGATACAGATCCAAAGATATGATCCTAATACATCCGGTACTATTTTTTACAAAGCCCTCAACTATAAAAAAAACAGTGAATTTACAATTCAATTTTTTTAAATATATTAAGCATTCAACTGAAACTGAAGTGTTTCTGTTGCCACATTATGCTTGAATCACTACTCTGAACAACTGTGATTTGTAACAACAGAGCCAGTGAAAATAAAAGCTTTGGGTATTTTGTCTACTGAGTCTGTGTTCTTCTCTAAGCCTCAGCCCTTGAGCTGAAATTCTGTACATGAGTTCTTTTCCTCTCACCTAAAACTGTTAATGCTCCACATTTTTTGTTTACTAGAATCAGAGAACAGCGAGCTCTGTGCAAGGTCAATATTTTCTCTATAATGTGAGCACATCATTCAAGGACACTGATCTTGATCGTCACATGCAGACGTCACTGATGCCCAACATATCACAGGCTCACAGAAGCCTTTCACCTATATTCTCTTTTTTAAATAAATAAATTATTATATATATATATATATATATATATATATATATATATATATATATATATATATATATATATATATATATATATATATATATATATATATACACACACACACACACAACACTGGTCCAGAAGCACTTCCTGTTTCAATTTTTTTAACACTACATAAATGTTGGGATAAAATACAACCGACAGAACATATACAACTGAATCAAAAAGTTAAGCAAACATCTTTAAGATGTTTTCTTTACATTGAAATAAAGAAACCATTTACAAACTGAATCAGGAAGTGTTTCTGGACAAGTGTTGTTTACATCTTGCAAATATATATATATATATTTATATATATATATATATATATATATATACACACACACACACACACACACACATATATATATATATATATATATATATATATACATATAGCATTTGAAAATAGCTCCTTAACCAAAAGCGAAGTCAGTTATGAAAACATTGGGTGATACTTTGCATACTGACCGTGCCAGAGTATCCTAAACTATATCCAATCTTCCTTAGGGACTCTGATCTGGGAATGTAGATGGGATTAGATCTAACACAAGAGATCGGTTTTGGTGGGTACAGTCACATAACCATCTTAAGCCACTTAATGCAAGGATCAGCCATTGAGAATAGTTGAGAACAGTTTGAAATAAATCAAAGGGGTGACCCTTTTGTTTAAGGTCATAATATATTTCAGTTTCAATAGTTATAATGACTACGTGTATAGAGCATTCAGTACTAACTCTTTCTATCACATGCACACACTGTTCCTCTCGGCACTGATTAAGTACAAATATCACTGACTGTCTTTGCCATGTGTACCACAGTGCCAACTCATCTGAAATTGTGGACTCTGATCTCACTCTGAGAGACCAAATTCTCTACATCAAGATCATTCTTGCAACGTCATGTCTGACGCTCTAGTTATTACACAACACAAATCAGTTGCACTTTGCAATCCTGTACCGACTGAAAAGTTAACATTTAAGCCTTTCTGTGACGTTACCTTAATTCCAAAGGCGCGACTAACTGAATCTGCTTTATCAGGATTATTTCTGTTCCTCTTCATGGGTTAATGACATGATGGGTCAGGCTGAGGCAGAAGCACATGACTCCTCCCCTCCAGTCGTTTAGATCCTGTTCCCTCGGTTCTAGAACAGGTTATGGCCCATCTTCTCTGTAAAACATATTTGATGGAAAATATCACATACAAAAAAAGAAAATCATTTAATTTAATTTTCAGGGAAAGTCACATTTTGTCAAGTATTTACTTATAGAACACAACAAAAACAATTCTGGAGAAAGGAGACTGTTGTTGTAGGATCCCATTGGTTCTCTGCTCGCAGTAAAGCAGTGATTCTTAAACAGCAAACTTCCAAGGGGGCCTCAGACGACTTAAAATTATTTAAAGTCAGCAAGAAATGGAAACTATGATTGTCTTCCCCTATACGAAAAATAATTACTTACTTCAAGTTCATTTTATGAAGTAAATGCAAGTAATGTTCAAGTATTATGCTGTAGGTATACTAATGTTAATATGTACAAGTAAACTTTTAAGTGTACTATTTTAGCCTTATATGCCTTTTGGCTAATTCTGGTTTATTTGCAGCAATGTTAATTAATGTTCAACTGCCCCTGTCAAATAAATGAATAAATAGATAAACTTTAAGTGCACAACTAGTTCATAATTATGTTTCTCATTTGTACTGCAAGTGAATTTATGGGTATACTAGTAGTTTACTATTTTTATACTTGTAGCAAATTTTTATTTTATGAAAGTATCCTTTGAAGTATACTACTTGAAGTCAAAGTTTTATACTACACGTTTCTTTAAGTTTGTGTTTACATAATATATGTGGGTGCACTGTGTATCATTATATATATATATATATATATATATATATATATATATATATATATATATATATATTAATGCACACACATGCTTGTATATATTTAAGAAATATTTTCATGTATAAACTGTATATATATTTATATATAATTTATATTATATATAAAAATTTTATTTTATTTTTTCTTAAATATACATGCATGTGTGTGTATTTATATATATATAAAGTAATTATACACAGTGCACCCACATATATTATGTAAACACAAACTTTTATTTTGAATGTGATTAATCATTTGACAGCCCTATTTTTATATGTATTTTTATAGGCCTATACTACTATGTTCAAATGTTATTTTTTACACCCTTTAATTGTACTTTAATTTTAAAAACATTTTATTAGTTTAAGTTTCATAAATAAAGGCAACATTTTAAACAAAAAAGTTTCTGAGAAATACATAAAAAGTAGACTGGAAGTATACTTTCTTATTTTTTAAAATAGTATATATATATAGTTTTAAAAATGTAATAGCACACTTGAATAAACTTATTTTTCATAAGGGTTTCCTTTTAATATATTTGGTGAGGCAATATCGAAAAGATTAGTTTGTTCACTCGCTCAACATCTGGTTTCCAACATTGTCTTGGAAAACCTGTAGTAGTCTACTACTGTATATGAGTTTGATTTTTAATTTTCAACTCCATGGGCATTTTTATAAATATATTTAAAACATATTTTATTAATAGGCCTAAATTTTTTCTAGTTATGCTAAGCTCTAAAATATTGTGTAGAAAATTTTACATTTTTAAACATCTTTATCTTTAATCTAGTAGGCTAAATCATAAACAACCGAAATGTCATGAGGGCAAATGATGTAGTTGTGAACAACTGAGGGCTTTGGAGTCAAAAAGTCGGAGAACCACTGTCCTAAATCTAGCTCCAGACAGTCGACTCGCCAGAGCGATACCCCTGAAGGTGAATGACTTCATATAATCGACTACAAGCACCTGCGGGAGTCTCCACTCCTCCCCTCTCATGCGTCACTACAGCTCGGCCCTTTATAGTAAACCGCTCCACTTTGGCTCTAGTTACAGCGGAGCCGCCTGTTAATACGGCTATCGACACAGTAAGCATTGCGCGGAGCACTTTTCGAATAGTTTCAGTCATTTCACAAGCTTGGAATAGCACAAATGGCAAAAAAGGCCACTTCGCTTTTCCTCCGGACTCTAGAGATGTCGGAAAGACAATCGTGCGATGTTATGAGGAGAAACAGCAGCTCCCTCAGGTAAAAGCGCATCACTCAACTTGTACAATACTAACTGCTATGTAAAACCTTTGTATTTATATACACAAATTTTGATTATTTATTACACCTAACCATATCACACAAAAACTAACTGAAGAACGCGTAATGTAACAGAAAATAACCCAGATTCATTTTGGTTTGTTACAACAATAGTTTAAACAAATAATCGTGTGTTTATTTAAAATGGTTGCCGTGGTGAAAACCAGTTGAATTGGGCGAATGTTGTAAATTGTTCTCAATTGTGTGTGGGAATGTTGAACAAAGCAGAAGAGTGGCTATACTATTGTAAAATAACTCACGGGGGAGTGAGAAGTCACGAGACGGTGAAACTGAAAGTGCTGTGAGGGAAAAGTTACCAAGTGTTCCAGAAGACAAAAAAACGATAGTATTTCTGTCATATATTCCTGGTGCTGTATCGTAAATATACATCATAGTTTTTATCCAGTATATACATTTAGCTTTTTTAAAGATCTGAAGGATTTATTTTTCAGATCTTTCAAAAGATCGCGAAGCGCGTTCATCTTTTGAATAATGCAGTTCCAGTGCGCGCGCTGCTGGCCGCGTGCCATGCAATGCAACTGAGAAACAGGGTTACCATTGATCGTCTACTCTTTACCTTTTACCAGAATGTACGTCATTTTACCGGGTCAACACAGGCATTTCTTAAAACACTGCGTCACAACGTATTTGTAGGGAACAAAACCTGTCAACATGCAAGTTGCATGGTGCCAACCTTCAGACACATATTACAATGTATTCTAATTTTGTTAAGTGAATAACTGTTTGTTTCTTCTATAGACATTTGAGCTCATGTGGCATCTTAGCAGCAGGACGGGTGAGTTTACCTCCTCCTTCAACTCATTCTCAACTGGTGCCCACCCGGAGCTTCATTAACTTATCAGTCCCCCTTATAACACGGAGAATGGAGTACTTAGAGAGCCGAAGCATTGGGTACGTACACTACACATCACTAGATATAAAACCATTAAATCATAACTTTTAATCCAAATTCATTTTCATTGAATAATATTGGTAACGCAAATTCATTTTCATTCCAGTTACTCACCTGAGCAGATGTAGCAACGTTGTTGCCAGTGTGGACCAGTACCAGCAGTTTGTGCCTTGGTGCAAGAAGTCAAAGGTCACAAGGGGGCAGAATGGGGACATGCTAGCTCTAACTTGAAATCGGTTTCCCCCGATCGTGGAACGCTGACACCTCTGAGGTCACAGTCATCCCGAACCACCAAGTCCGAGTGAGTCTATTTAGAAATTAGAAAGCCGTTTCAATTGTGAATTGAAGACATCCTTCTTGTTTCAACAAAAAGAGGTAGTGATTTGGAACTAGATTTCATTAGATTAAGTGATACTCATTTAACAAGAGTAAATCTGTCTTAAGCCTTCAACATGTCCATGTATCATAGGATCAGCTTACATATTGGCCAATTAAGCTGTCTGGGGCCGTCTGTCTGAAGTGTGTGCATGTGTTTCAGGCGCTGTGTACAGACGGGACGCTCTTCAATCACCTTGAGACATTGTGGCGATTCACTCCTGGAGCTGCAGGCCAAGCCAAATCATGCAATGTGGAGTTCTTTGTAAGTAGTGCAACTGGCAAAAGCAGACACTTTTACAATCTACATTCATCAGTTTCGACACTTCCTTTACTCCAATTCCTCCTCTTTAGTGGTTTAATCCAATAATTCCTGTTGTGAACTGAAAGTGAGCAGAAGGATTAGACCAGATCAGTGGCTTTTTTTAACACATGTGGGTTGCCTTTCCGGTTCTCCTTAAATAGCCAGTAACGGAGACAGGCATGATAACCATCCAAGTGCTAGAGGGAATTATATGACCTAAATGTCACCGGATTAGACGTAGTGAGATAGACATCACAGGAAAGCGACAGGGATTTGGGAGATTAGAAGAGGACCCATTGAAGAAGAATCAAAACTGAATGAATGTTTGCATCAGTACAAAGCTGGACTATTATGTTTTATACAAACTAAAACTATTTTAAAAAATGTGTTATTAAAACTGAAATAAAAATGACTAAGAAAATTAACAAAACAAAGACAACAAAATACTAAAACTTAACCTTAATCTTGAGGTCAGGGGAGTAAGGTTTACACAAACAGCTTTTACTGGCCTACGACAGTTACATAAAGATAATAACTCAAAATATCTTAATGACGCTAGTACAAAGACCTTGTTGAATAAAGTAAATAAAAAAGCATGCTATTTAAAATCATACAATTACATTAATTAATTTTTGCAAATTGTGCTAATTTACCCAAAAACCTTTGTTTCCATCTCTAGGTGTCATTTGAGTTCAAATCTCTGCTCCACTCACAATTGGCGACAGTATTTTTCGACGAGGTGGTCAAACAGATGGTCAACGCTTTTGAGAAACGAGCAAACAAACTTTACAGCGCCGGCGTCCAACGACAGCAGACTTCACACAGAAGAGCAACCTGAAAACACAAGCGACACAAGGAGTTACATTACAACCACATACATTGTTAATGTATCAGTTCTGGAGAAGAACTGCTCCTCTTTTTTTAATCCAGTTTGTTGGATTTTGGACAGTTAATGCCAGCACAGATTTTTGTCTTGTGTTTGGAAAGCCTATTTATTTAAACCATAAGAGTTATAATTTATAGTGATGAGTGAGATGAGTGTGTGTGTATAATTTATCAGTGGAATGAAAGAGGAAGATGATTGCAGTAAAAAGTGTTGAGGAAGGATGCTTTTTCATATTTATGATCATTATGTTCACATGGTTGACCAAAGGGTAAAAAAAATCAGCTCTAAATTATTATTCAGTGCACTTTTTCCAGACTTATAATAAAACAAAATATTTTCTTAATCCTGTTTTGTCATGTATTCATATGCTGTCAGAAACACACAACACTACAGTCATCCAAAGTTCAATCCTTCATTCAAAAAAAAATGAAAGCTCTGTCATTTTTTACTCAACCTCATTTTGTTCCAAACCTGTATGAGATTGTCTTCTGCTGAACACAAAGGAAGAATTTTTGAAGAATGTTGGTAATCCAACAGTTGACGGAACCCATTGACTTCCGTTGTAGGAAAAAAAATTATTTGCAAGTGAATGGTTACGGTTAACTGTCTGGTTACCAACATTCTTTAAAATATCTTATTTTCTGTTCAGCAGAAAAAAACTCATACACGTTTGGAACAACCTAAGGGTGTTAATGATGACAGAGTTTTAATTTTTTGGTGAACTATCCCTTTAAAATGGCCAGCACAGTCACTTATATGAAAGATACAAGGCATGGCATAATAAGTATGAATCACTTCCTGTTCCTTTGTAAGGTGTGTACCAGAGCCGTGTACCTTCGCTCCTTTAAGTGACGTCACCTGCTGCCATATTTTCGTCAATATCAAATATGGCTCCCTGACATGAAATTTAAATTTTCAGAGGTTTTTTAAGATTAATATGAGTTCCCCTAGCCTGTATATGGTCCCCCAGTGCCTTGAAATTTCAATCGGTGTAAATCCAAGCTTTCGATATTTCTCTGCCTTTTAGAAAATGAAAGCTAAGACGGGCTGATCTTGAAACTCCGTGTGACGTCAGGTAACCTCCCCTGTCTCTGCTTTGCCTACCCAGAGAATTTGGCTCGCCCATGAGAAAATGAGCTAGGAAGTACGAACGAACGCAATTTGAGTTTTTCCTTGAGAGATA
>JAQIUQ010000787.1:357500-448963 GCA_030378365.1 Hybognathus amarus | reverse complement strand
CTTAATGCTTCATTAATTTCATATTGCTTGGTCAAATGATTCTTTTAAATATTTAGCAAGAAATTACTGAACGATTTTTTGTTATGTCACTGCAAATTTGAAGATGTTTCTAAAATTAACCTAGCCTGTGTTTTGTTGCCTGGATAATCAGTTTAGGATTAAGGAGTAGATAGGTTTAGGTATATGAATGAATCCAACTTCCTCCTGATTAATGATATAATAGACCTTACATTTTTCTCCTTGGCAAATATTATTCGTTATGTGCATACCAACTATCAGAACTTGAACAATTATGAAAAATAAATATCTCACTAAAAATCGTTTGATTTTGACAACCAGGTATGGTCTTGACCTCATCTAATAAATGTAGATATGATGTTTTCATCAAGTTGAAAGATGTTCACGAAGAAGTTGAAGGTTGCCATTCAGTCGCCTTGGCGTTTGTCCTTCTTCAGCCATTGTCGTTACCTCTTGACTGCATTTTAGATGTGTTTATGACTGTAATTATTGCATCATGCTGTGAATGTCCATGTTGATTGTAATGCCACTGAAAGACCTGATACACTTGTCATTGATAAGATTAAACGAAAGATCTTGATATACCATTCGATTTTGTCTAGTTGTCTGTGTGTGTGGTTTTGCCATAATATCCTCAGGCTGCAACTTGAAATGAATTACTCTTGATTTGATTGTGAAATTGTGGAATGTAAGTGGCAGATGGTCCACTTGGTTGTGGTGAAAGCAAAAAATTAATTTTATCCATTTTGTAATCCCTTGGCTTTAAGTGATGTCATCCTCCTGGTGCCCTTCATCGTAACTGCAACCATTGTGACACAGCCAGGTTGAACAACTTATGAAATCAAGGGCAAAACCTTCATACCTACTTCTGCCATTGACCCTTACATGACGCAAGAACCTTTTATGTCAGATGGCATAATGCTAAAATAATCTCAATTTATTTTCTTTCCAGTCCAGAGCAAAATATCTCTATGGGTATGACGATGAATGATGTATTGCTTTGAAGATTGCAAGCTCATTGGGTTCCATGAGTGGTCTTGGCATTCCACTGCAGTAGCTTAGTTTTATTTTAGCCCTACATGCTCTTGGTCCTTTATTAACAGAAAAATTTCTGTTTGAAATTTAAAAAACTGCAGCTTCTTAAAATGTTTTACAAAATTTGGTGACTTTATGGCATTAGGTATGTGAACACACACACCAAAATTAGGTCATGATCAGAACCACTAATGATAGGAAAAGAATGTCAGCACTTGTGCTTCTAAATCAAATCCACAACCATTAGAAAATGAATGGGAAATTGACAAAAACACAAAAACTTGTAAGATTTTGCAATTGTTGCAATCAGCAGATTGAAAAAAATTGTTCAGCATTAAAAGATAACACTCTAGAACAAGAGTGCAAAACAGACATACCCACCCTCACATCACACACTTTTATCACAAAACACCAATAATATAATTAGAGAAATCTGTTTGAATATTTCAAAAATTGAAACTATGTTAAATTTTATGGCATTGGGTATGTGAACACAAAAAATACTGAGGTAATGATTTGGAGCAATTAAGGACTCGCTATAAAAAAAAATGGTTAGCCCTTTTTGCTATTCAGAAAGATGACAGACCCATCAGGAGAATGAATGGGAAGTTGACAACAAAAAGAAAGTTCTCAGAGTTTTTCTAATAAATCTACAAATTGGCCACAGTACTAAAGAAAGAGTACACCGCAGAAAAGGGGTGACACTGCTACAACATCTCAGAGTGCCAAACAGACACACCACAACACACACACACACACACACAAGCACACTTTTATACGCATACACGCCAATATCATTTTGATTATCAAAAAGTATGTTTGAATTTTTAAAAATAAGCAAGCTCGTTAAAGCTGAGTGTTCCAAGAACTTGTCAGCTGACTTTACTATGGCATTATGTGTGTGAACACGCAAAAAGAATTGAGGTCATGATCCGAGCATGCTAAGTGGTCTTAAAATAGTCACACTTGTGGTCTCGGCAAACTGGACCATACAATATTCATAGATATAATAATTTAAATAAATTGTACTCAAATACTAATTAAAAAGAATAGATATATGAGACAGAGATGCAATGCATGATTTCTAGATGGAGGAGCTTCATTTTTAGTGTTACAATCACTCTAACAGGGAAGATAACAGAGTGTAACTCTAAAAGGAAAGCACCTGAGGGGGTTAAATTAACTCTTTCTCTTTATATAAGTTACTCTCTGTTGCTGATTGAGCTGATTTCTTCCAGGTATATTAGTGCAGCTAGGAAAAGTGCAGTTGCAGTTCTATGACTAACACAAACATGCATCATTACTCCTATCAAGTTTTAGTCAATGAACCCCTGGTCACTTTTGTTAAAGGTGAGAAACAAATGTTGGAAACGACCTTTTTTTGTGTGCATATTTTTTGAAGTGCTGACACATGACAGTAGATAGTCTATACAGTAACACCTAGGGATCTGAATTTGTGAGTGCAGGGTGGTTTTAATATCGAATTTATTTTAGCAACCCACGTGCTCTTGATTAAAAATAGATGTTCCATGTAATGTTTCCTCAGGGAATAATAAATGTTTCACTCTAATGAATGATGTTTTACACGGATGCATAATGTAGATTGGTTTCCCGGCAGAGGTTGTGACAGACATTTGAGAATATTAATCAACATAATAGATTTAAGAAGCTAAGTATTACCCTATGAATAAATGCGTATAGCATTAACTGTGTTTTCTCATGCAATATCTGGCAAGAGGCTTTCATCATATAGTGACAATTTCGCATACATTTAATTGGGCAGTTGCCAGTGTTTGATACACAGCACCCACACTGACTGCACCCAATGTATAATACCCACACTCACACCATTATTGGGTCTACTAACAAACCATACATATTGCCTTGTGCACATAACAAATGCAATTATTAGGATTGTATAAATTATAATAAATTTGCAATTAAACTTTGACTTTCTGAGAATCCCAGCACGCTCAAGAGCCTGAAATATTGATATGTTCATATAAAGAGGAGTCTTCTGACACTCGCCGCCAAAGCCTTGTAGTTGCTAAAAATTGCTACACACTCACTGGCACCTGTAGAGGCAGCTTTTTGAAATAACAAATTTTTCTGTGGCCTGTACAGTGCAGTTGCTTTCATCATTAATGAGTGCACTAGACTCTTTAAAGTTTCATTGGGCTCATTAAAAATAATTTTGAATATTTATCTATAAATTTCTTACTGAATGGGTTTATTTAGCAAATTTACAAGGCCTTGCATCTTGCTTGTTTGTTTTTTATTACATTTTTTCAATCATTTGTCTGTCAGTGAACATGATGAGAAAAATCCAAAATAAATATGAAAAATCAGCAGGTCAAAAACTCCTTGGAAGATTGCTAATCAAATTAAAGACTGTCCAGCAGTGGTGTCACTCCTAACCAGTGACCATCTTGTTTCTTGTGTTAGGCATGCTCAAGGAATTCAATTTGTGAGTGTTTTCCTGCAAACATTCTGCATACCTGTCATGCACATTACAGTATTTACATAAAGGCCATTTTTAAACTTTTTGACATTTCTGAAAATGTCTTAACTGATATGAGTTTTTCTAAAACCTTTTTCTGCAGTGTTCTCTAGTCACAATGGTTTGCAGTTTTTACTATTTCATGGTTTGTGCAAATGAGCGGCCCGCAATCCGCAGTTAAAGGGTTCTGTTGAGAATGAGTTGATAGAGCCTATATAAGTTTTACTAGTTACTTTAATTAGTTACTTTACTAGTTGGTTACTTTCAGTGCCTACTTAAATCACTGTAAAGCTGCTTTGAAACAATCTTATTTAAAAACTAGCGACAATGGCCAAGCACAGGTAAGCTATCCCAGCCCTGTGGCCATGTGGAGATTCATTTGAAAGCTCCTGCCTCAACGTACACTGTTTGATAACCACCAGATTTAAAGCAGAAAACTCTGCATTTCAAAGCAAATCTGTTCAATATTTCTTCACAAAGAATCATTGTATTAAAAGAAAGTCTGTGCAGCTCTCACTTTGAACATTCAGAGAGTCAAGGAATGTAAAGAATATCCTTGATGTCTTCAAACCTTTGGCCAGGATGAGCTAGTTTCAAGGCTGCTGGAGCTTTGAGAAAACTGCTACATGTATTTATTTTTTAGTAGATGTTTTTATTTTTACAATTTAAGTGGTCCCACTTTATATTAAGTAGCTTTAAGTACTATGAACTTACACTGAAACAAATAATTTGATACAATGGAATTATAAATTGCTAGGGCGGCATCCATTCTAAAAACCATTTCAGACTGAAGGAACGCATCCTGGTCTGGGCTGCAATCACTGAGAGCAGCACATGTGCCTGGCTCCTGGAATTTAGGGGCCAGACAGACTGTCCAGAAACAATATACCAGCTGGGCAATGGTCTCTGCAACCACAGACAATCCTCCTGCTTTGGGAGACTTTCGGCAGAGCACAGGTGGGCCGATTCGCGTCCCAGGAGAACGCTCACTGCCCAAAGTTTTTCTCAAAGAGGAAGGATGCGCTGGCCCACATCTGGCCCCGCTGCCCGCTCTATGCTTTCCCCAGTCTCGCTCCTGCCTCAGGTGTTGGAACGAATCAGGGAAACCGGATGCTCAGTGCTCCTTGTGGCTCCGCTCTGGACCAGCCAGGCAAGGTTCCCACTCCTAATGCGGCTGACGAGCACTGCCCCATGGCCAATTCTCACAAGGAAGAACCTCCTCTCTCAGGCCAAGGCCTCGATTTAGCATCCTCAACCGGAAAGGTGGGCCCTGCACGTATGGGCCATCAACGGGTACCCACAAACCTCCCAGAGGGAGTGCTGAACACAATCACACTGGCCAGATTGCTGTCTACTAGACGTCTCTATACCTAAAAGTGGTCAGTGTTTGTTAACTGGTGCAAAGCCTGAGGCTTTCCACCACAAACAGCGGTGTAACTGAAAGTGCTTTCCTTCCTTCAAGAGCTACTGGAAAAGGGCAGGTCCCCATCCACGCTCAAAGTCTACGGGGTGGCCATAGCAGCATTTACGAAACCTGCGTCTGGCCTGACACTGGGGAAAACGATTCTGGTCATCCGGTTTCTAAAAGGAGCTAAGAGGTTAAATCTTCCCAGACCTCCCCCTCTTACCTATGTGAAGCCTTTCCTCGGTTCTAGAAAGCCATGAAAGGTGCCCCATTCTGAGCCAATACAGATGTTCTTATATGAAACACCTGTCTTTCAAAACATTGACTAATCACGTTAAGTCTGTCATTTGTTGTCATTTTATCTGTTGTCTAGGCAATATGTCACAATACAATAGTATTTATTTAGGCGCTAGCGCTTAGCTAACCTGAGTGAAAACAGCACAGGGTAAAGCCATGTACATTAACAACGATTTGAAGACAAATCATGTAAATGTAATATGGAGTGTGCAAATGCACACTTGTGGCACGGGCAGGGTTTTGAACAAGGTCCTGAGCTGTAGCTGGGAGCTGTGGACAGATGCCAAATGTCACCGCCGGTGTGTGTACACTCATAAGAATAATGTGTTCGAATTGTAAAGACATAGTGTCCTGCATGACACGGCGCTGTGCTTCGTCCGTGTGCAACCCCTTAAGTCGCCTTGCCTATGTCTGCATGCTGCCACAACGCGTTTTACATTAATTCCAAAATAAGGATCATTTTTGGCTTCAATATCTCACAGAAAAGAGATTTTCCACTAGTGTCAGATTCTACTCAGACTCGCTCTCTCTTCTAGAGAGAACTGAGGTTTGTTATCTATCCATCTATCTATCTATCTATCTATCTATCTATCTATCTATCTATCTATCTATCTATCTATCTATCTATCTATCTATCTATCTATCTATCTATTATCTGTCATATGTATCTATCTGTTCTGTCTGTCTATCTATCTGTTCTGTCTATCTATTGTTCTGTCTGTCTATTCTTATTGTTCTGTCTGTCTGTCTGTCTGTCTGTCTGTCTGTCTGTCTATGTCTGTCTGTCTGTGTGTCTGTTGTGTCTGTCTGTCTGTCTGTCTCTGTCTGTCTGTCTGTCTATGATACTATCCGTCACCAAGGCACTATAGAAAGATAGATGAGGAGGAGATGAGAAATCATTGCTGTTGAACAAGGGTTTTATCGAGCAGGAGTTGAGGTCTGTGTGAGTGAATTATTCAAAGCCAGCAGACAGAGGTGCACTCTAAAGGAAGGGTCAGGAGTCATGAAAGGCCTGCCTTATCACCCTGCTTTTCAAACACTAGCCCTCTGATACCTGGATTTAGACCTGGTGGGAAAAGAGGACAAGCAGTGACAGCCTGAAAGACTGAAACAAGATTCACGTAACTTGTGGACGCACATCAGTGGGTAGATAAACAAAGAGGAAGAAAGAGCCAAAGCATAGGAGCTGGGGTAAAAGCCCTTACATTTTTGCAAATGGTGCAGTGTGGTGCAGCATTAAGTGTGTGTGCTTTTTGGTATGAATCACCAGAAGTAATCCTCATGATACTAAATTCAATTCATGTCATATTCATTAAGATAATTATATTAAATTGAACTAAACTCATTGTCTTCCAGTGCACTGTTGACTGCTTTCCATTGCTCACCACCTTCAGGAATCATTCAATTCCAGTAATAACAAGTCTCATAAAAGCACATTTTAAAATAATTGCATAATAATGAATGATATTGATCGCAGTCAAAGATTCATTAGTGGGAGTTATAGCCCACTGAATAAATCTCTAGAGACATGAACACTGCTATAGTAGATCTCAGTCCAAAAACACAGCTTAACCTGAGACAAAAACATGACAAGCTATTACAAAAAAAAAAACAGCTGTGCAACACATTTTATATTGTACTCCTTTACTACAGCTCGGTCTTGTTGCATAAGATACACATTGATTTAAGAGCTTGGTTAAGGAACCAAGTGATCAGCTCATTCTTTTTGGAGATGATGGTTTTCACAGTCTATTTGAGATTTTGACTTTTTTTTTTTTTTTTGGAAAATGACACACTGAGTCTGACAGCAAAAGGAGTCACAATGATTCTAAAATCAAATAACAATTGAAAGCCTTCCCAGTAGATGGTGGGGATTAGAGCTGTGCATGGTTATGCATATGACTATACTTATTGCAGATGGTACACTACTTGGTCAAAAGTTGGGAACATATTGAAAATTGTCTTAATGCTCACCAAGGACATAATTGCATAAAATGCAGGGTACACTGTAAAAAATATTGTTGGTTTAACTTAAACAAGTAAGTTACCTAGTTGCAAAAATTGAGTTCATTGAAATAAAAAAAGTTAATACAACAAGAAGATTGGTTTAAAAAATAGGAAGTTCAAAATAGTATACATTTTGAACCACATTTATTAGACTAAGTTGATTTGACAGAAGATAAAAAGTTGTGATTACAAATCAAGAATATTAGTTTTTACTTGTACGGTTATGTTTCTTTAAGAGCTTCAGCCTTGTGTCGAGTCCTAACATCATCTATAGACTTTCTTGTGTATCCTGAGGGAAGTTATTTTATTTACTTTTACTTTTGTTTAAAATGTTGGAGATATATTTAATATTTACCTGCTGTATAAACTAACTGATAAAAAAAATTAAGAAATTTGCTGACGCTCCCATCTATACAGAAAGTTCAAGCTTCTAGACATTTTAAATGCATAATGCAACATCTATCACAACATCTTATATAAACGTAAATAATTCTAGTGATGCTACATAATTTAAAAACCATGAGTTCTGTCTCCCTCTTTCAGAGAGACAGCTCCGAGCTCTATGAGTCATTAGCAGGCCCACATGGAATCGGCACACACAAAACTCCAAAGAAGCTTCCACAGATTTCAAAAGAACTGAAATGACCAAAAATCAAACAGTCTACACATCCTCTGCTCTTATTAACATCCATCCATCTTCTTCCGCTGTATCCAGGGCCGGGTCACAGGGTAGCAGTCTAACCAGAGATGCCCAGACTTCCCTCTCCCTAGACACTTCCTCCAGCTCTTCCGGGGGACAACGAGGCGTTCCCAGACCAGCCAGGGTCCTAGATCTTCCCCAGGGTCTCCGCCCAGTGGGACATGCCTGTAACACCTCCTCGGGAAGGCGTCCAGGAGGCATCCGGAACAGATGCCCGAGCCACCTCAGCTGACCCCTCTCCGATGTAGAGGAGCAGCGGCTCTACTCTCAGCACATCCCCGAGTGACTGAGCTTCTCACCCTATCTCTAAGGGATCGCCCAGCCACCCTGCGGAGAAAGCTCATTTCGGCCGCCTGTATCCAGGATCTTGTCCTTTCGGCTCATGACCCAAAGCTCATGACCATACAGCCCCTTTCACACAGTGCGTTGATCCCGGGAAATTGCCAGAACGCCTTCTGTGTGAACGCAAAACATCGACCCTGGGATTGATACCGGGACTGATCCCGGGTTGGGGACCTAGTAACATTGCCGGGATCAGTCCCGGAACGCGCGCTGTGTGAACAAAAGCCAGGACCAATGCCGTAAGGGGTGTGTCATTGTGATGACGCTCGTGCCATCGCGCGACTCTGTTGCTCTTAGAAGAAAGTTTGTGTTCGTCATCAACAAAGAAAGGACGAACAAATCCCTTCAGAACTGGAGCTGAAGCAGACCAGGAGCTCCTCATGATCCGCGTGAAGCTGAGATGGTTCACCAGCTTTGTGGAATGTGTATGCGCATGTACATGTTTCGACGCGTCCGTTATACGTCTCATCCTGACGTCATGTATCTTCCCGGGATTTTTACGGGTTGTGTGTGAACGCACTCACAGATCCCGTCAATCACTGGCTGTGAATCAGATCACAGTGTGAATGAACCGAAATCAAACAATCCCGGACAAATGCCGGGTCACATTATCCGTGTATTTCCCGGAATCTCTGTGTGAAGGGGCTTAGGTGAGAGTATGAACATAAATTGACCAGTAAATCAAGAGCTTTGCCTTGCGGCTCAGCTTCTTCTTCAACACAACAGACCAGTACATTGACCGCATTACTGCAGAAGCTGCACCAATCCGTCTGTCAATCTCCCGTTCCATCCTTCCCTCACTCGTGAACAAAACCCCAAGATACTTAAACTCCTCCACTTGAGGAAGGATCTCTTCACCAACCTGAAGTGAGCGAGCCACACTTTTCCGAGCTGACGACCATGGCCTCGGATTTGGATGTGCTGACTTTCATCCCAGCCACTTCACACTCGGCTGCAAACTGTCCCAGTGCATGCTGGAGGTCCTGGTGTGAGGGGGCCAGAGTCCAACATGCACAGAGGAGAAGTATGACTTACAACCGGCAATGCGAACCAAGCTCCTGGCTTCGGTCAAACAGGGACCGGATAGCCCTTAGCAAAGGACCCCGGACCCATATTCCCGGAGCACCCTCCACAGACCAACTCGGGGGACACAGTCGACTGCCTTCTCCAAATCCACAAAACACCTGTGGACTGGTTGGGCAAACTCCCATGAACCCTCCAGCACCCTGTACAGAGTACAGAGCTGGTCCAGTCTTCCACGGCCTGGACGAAAACCGCACTGTTCCTCCTGAATCCGAGGTTCCACTATCGGCTCTTATTAACAATTTTGACAAATTTGACAAAGCTGTGGTTCTTAGTTGTATCTTAACATTTCACTCTAAACAATTTTGCAAGTTAAGCCAAGTTCACACTCAGGATTTAAAGCCTGATTTAAGGCCGATTTGCAAATCGTTGAGCTTGCCGACAGGTCAGGGTGTTATCGGCATGCAATATCGCGGGGGATTAGCGGACGATGAACGCTCGCCAATCTGTTCAAGTATGAAAGAGCCAACAACGTATCTGAAGACGCTCGCAGACACCTCGCAGACGCGACGCCGAGCACTGAAAAATATCTAGCATGCTAGTCCAATCCAAAGCTGTCGCGCGACTCAACCTCAGTGATGTCATGAGCTCCAGCCAATCAGAGCAAGGCATGGGTTGAGGACACCAGGTAAATCTTTTTTTTTTCTTTTTTTGCATAATCATCATGCAAACAGTTTGAAGCACTAGTTTCTGTCTGATGTCCATATTCGTGTGTTATGTTATTCTCTTCTTCACTGGGTATTGACGACGCATGCTGTTTTGCGTCATTTCCGGTTCGTCTTACCATGTGATTTTTGGTGACAAAACGTGATTTGTAGACAAGATAGATTCATTGGGTGACAGAGTTGTTGGCAGCTTGTGTAGTGCGTTACCTCCTGTTGCGGATCAATCACGTTGTGTTGTGTGGTGTGAACAGCTCAACAACTTGAACACTCCTGATTTCATCGAGAGCAAGTTCGTGTAGTGTGAACCGCACAGTTCAGCCCAGCATTTTAAAACCATGTAGTGTGAACAAGGCATTATGCGCAAAGATTACATAACGTTTTAATATAAACTCATTAGTGATTGGCCTTTTATTTTATTTTTTACATTTGATGGTTGTGGGATTAAGAAAAAGGAAAAAAAAGCTACAACACTTTGTGTTTATCTCAACAGAGCCATGATCCTGGAATGTTTGATCCTGGAAAGACTAGCGATAGCTTTGAAAGCATAAGCATCTTTAAGCCACGCCTCCTTTAAAACACATGAACACGTACAACAGGGAGCAAACAAAAGCCCCACGAGAGGCGGTGTTAAACTACCTCATGTCTCAAAGCACATAAAATTATAATAATAATGAACATAAATAGAGCATACAGTATAGAGCTCTGGCCTGCACTAGAGGTCTTCACGGGTCCAAAAATCCATACCCGAACCGGAAAGACCCGTAATGTGCTACACCGAACCGACCCGGACCCGTCGTTCATTTCAAAAGTTGGACCCGGACCCGTGCAGACCCGAGAAATATACTGCCCGGACCCGAACCTGGACCCGTCTATTATTTGAAAACTGGACCCGAACCCGGCAGAAAGACACAAACCCGACTGGACCCGATTGTCGTCACATATTATTTCACACGAGTTGCGAAAAATAAAGCTTTTTGTCTTACCTAATTTTAGTAGCCGTCGTCTCACTTCCTTGTAACGTTACCTGACTGACTGTGATGCATTACAATCCACCGAAAAGAAAGTTCTATCCACGTTATTTCTCTCGTTATTCCAAGCTTAATCCACTTATTATTTCAGCTTTAAATGTCCACTTGATGTCACGGTGATGGATGACAAATGCATTCTTGCACATGACATGTACATTCTGACTCGAGTTAACTCGCATAATAACTTTTAACTGTTTGCCCTTTTGAACTATATTTAACGATTGCTTGTTGCTTGTTCAGCTTGATCATATCTGTGCTCTCTGTTCTTCATTGAGTCTAAATCTGACCACCAAAACTTTAAGATTAAACAAGACGGCTCATTTATACTATTATGAAAATAGGAGAATGTAAAGCGCGGTCTGGCGGAAGCTCTGCTCTGATTGCCATAGAAACATGACACGCGCTTGAGATTGGACTTTGCACTCCGATCGCACGGGTATTACACACAATGTTAAACAGACCCGGGACCCGAAGTAATAGATTCGAACCGACCCAGACCCGGCTGATCATTTAAAATATAGACCCGAACCCGTACGGGTCCCGGGTCGGGTCCCGGGTCTACGGGTCTCGGGTGCACTGTGAAGACCTCTAGCTGCACCACCTGACTGCTGCAGATTCATATCAGAGTTGATAGTGTTGCCATTGAAACACATTATCTGAGTCACAAACTTCTCTGAGTATAACATCAGGTTACATCTATTCCAAATAACAGTAGTTATGGTGTGAACGCAGCAAAAGCTCATTGTTTTGGTTCAGGAGGAACTGTAAAAGGCTGCTACTTTTTCGGTTGCGGCACTCAGTGACTGACGTCTGTCTAGACGAACACGCTAATGACGTGTGATGTCAGCGCAAGCAGGTGTGTAGTGGTATGGAAATATATACGTTGTATCAGGACATTCGAACTGAATGCAATGATTGGATGAACATTTTATTATCTTAAGCCTTCAACATATGATATACTGTATATCTATATATGTAGACCTTTTGATTGCTATCAGGATGTGAAGAGACTTTAAACCAGCATAAAAAAAAATCTGGAACAAGTCACTCACCCTGAATTTAATGGAACTTTAACAAAAATGTGACATTTCTCTTCTCTTTAATGAAACATGACACACTGATTATGCAAGCCTAAATGAGAATGGAAAGGCGTAAAGTCGAGGAACAGCTGCTAAAAGGCTGATATGGCCTTTTGGATTTTGGTCTCTGATGGCATGTTAAATATCAGCGTATTCCTGAAATTGAAGTGAGAATGCATTGCACACCGGACGCAGACTGTATTTTTTTGGTTAATTATAACATTTTATTTTTAATTTAGCCTAACACACACCAGAGTGACTTTCACAACATACAGCAAAGCCTTGAATGCCTTATTGCATATAAAATGTAAAAAACAACAACACCAAGGATTCAATAAGTATGAGAGCATAATATGAATTAAAGGAAAAAATCAGTCATGTCCAGCTAAATAAATGGATGTGTTGTATTAATTAAATACAACTCATGAGTTGAGAGGAAAAAACGGCATTCAAGATACCTGGGAATAAATAGCTATAATTAATAATATATTAAGTCTTATTGCATAACCTTTAATAAAATCCTCTTCCTTTCATTACTTATTACTTATCCTGTGGGAAACGGGCAATTCAATTCAAATTCACACTCATGAATTGAAAAGAAGCCAATTCTTTTCAATTGTGGATTTTGCCCAACCCTGAGGGATACGTTTTATTTCCTCATAAATTCATGAGGTCCTTTAAAATGAATAGATTTTCTAAATGTCTTAAGGAGAATAATGCATATCAGATCAGCAGACACTTCCCCAACTTTTACCCAATGAGGATGGAATGTGCATAAAGAGTAAGTAGCTAAATAGCACGTCTCAAACACTGAGGACATTTTAAACCCGATATCATGTTTTAATCCATTATTGATGGATCTTCTAACACTTTTATGACTCAAGTATTTTTTTATATCCCTCCCACTCTCTTTCCACGGCATACGGTGTAATATTTCTTTCATGTGCCGATGAACTGACAGCAGATCAAGTGATGTGAAGTTTGTGTTGCGTCACAGCGGGATGTGAGCGCGAGCGCGTGGCGCAGTGTGGAGTGGATCCGCGCATTCACCTCTGTGTGTGAGGCTGAACTGAGGATAAACCACGCGTAACGCCTTTGCTTTACTTCTCATTTGCTGCACAATAATCCAGTGGGGTATCATAATCGGGGCTAACCGTTTCTCAAGGAGTATCTTGGATTTCCGGAGGCAGAAAATAGGAGAAAGATTTTTTTCTGTGTCGGTTGCACTTGTGAAGCGCGCTCGACTCGTCTCTGGCGTTGTGGAATGGTCAGAGAGATGATGCTCTTACACTGGCAAACGCGAAGAGGCTGAAAACTGCGGGAAGTCAAACAGGTAAACGAGTTTGAGACTGAAACACGAATAGTTTTGGGACTTTTAAAAAGAAGACGAAGTAAATGTTCTTTATTTTTAGATTAGATATAAAGTTACAAGATTTTGACAAGCAGAAGCAGGTGTTTTCAGTTCATATGGTTGTCATATGGTAAAAAAATTAAAATTGGTTCTACAGCTATTCTTAAAAAAAGCTTTTAATTAGAACTATATGGGGTTTAACGAATGATGTCTTATAAAAACCATTTCAAGCTCGAGCACTTCTTTATTTTCTAGTTCTTTAGAAAACCATGAATTTAACGAACCAAAATACCGTTCTGAAGGGCTGCTTTTAATCTCTGTGTACTCAAGAGACCATTGAAGAAGCTTTATTTTTGCCATTGCAAACTTTATCATTCAGATTAAGAATTCATTATTTTCATCGATATTGCATAATTCCACCCTATTATGTTCTATTGAAACTTTCCATTTTTTCCCCAATCATTTTTTGGTCAGTGAACCTCAGCAACATCAACATCTGTCCAGAGTCCAGACACTGCCATGCTACAGCCTAATTGGACCTCTCCCAGTTAACCATCTGTGAATGAATTATGAACTATAGAACTGGTGGAATATATTCCAAACTATCTAACCATTAAAACACACAAATAAATGTGGGATATTATTAAAAATGTATCCTGTCTTTAAATTATTAATCCTCTTATGTTTATGATGCCTACAGAGACTTGAGATCAGCTGTCCTTTTAATGACGTGAATAATTAATGAATTTCACAACCATTTTTTTCAAGCAATGTTGATTGTAACTAACACCAACATGTATGTATATGTAAACATGTTTGAATGAATTTGTTTAATTGATGTTTTTGATGCAGATAGATTTCTTTCTAGAGCCGAATCCAAGTTGTATTTTTTCTTGACAATGGGCTGGATTTGACATAGGATAAGTCTTTCACAATGCCACATCCAATGTACCTCTCTCGCATAGTTATTCTGCAGACTAAAGAAGTGGCAGCGATAAGACAATACATCCGATCCCTTAAATTGCATTTTTCATATGATTTTGGATGTTAAAACTTAATTTTTTCGAGGAATCAGAGTCTTTATTTATAGAATATCTGATACAAAAAACACAACATTTATTTACTTTTAAAATATTATTTAACTGAGACTTTACACAGAAGGCAGTCTGTGTTTAGATTAGGCAGCGTTTGCAGAAAGAATATATCCTAGAATAATAAAAAATGAGGACTTATTATACATAGCAATAATTTGCACTAGAGGTAGAGGCAGTTTTTGCTGCACTCTGCTGGCTTGTCAGAGTATAAAAAAACACTGGATGATTTCTCAAGGCATCATTAGGGAAGCCAGATTGTTTGCACACACCTCTGTGTGGATGCAAGTCAAGGGGGAAGAGACGAGGAGGGAGGCTTGTCTTCTGTGACATATTACATTTCCCCCTTCTCCCAGCATTGCTTGTTAAGTCATAGAGAGCTGATGTTTATATGCAGCAGGTTCGAGGCTGAGGTGTGAGATGTGCCGTACATGCTTCAGATTTCTGCACCAGAGATTTTATATACAAATACTACAGGTTTTTGTTAGAAAACGCATGATTAGTTTCAGTCCGAACTGTCACACATTTGTCATTAAAGAGAATAAAGGAATATCGGGACCGTATGCCACATATGCTGGTGAATATTACAGAAAATATTTTCAGCGCTTCCCTCTGTCAGTGAAAAACAAGCAAAAATTAAAGCTAAAGTTGATGCATAAGCTTACAATGGAAATAGACCTCCATCGTTAGTTTAGTTTATAACTGTCAAGAGTCAGTCGTATAATATCCCTTACAAAAAAGGAATGTATTAGTTTATTTCTTTTACACTAAAAATAAGAAAGCATACCATTAGTCTACTTTTTATACTTCTCAGAAATATTAAAATTGCACTTATAGGCTACTTGACTTTTTCACATAGCTGTATTGTCCTATACACTTAAATTGTGTGGAAATATTGATTTATAAAGAAAAACAGATTCCTAATCCTGAGTATCTGAATTTTTGTGTAGGCTAGTCCACTGGCAGTGTCTCTACTTAGGAATTTACTTAATATCTACTTCACTGAGTTCTACGACTATCCATGTTTTCACTGTTATACGGTAGGGGGCGCTATTACACATCTTCTGAAAGAGTACTGAATCTCCAGATCAAAACACATGCGAAGAAGAAGCAGAAACAAGTCATGCGCTGTGTCCAAAATCTCCACTCAAACCACTACTAGAGCACTATATAGTGAGCTCACCAGCATAATAGAAACACCACTTTCGGACAAAACTCGATCGTCTCTCTGTGCCGTTGATTACATCATCGATCAGCTGGTGCCGAGCCGGCTCTGGGCTAAATTGATTTTTTTTAATAAATTAATTACATTATATTGAGCTTATTTCTCCAAAATTTTACAGTTTCCGTTATAATGCGCTACTCCACACATGATTATAACTTATTTTTACCATCAGCGCAATGCATGATGGTATGTACTGGCTTAAGTTAGTGTCCATCGGTTGTACACTACTTTTCAAAATGCATTCTGGGATACATTAAGTGGACTATATAGGGTATAATAATCATCACTATACATTCGGACAGCACAACAAAATGGCGAGCTCACTATATGTAGTCCACTATATAGTGAGTTATTTCGAACACAGTCATGGAAAATTGCTTACGCAAATGTAAAATATCTTGATCATCAAACATTAAACAGCATACGTTTAAAACTGCCTAATGTTACTGAATGAAATGTCGACCCAGGAAGAGGTAACGACTGTAACAATACTTTTCTCAGCTTTTTGTTTCAAATTGTGTGTTTTTTAGTGAAACTTACATTCAACTGTTGATAAAAAGGATGCATGAAGCTAGACAATGGTCAAAGTACAGTTAAAGGGATATTTCAAGTATGAAAAATTAATACCTAAATAGGAACTTAGTAGTAGCCTATACTTAAAGTGCGAAAATAATATATTAATAGTTAACTATAAGAATGATATTAAGTGCACTAAATAAACTTACAAGTATACTTATAGTATAAAACGTCTAAAGAAGTTTACTAAGAGTATACTTCAAAGTGTACTTTTATAAACTAAAAAATGTGCCTACAAGTATATACTAGTAAACTTTAAGTATACATAATTTCATTTGTTGTATAGCTGCAGTTCTTCTAAAATGACCATTTTTATCAAGCTTGTATATTTAAGTTCAGTAATTTCACTTAAATGACAAATAATAGGTAATCTTCATTGCCATTTAAGTGAAATTACTGAACTTTAATATACAAGCTTGATAAAAATGGTCATTTTAGAAGAAAATTTCAAATGGCGCTTTTGCATCTGAACTCTTCAAGTATACTTTTATACACCAACAAATGGGCCAATTTACGCCCAAGTATTGTTATAGTACACTTAGTACACATATACTAAGTTTATTAGTTTACTTAATACATAAAATATACTTAAAAATATAATTAAACTTTACTTAAGTATAATAAAATTAACTTTGTAAGGAATGAAGAAGTGTGAATGCAAACCAGCACATTTCTACTGGTGCTTCATTCAAAATTCAGTCATATCCAGCTAGATGAACCATGTAACTGTCGTTTCTTGGCTCTTGGATGCTGAACATTAATTTTTCATTCACACCCTCTAGATTAGAGTTCAGTCAGAGTGCACTATACCAACTGGAGAATTTCTACACACTCCTCTACTCTACCATACTCACAAATGTTCACGTCAACTGAGATATTACAACAACGCAGTTGGTTTTGCACTCTAGAGGAACTGGTTGCATAAAGGTGAAAGCATCCTTAGGTTTGCACAAAACTCAGACTCAGAGATGGTGTTTGTGGATCAAATAAAGTCAAGGAAACCAGATAAAAGATTGATACCTTCAACCCGAGATTGTGCCAGAACTGGAAAGAGTGGGTGTCTCATTTATGTTTAAAAAGTAGAGAGCACACATACATCCCATGAACAGCAGTGTGAAGATTCTATTAATACAGACTTCATTGAAAAATTGATGGATTTCTAGACAGAGGTAGTGCCAAGGTCAGGCTCACCATCGGCTCTACCTTTAAAGCCAGACACTGCATGCTTTTGAGATTCTTGCTCTTAGATGTGTTTTTCTGGTGTACAAAATAGTTCTGTGCTGTATTTTGCCCCCCTTTGTGCGAGTAAAATGTCTGCAAATATTCTAGTCAGATTCCCATTTTAACTAATAAAACATGCTAGACGTTGGCTTTTATTTGTGACATCAAGCTGAGTTATGGCATCAAGCAGAATTTAAAGGACAAAGAAATTCTCTGTGGGCTCGTTTTCAGCTCAGGTTGTTGGCTGAGACATATATTGCATGTCATGTGCAGAGTTTTGAAATGCATCCACAGGCCAAATCACACAAACAAAGCAAACATTCAAAGCCCCAATAGCATGCATGGATCCTGATGGTAAAGACATGTTTTTACAGATGAAAGTGATAGGCCTAGTTTTGCCGTCACTTTCCAAGTTTATATTGTAAGACCCATTTATTGATTGTATGTGGACCCACAATAGATGCTGTTTTGTTGTCTTTGTGTGCAGATATGTGATGTGTGGATTCCATTATTTCACTTTGGCAAGGGGTCAAGGTTTGTCTGGTTAACATGGTCAATTTACCCCTGATATTTGTAGATGGCATGTACATGGGGGTGGTGATGGTGCAGTGGATAAGACACGTCTTTGACGTGAGAGACCCGGGTTCGAATTCACTGTGAGACACCATGTGTCCCTGAGCAAGACACTTAACCCCTAGTTGCTCCAGAGGTGTGCAACCTCTGACATATATAGCAATTGTAAGTTGCTTAAAAGCGTCAGCTAAGCGATTAAATGTAAATGATTAAATGTAAATGTACACAATCTAATGTGGGCAAAAGGCTTCTCTCCATTGACAGCTATTGAAAAAGTAGCCAAATATTCCAGCAAAATACAATTTTAAAGGGGTCATGAATTGGCTTTTTAAATGTCTGAGGTGAACTTATGACGTTCGCTTGGTTTTTACATTCAAAAACATAAAAATGAATAAGTTATGGGCTATTTTCTTCCCTAGTTTTCAGCCTACTTGAAAAATGCTCAGATTTTATGGGCGTATCACATTGAAGACTAGGAAGTAAACGCCCACTGCTGTGAGTGGATAACAGTTTTGCATATTATAATGAGCTTCAACTCTGTCGTTGGTTTCAGTTCGGTGCACGTGGGGGAATTTGTTTTGAACCACTGTTGTAAAATGGCAACCGGAATGATTCGCCCATACATGTTTGACCCAGAGTCCGATCCCGAATCGCAGGACAATGAACCAACAGCACCTCGAATACAACGGATACTTGTAGACACATACACATAATTATTAGATATCAAACGATCTGTAACAATGCAATGCTAGCCGAGTAGATTATTATTTCTAAAATAAAAATATTACTCACATAAGTGTGCTGCACCACTCCTGTTGGATCCAATATAGAAGGTAACGTAGACTAATCATGTTCCGTACAACAATGTTCCGTACAGATTAACTTTAACCGCCGATCGCTGAATAAATACTTCTAGGTCATACACAAAATGCATATCTGTGTCAGTCTTCATTTCTCCCTCTTATATTATAATGAGTTTAACTCACCAAGGTGCACGTGGGGGAAGACGTCCAATGTTGTCAAATGGCAACCGGATTCGGATTCATGGCAGCAGGACCTTCATCGTCCTTTGTGAACCTACTGCACCCTTGGAGGAACCTCCGGGGAAACAGGCTGGATCGGAGACAGGCATTGACTCTGGGACAGGCAATGACTCGGCGGACGAGCAAGTAGCAGGCTCATCAGGGGTCACTTGGATCGCAGGTTCGTCGGGGCTGACGTGAAGCTCTGGCTCGTCAAGGCAGACATGAAGCTCAGGTTTGTCAAGGCTGCCTTGAAACGCTTTATCGATTGGGCTCTCTTGCAGCGCTGGCTCGGCAAGGCTGACATGTAGCACTGGCTCAGTGGGTCTGGTGCAAGGCACGGGCTCGGCTGGGCATATGAGATGATTGAGCTTGGTTGGGCTCACATGATGCATTGATTTATCGGGGACACTTGAAGCATCAGTTCGGCTGAAATCACCGGGTTCATTGTGAAATACAGATTCGCCAGGTCTTACGTGAAGCAAAACCTCTGCCTCTAATAAGCCCACAGTAAATAGTGAACCGCTCTCGAAAAGGGCAAGATCAACATATTGGGCAAGAGTCCAGCAAGAATCAGGAAACGGCATAGCAGAGCCGAGCGGTTCAGATAGTCCTCCCCGAAAAAAAACATCATTAAACAAAAATCATCTGAGTAGGACTGATGAGAGAGTTTAAAAAAAATCTGTCACAAAAACTTTCAAAGGACATTCTCCTTTGCGTAGGCTTACAATCTGTGCTGTAGGATCCATGTTGAAGTCCTTGTTCCTCTCCGCTGCTGGATCAGAAGTGGCGTAGTTTTCTGTCATGAACTGCTTGGTGGAAACAGACAGTGATCCAAATGCAGGCTTTATTGAGAGGAAGATCCAGAAAGAGGTACGAGAGAACAGGCAGAAGTCTAAACCAGGTTAGCAGTCCAGATCAGCAATCATCCAATGCAGAGTCAATTGTATTATCCAATTTGCATAAGGCAAATGGGAAAACCAGATGCAGGCAGGGAGTCCAGGAACTGTGAAACCTGAAAACACTTGGAGACACTAAGAAACACCGAACTAGGAAAACACTCAGCATGTAGTATGACACTTACAAAACTACGCAATGGTACAAAGGGCAACCCAAGCTTGAGACAGGTGCACTAAACAAGATAATCAAACACAGGTGCACAAAATCAAAGGTAATGAGACAGGGTGGAGAATGAGAGAAAAGATGCAAATAATAAAACTAGGAAGCAGTGCCCTCCTGAGGCTCTCGAGGGCACTACAGCTGCCGATCGTCACAGCTGGATACTAGCTTTAATCTGCCCTTCAGATCATCTCCCATTAATACTTTTACCACCGGTGAGCATTTTTTATTTTTGTATGGGTAATGAATAAATTCATATTTGTTGTGCTACGTAAAGCACCTGCTTACTGGATGACCCCATTTGAAGCCCCATTAAACATTGCAATTTTCAAGACCATATCACTTGCACATCTGCAGTCTTTTAGTTAAATAAATGTAATGTTACCAAAGCTAATCAAGAATATCATTTTAAAAATGATGACATGAGTACCACAGCCCATAAAAGTATCACATAAAATCACACCCAAGCTGTTTTCATTGAATTTGATTGGCTTAGGTAGAGTTCCAAGAGCGCTGATAGGATTCAGTCACGTTTACTCCTCCTTATCCACATTTTATACCGTACATAGTATGGATCATATCCAAAGATCAAAACATGTTCTTGCTGTCTGTTCATGTGTTATTGAATTCACTGTAAAAGTCCAGGATTTTTGTAAAAGTCACAAAACTGAAATAGATAAATAGGACTTTTCACTGTTTGCATCACTCCACTTTGGAGTTGGGGACAATTTGTTGGTATGTTTCAGACTACTATTATTGTTTGGGTAATTTTCAGTCTCTTTCTGCAGGTTGCATTTGTTGCACAAGCGTGTGGCGACAAGTGAATTTGTCAAGTGTCTTTATGAGTCATTGAATCATTCTCTCAAACAATTTGTTCAAAACATGATCCCAATTTTTTCCACAGTTTCTCTCCATGTGTCTGTATTCTCAGCTTTCCAGACAGAGTGTCACTTTGTGTTCAGTAATGTCAAGTTTCACTAGAGAAATAAAAGACCCTTGGTTTTGGGTGGTGGGGCAATTTGCACATCATGCAGTCTGCAGTTTTCTATTATATTCCACTAAAAAGGTTGATTGTTTTTATATCTTGAACCGTTTCTAGTCCCATTAGAAAAAGTCCTCATTCTTTCCCGGCACGTTATTCAAGGGCCAAATTACCATTTCATCACAGCATAAATGTAATGAATCAGAATAGGGATATTATTATCTTCAAAACTCATATAACGCGTGTAAACTCCAGCCACTTTATTTTCCCTGGCATTCTAAATAATATATTATTTACAGGTATAATATGTGTGCATTGATTGCTATGAATTTTATTACTGAAGGCAGCAAAAGCAGCTTGTAATGCCATTTAGATGCTGAATCAAATTACTCAAGAGGTCTAACATGCCTCGACACTACAGCGCTCATTTAAACAGACAGAGCAGCGATCACCATGGCATTGACAGAGGCGACAGAGAAACATCATTACGCACTAAATAACAATAAAGTGGTCATACATTTTGTCCTATGGGTTCCAACAAGTCAAACTGTATTCTGGAAATAAGCCCCCAAAAAATACAATCTGGAACTGCCCACATTTAAATGCAACTTATAAGCAATATCCAACTCATAGCCATGTGAAAAAACAAACAAAAATAACGACTTTATTTCAACTATTCACTTCCTTCTCTATAGCCCCTTTCCACCAAAGCATTTTGAGAGCTGGTTCGGAGCCCAAAAAAACAAAAAAACAGTTATTTGTGTTTCGACAGCCAAAACCGGTTCTCGGCCAGGAGAACTGGTTCCAAAGTGGCACCAACTCTTTGCTGGACTTGAACCGTTCTTTTACCACGTCATGCTTACGTCGGGGGCTGGGGCGGGTTTAGATGTGCTCTAAACATCTTTTCGAACCATAATAAAGGATCGCAAAGCTAAGAAAAACATTTACAGAAACACAATGGAGTCCGCCTTTGTAATTGTTATGCTTGAAGTTAAAGCAAGCGTTTCTATTTTTGTAATTTTTTTATTGAAGACATTACTGTATAAGCAAAGAAGAAAACAGTCACAATATAAAACAAATAAATGGAGAAAAAAAGACACAAGACAGGGGTACATAAATTTTTAGAAAAGATTACATATCAAACGAAAAGATTAAAGACTTGCGTATTCCAATTGTTTTTAAAGCCTTCTTGGTACACGAGTGAGATAATCCCAAAGTAATGTTGTACTTGCAAGCGTTTCTAGCTAAGACGTATGGCGACGTACACAGTGACGTAACAACGTCGTTCCCTGAGCGCTCTAGTCAGTGGAAAAACAAATTCTGAACAGTTTGCAAGTTGAACCAACTCTGAACCAACTTTGAACCAGCACCAGTTCTTTTTTGGTGGAAAAGAAGTATATAAGCCTCTAGTCAGTTAAACTAACGTAATTGTGTAGAGCTACGTCACACGTAGGCTCACTATTGGCCGACGCTGCTCATGTGTGTGATGCATGTGACATACTTCAACACATCATACGCTGTTAATTCTAGGCCCAGAGAGAAGGACATGAATAGTTAAAATAAAGATTTTTTGTTTGTTTTTTGCGCAAAAAAGTGTTTTCGTCGCTTGATAAACTTAAGATTGAGCACTTGGATAACTTTTCGAGGCCGGCAAGTTTCAATCCCTCAAGAAGCCTATGGACGTATGGAGGAGTGATCCAGCTTTCAGATTTCATCAAAAATATCTTAGTTCTTGTTCCAAAGATGATTGAAGGTCTTGCGGGTAGGAACAACATGAGGGTGAGTAAATACTGACAGAATTTTTATTTTTGGGTAAACTATCCCTTTGATAAAAAGGGATAAAATATAAAAAGTTGATAATTTTACAGTTGAGCCTATTGCAAGCGTGTGATTAGTCAAAGTCCATTTCAAAGCAAGGTCTGTTCAGGGAAGGTCCAGTCATATTTGGATGTGCATTTGAATTTACTGCGGGGACACAGCCCCATCGACCAGGGGATGTGCACAGCGGGGTGTCCCAGGGCTTGAGCCACTGTTCCTCTTCCCTCGTCAGCTGAGGTGCCCCTTTCACTGAGCGATCTCCGCCCCCGAGAACATGATTTCGGCCAAGCCCTAACCCTAACCCTAGCTCAACAGGACCTCACAACTCTGAAATTATCGGAGAACATATTCAAATAGATGCTATCTTTAAATAAACCACAGATTGAGGTTTAAACAAGGACATTCTTTCCTGAAAACCTTTAAAACTACATTCCGCAACACAACAACAGGTGTATTTAATATGTTTCTCCTCCACTATTGGCATTTGCTCTGAGAGATGCAGCCTGTCTAGAATGTGCGCAGGGAAGCAGAGTGATACAAAAAAAGTGAACAGTACCCATTGGTGGAATACTCGCACGATGCCTCTCAGCCAATCATATTCAAGAACCAGCACTAACTGTATAGGTTGGTAGATCGGTAGATACTTTAAGTTCTTGTTGAAGGGACTTCTCAATATCACACTTGCAATTTTGCTGTTGTAATGACAATATGGTTTACAAACGTCATTTTAGCTTTAACTAAAAACAACATAGAGAAAAGAGGAATGACTTGAGTGTGTGTAGTGGATCGCTTGAGTAATCTTGTGTTACAGCGGATGTGTGAGAGCCAGCTCCCAGATAAATCTGTCCTAATGGCATAAGGGGATTGGTACCTTGGGCCAAGTTCTTAACCCTCCTAAAAGCCTTGTGTGATGTTGGCAAAAAAATGGTTTATTTAAGGCTCCACTTATATCCTTGAGTACCAGTGTAGATATGCCACACACTGTGTGTAGATACGTCTGTCAGCTTTATTTTTTACAGATCAAATATTTAGATTATCACTACCTGTACATTTCTAACACACTGCTTAGACATTTTACAGGTATTCATCTGTGCATTGTGTAATTTAACATTTTGACATTATACACAAATGATAACAATTGGAAAAATGTAGCCTTTGGCAATGGTATAGTCCTCTCAGCTGTGATTTATTTTTTATTTTTCTGAATATAGTCTGGCTAACTCTTTCTAACTCTTCTCATCTTGTCTTTTGATTCCAGGTCACAGAGGTTCGCGTCCTGGACAAAGGAGAGCATTCTATTTACCCTCAATCGAATGTGAGCTCTCGCTGACCACTAATATTTAAAATGGGGTTGTCATGGAAACTGCTGGTGCTGCAATTATTCATGGGATGCCTTTCAGGTAGGCATCCTAATAACCTTCTCTATAGACTTTCCTGTCTGTTTCTATGGCATACACTTGTCCTTGTCATTTACTATTAAGGGCAGACCTCCCGTTCATGGAATGTCTCCTTATCTTCTGGTACCAATTAGAGTTTCCACTTTTTTTATTTTGTGAAGGCTAAAGCCATTGAACTCTTCCAGACTGGCACTGTGGCCATGTTTTGAGATAGTCTGGCCTTGGGGAAGTTGTTCATATTAAAATATAAACGTTAAATCATCTATAAATATAAAGTGGTCAAGGAGACGTGGTGCTCAATTGAAAGTGGGGTTGTTTTATTTGTAGTGCGGGTCACCAATGCCATTGTGTATGTTCATGTAAGAGACCTAAAGACTTTCTGGAGAGACCTTTTCTGGAGAATAGGTAATGTTGCCTTTATGGCAGCGGTGAGAAGTGTCATTACGTTCTCCTTGGTAAGTCTTTATTCCTATCTTAAATTATTCGATTTTGATGTTCAGACGTTATACATCTTGGGCAAAATAAACCATTGACATATTTCCATTTTCACTGAACTAATCCGCGCTTGTGCCATTTTGACAGGCATACTTCATGATTTAAAGACCACCTCACTTTGTGTCAAGTTGGAGAAAAGATGTGATAATGTGTAATTTAACAAGCCCTTTGAGGGACATGAACAGGTTAATGTGCAAATGAATCTACCAGCCATTATTTTATTTGGAGAGCACAGTTTATGTTCTCATTTAGCCAAGTGGAAGCACAAAAGCCCCTTTATTGATCTCTTTTTGATGAAGCTGTTACATTGTCTTTGTCTCTCGGGAGGGTCAGACTTAATCCTCTTGCTTTTAAGTCTTTGATTTAAAAAAGGGTGGTTTGCTCTTTTTCATGACGTTCAGGAACTCCTTCAGTGTGTGATTTTTTTTTTTTTGAAAGCACTCGTTTCTCCGCTAGATTTTGTAGAATTGTTATCTCTCATTATATGGGGAAAGACGTCACAATGGGAACCTGTGTTATTGGCTTTTCAGCTAAATTAAAATCAATTATCAATCAGGAAAATATTAAAAGTATACATACAACATATATAAGTGGTACTATTATTAATAAATTGTCTATATAAGCCACACACATAACTAGAACACAAAAACTAATTGGGTAATACTTTACTTGAAGGGGTGTGCATAAGACTGGCATGACACCTTCATAACCATAACATCACAATATAAAAAAGTGCATTCACTACTAACTGCATTCGTTTGCTCCATCTCTTCGAAAGTTGACTAAAAAACCTGTAAACAATTACACCCGTTAAACAGTTTGCTTTAATTTCTGTCTTTTGAGCATATGGCACCAGGACATTTTAACTGCAGGAGAACACAATGGACACACGGATATAATTGTGGTTAATTAAATGTGCTTTGATTGAAGAGTAGAAACACAAAACACAGAGAACTTACAAATAAAAGCACTTACATATAGTCCTGATTCATTTAGTTGTGTTTCTCACCATTTGAAGCCAAACTGAATTAGATGCTTTTTTACATTTTGGGATTTTTCCCTCTTATTGATTTTTATCATGAGCAGATAGCCTGTGTTAAAGGCACAATATATATTTTTTCTGCTTTAAAAATGGCAAAAATAACTGTATCTATGTTATATATTTCTATTAGATATGTACTTACATTACCCAGGCAGTTTCCACCAACTTTCAAATCCGGAGAAATGTATAGTTTAATTCGAAGACACGGGCTGTTTCTTTATTTCCGTTTTGTCGCCCGTCTATGACGTCATGTAACCTTTGACTCCTCTATTTTCTCTAACTTCATGCGGAACCCAGCGAAACCGCCAAACACAAAGGGGAACACCGGACTACCGCCAATAAAAGCAAAGAAAACGACGACAAAGAAAAAGTATTAGCTAGTATCATTTTGCAGCCGCAACAAACTTGAGGGGGGTTTGGCTGCACGCGCAAGATCTCTTGCTAGCTTATCACTCTGACATTGTGCGCGTGCGCGGTTAGGAGCGCCACATCTTAGAGGTCTTCACGGGTGCAAAAATTAATGCCCGAACCGAAAAGACCCGTAATGTGCTACACCGAACCGACCCGGACCCATCGTTCATTTCGAAAGTTGGACCCGGACCCGTCATATATCATAAATGTACTGCCTGGACCCGTCTATTATTTGAAAACTGGACCCGAACCCGGCAGAGACACAAATCCGACTGAACCCGATTGTCGTCACATATTATTTCACACGAGTTGCGAAAAATAAAACTTTTTGTCTTACCTAATTTTAGTAGCCGTCGTCTCACTTCCTTGTAACGTGACCTGACTGACTGTGATGCATTACAATCCACCGACAAGAAAGTTCTATTCATGTTATTTCTCTCGTTATTCCAAGCTTAATCCACTCATTATTTCAGCTTTAAATGTCCACTTGATGTCACGGTGATGGATGACTTATGCAACCTTGCACATGCACATTCTGACTCTAGTCAACTCGCATAATAACTTTAACTGTTTGCCCTTTTGAACTATAATGAACGTCATCAAAGTTACGTCTTTTGTTATTATTTAGATAGAGTGACCCCTGGTGGCCAAAAATTACAGACTATATGTTTAAATAGAGTGAGGAAGATACTGGTGAGAATGGAGGGAAATGGGATTGGGAAAAATCCCAACTACTCGACTCAATTGAATCTTGAGTCTGAAGCTGTTGATAAATGGGTTCCACAGCTCAACCAGCGCAGTCTCATCCCAAGACGTCATACAACTGACACTTTTGACAATACTGTCAACATCCGCCGTTTTAGGGTACCCCTTAAACGTCGGTTAGATGACGTTATCCGAATCCTAACCCTACCCAGACCTTCCCCGTCACCTGAACTGACATTAAAGGTAAAGCGTCAGTTGTATGACGGGCCTAGGATCGTCATATAACTGACGGTAAAGGGTACCCTAAAACGGCGGATGATGACGTATGGTTAAAAGCGTCAGTTGTATGACGTCTCTGGGATGAGACTGTGTTAGCTCAACATGTGCAAATGAGTCTAAGTACACAAAATAAGTAAACATCATTCTTTTAAAACAATCAGTATTATTATTTAAATTCATATAAAATGCAATTAGCTGAGCGTTAAGAGTGTTTTTTTTTTGACTCACTTAAGTAAAAATCTAAGTGTGTTAAGAAACATAGTCATGACAGTGTACTCTATTAAAGTACACTTAAGTGGCCTTGAAAATTAATATGATATTTTTTGCAGTTTTTTATACTTTAAAGCTTTGAAATACACTACACGTGCACATTTAATACAATTAAGCACACTTCTTTTCCGCCAGGCTAAGACACATCTTAAAACAATTACGAAGAATATTTATCATTAAATTATATTTACCATTGTTGACATATAATTGATACATATACATATAAATGCTTATTTGTCTTTCAGTAAGATTGAGCGAAATGTCAATTAAAAAAGCTCAAAATCATAAATACACTTAACAAAATTGATCCATTGGGATATATTTTATGATTGCGTAGCTTACTGCAAGTTCATTACAATTAACAACTGAGTTAGCCTGAGCACACTTAATTCCCTAAACTGCCAGTTCTCTACACACAGAGCTTCATGGCCTGTTGTGTGTGTCTGTTTGTGTAGGCGTGTGCAGGTGTGTATTTTAACTTACCAAGATTGGCTTTTTCATTTGATGAATAAAACCTTTGAATCAGAATCAAACGGATTGGAGGGCACACAAACGTCTACAACCCTCTCTCTCTCTCTCGCCCTCGCCCTGTGCACCCTGTCTGTGGCTGGATATTCATGCTGAGGTAAGCTGGCTGAATTCATCGGCTTGTCAGATGGTATTGAATTTGAGATTAGTTTTTATTTGTGCCTCCAAATTGCTCCTTGCCCCCCCTCCAGCCAACCCCCAACCCCCCCATCCCCGGTGGTCTGCTCCGGAGGGCTGCACTGCCATATAAATGCTCCCCTCAGGTACAGAGAGAGAGATAGAAAGAGAGACCTGCTTTCTCCAACTTCCTCAATAATGACCTCCCTTTCCACCAAGGTGGGCTTTGTGTTGTAAACCTCTTGTTAGTATTCTGTGCTGAACAGAGATAGATAATTTCTCAGCCACAGTGTGTCTCTTTGGACAGCTGTGGTCTGTTGACAGAAATCACAGTACCAGTAAAACCCTCAGTCGAATCCCCACAATGTAACGTCAAACCCGCGGGCGACGACATGGTTTCAAATTACTCCCCATCAATATTTTAATATAACATCTTGTAATATATTTGCAGCATCACCAAAGCTTGTAATTACATGGTTTTGTGAAATAGACAGTTCCGTCCTCTTACGCTCTGGCAAATGCGAACCTTAATTGCAGCATTAATTCCTTGTATGATAGAAATTTGCATTTCTGTTGCATTTCTCTGGTTTGCATCAGCTTCCGAGCTTAACCTGAAGTTTTGAACAGCTCTCTCGCCTTTTTCTTTATTTACATATGTCTTATGTATTTTGGTACCGGATTTGGGTGTCATTTCTCATTTAGCTGTTCCATGCATGGGAAATTGCTCATGCTGATTTGGAACAGCTTGATCAGATACAGACGGATGATTTAGTGTAGTGTCAATACTGACTCCACCAATTGACGTCTTCCAGAGCCTTGATTATGAGACCGGTCTTTGTTTTGAATGGATGAGTCACTTGATAATTAATGTGTGTTTTAGCCTTTGATAACACAGCAGATTGACTTTGTTGCCCATGTGCATCATAAGATTGCATAAGAAAGTTTTTGGCAGGTACATGTGGAACACATTATATCTACTAATCCCATGGGGTTGATTTTAATAAAAAAATAGAGGGGGCAGTAGGAGGTTTTGACGTCAAAAATGGCACATGCTTGGAGTGTGAAAATGAAGTTATGCAAAAATCTGTAATTGTGGGATCCAAAAGTGGTTGTGAGTCCCTCAGGCAGATACATATTCACCTGTGTAATGGACTGTTGATGTGTTGTTTTGAATGTTATGATCAGTGATGGATGAAGCAATAATGCGTTGTGGATTATAAACAGTGTGATACATGGATTTTATTTGGACCGAAAACATTTTATGTCTGTAATTCATCGCTTTCAATAGAAATTAGTGGAATTTTCTAATTTTTTCGGGGGGTTTTTCTCACACTCCTCAGTGAGGATTTTCCTCTTCTGTAGCACCTACATACACCAAACTTTACACTCATATTCCTAACTATATTGTGAAGGTTTGTCCTGAGGGATTTGTTGATATATCATTCTTGGCCTGATTTACATGACATTTTATGCCCAAAAATAGGGCGGAAATCAAATTAAGGCTATTCAGCCTGATCTCATTGGTAATACGTAGGTATTTTAAGTTTTTTTGCAAAGATAGAGAACATACTTTTTAGGACGTTTGGATGCTGAAACGTATAACATGGACGTGTCTGCAACATTTAAACGTAACATTATTGCGTTTTTACAGCTGCAAAACGTTAACTATTTACGTATATTCTACATCATAAAGATATCTGTATAATTTCCCTTTTACCATTTTATAGATAAATGTAAGATCCCGTAACCCTAATCCCAAACCTAAACATAGCCATTTTATACAGAATATAAAAAGGATAAAACGTAATGGACAGATATGTTGGGAAATAGCAGTTTTATTAACAATATAGCATTAAAATATATCCTACAATCCTACTCCTACCTAAACCTACCCATAACAATTTGTTAAAAGTACGTAAACTACAATTATGAAGAAAAACATAACTAACAGACAAGTATAATCACAATAATGTATTTATTGCGAAAAATGTCAAAAACCGATACCAAAAGCCGTTTACATGATTTTGTGCCAGTTGCAGTCGCAGTCCTCCTCAGGCAGTGTTATAATAGTTTTGTATGAAGATTTTAATTTAATTTTTGTATTCACATTTTTAATTTCAAAATTTAAACTAATAATCAATGAAAATGTTAATCCGGCTTGGGTCGCTAGCTTCGCACCATTTCAAATGAACTGTAACCAACCGTCACAGAGTCCTTCATGTCGTAATCCTGTGAACTTGAACCAGGGAAGAGCCCATGAACGTTTGATATCACTGCCGTAAAACATGACGTAATGCTTCTCAAGGTCGCAATTTTGCAAATTTAAATTCATCACCAGCGCGGGATTTGGGATTGTATGGTTGCTGCTGAGAATGGAGACGAAGATCGCGATTGGATAAAAGGTTGAATTAGGAGTTGTTTCTTGCAAACAAACGTAGCAAGCAGGCTATGGATTGTAAAGATTTGGATTACATCAAACGAATAAAATTGATGTCTTTTGTGAATTTAGGTTGTGTTTTATTGGAGAAAACACTGGTTAGACGAGTACCTTAAATAATGTATTTTTGAGGTTTAGAAGTGTATTGTTTAACACCATGCAGGCGGAACGAGCAAAATGTTAATATTTTTGAGAATTATATCAATAAATGTGACTGAAAACCAAATTAATAAGACAGTTGAACACAATAGAGTCAAAACATAATGCTATGATTTTAATATGCATAAATTGTGATACGTACAAATGTGTACGTCGGTGGATTTGTTCATACATAAAGGATAATTACGTTTTTGTGCTGTCAATACATAAAAAATGTTGCCCGTTCTAGTACTGTAAATACATCAGTATTATACGTTTCTGCGCATAAAACAATTATATGTATGTATGATGATGTACTTAGTGACATATTACCACTTGCGTACGTATTCATCATGAGATCACGTTGGACTTACTGGCAGTATTTTCTGATTTAGAGGGCAACAAAAGGAGATATTCATAATCTCCCTCGCAACCTGTTTTTGCAACAAAATGCAAAAAAGTTTTTCAGATTCGTCACTTTTAAAAATATATGCAAATTAGTGCACATCAAACTTACACTCACCGGCCACTTTATTAGGTACCCCATGCTAGTAACGGGTTCGACCCCCTTTTGCCTTCAGAACTGCCTCAATTCTTCGTGGCATAGATTCAACAAGGTGCTGGAAGCATTCCTTGGTCAGGGAGTTTGGTCCATATTGACATAATGGCATCACACAGTTGCCGCAGATTTGTCGGCTGCAGCGTCCATGATGCGAATCTCCCCGTTCTCCACCACATCCCAAAGATGCTCTATTGGATTCGAGATCTGGTGACTGTGGAGGCCATTTGAGTACAGCGAACTCATTGTCATGTTCAAGAAACCAGTCTGAGATGATTCCAGCTTTATGACATGGTGCATTATCCTGCTGAAAGTAGCCATCAGAAGTTGGGTACATTGTGGTCATAAAGGGATGGACATGTAACCTGACTCCGCCAGATGGATTTGCTCCGCATATCCATCTGGAAACCTTCCGTTGAAGTAGTTTTGGTAAGGGGCGAAAATACTGGTTAGCTGATTGGCCTATGTTGGTGATAGACGGGCCAAATCAACCAATCAGATCAACGAAGCACATGACGTACTAACTTGCTGCTACAGGTAAACCTCGTTAGCTCAGCAAATAAGCAACATGTCGGCAAAGGATATTTGCCGTTTATGTAACTACAATTTGCGAATAAAAGGCACCATTTCAGCTGCCCGGTCCATATTTCACAAGAAGGATGCAAGAGAAAAAGCATTAGCGAGCGGCTAAAAGAATTAGGACTACCGCTGTCTGAAAATGTTTCTAGATCGCGTTGCTTCCGCTTGATTGCGTCACACCTCAACCCGCCTCAAAGCCAACGCTGATTGGACGTTCGTTTGGTGAACTGCTCCCAAATTTTCTTTAACGGAAAGTATCCAGACTGATCTGCGAGTGAAACCTTGAAAGCTCGCGAGATCAGGATGGTCTCGCGAGGCTAATGGACATGGTCCGCAACAATACTCAGGTAGGCTGTGGCGTTGCAACGATGCTCAAATTGGTACCAAGGGGCCCAAATAGTGCCAAGAAAATATTCCCCACACCATGACACCACCACCACCAGCCTGAACCGTTGATACAAGGCAGGATGGATCCATGCTTTCATGTTGTAGACGCCAAATTCTGACCCTACCATCCGAATGTCGCAGCAGAAATTGAGACTCATCAGACAGGGCTCCAGACTAACTTTTCTACTGGTTGCACTGGTGCTACCAACTTTTTCAGTTGGTTGCACAAGCATATGATTTGGTCGCACCTTTTTTTTCTTTTCTTTTTTTTTTGCTACATGCCATGGGATTAATCAATGCATGCTGATGAATAGTGGTTTTAATGGACCAAAGCTAGCAAAGGCTTTCTGGGCTGCAGCATAAACACCTGTAATATATTAATTATCATTGCCAAATTTCAGGATTTTCATGGATTTTGGACAGTAATTTTAAGAATTTTTATAGTTCAATTGTATGCAATCTATTTACATTTGAATCACATTTTATCTATCTGTTTATCTATCTATCTGTCCGTCCGTCCGTCTTTTATCATTTTTTTTATCAGCATCATCTTTCTATTGTTTAAAAATCATTAAACATTCAAATGTATTCATTACATTTTAATAGATTGGAGTATTATAATAAGCTAATACAGATTTTTCCTTGTCAAAGTTAGTTTATAGTTGTAATAAAAACAGAAATCTCACACTCCTTACCTTCTGCATTTTATAATAATTTCCTTTCCTCAGTCGAGCGATTACCCTCATCTAACCGCTGAAAAGACGTAGGAAGAAGGGGTTTAATTCGTAATTGCGCATTCCACCATCAGTGTGCAATGTGCGTGACGTCTACGTTCGTCAATAAATAAACTGCACGTGTGTTGCGGAAGAACACTGTTGCCGGAGCTACTTCTCTCCATTAATGTCTATGGCGAGTCACGCAGGCACTGGGCAACTCCGCATCCGAAGTCGACCCCGGGATAAAATAGTCCGAATATAAACACTTATTTTAGGCATACCGTAGTGATTCAGGATAAATCAAAAACACGGTTTGGAAAATGGATTCATGATGTAGCCTACTCATTCATTTTGAACATAATATAGCGACTGTCAATGGCTGTGTGGCTGTCAATCAGCTATGTGGAACCCCGGGTGCGCTGTTGGTTGGCGGCCTGGGAAGAGGGGGGTGGGTTGAGGATCAAAGTTCGTCTGTTGTTTTTGGTTGCTCTTTTCAGAAGCTGCGTTTCTGAATGCCTGCACGTGCTCTGGCAAATAAACAAGTTAACTGAACTCTGGCCTCGTGTGAGATGCTACAATAAGTTACGGACTGCAGCAGCTGATACAACAGCGATTTGTTGCGCGAGCGTCCACTCGCACATATGTGACCACATACAATTTTAACTCACACATTCTCAAAAAATGGTCGCATGTGCGACCAATTTGGTCGCAGTCTGGAACCCTGTCAGACCAGGCAACGTTTTTCCAATCTTCTATTGTCCAATTTCGATGAGCTTGTGCAAATTGTAGCCTCAGTTTCCTGTTCTTAGCTGAAAGGAGTGGCACCCGGTGTGGTCTTCTGCTGCTGTAGCCCATCTGCCTCAAAGTTCGACGTACTGTGCGTTCAGAGATGCTCTTCTGCCCACCTTGGTTGTAACGGGTGGTTATTTGAGTCACTGTTGCCCTTCTATCAGCTCGAACCAGTCTGGCCATTCTCCTCTGACCTCTGGCATCAACAAGGCATTTCCGCCCACAGAACTGCCGCTCACTGGATGTTTTTTTTCTTTTTCGGACCATTCTCTTTAAACCCTAGAGATGGTTGTGCGTGAAAATCCCAGTAGATCAGCAGTTTCTGAAATACTCAGACCAGCCCTTCTGGCACCAACAATCATGCCACGTTCAAAGTCACTCAAATCACCTCTCTTCCCCATACTGATGCTCGGTTTGAACTGCAGGAGATTGTCTTGACCATGTCTACATGCCTAAATGCACTGAGTTGCCGCCATGTGATTGGCTGCTTAGAAATTAAGTGTTAACGAGCAGTTGGACAGGTGTACCTAATAAAGTGGCCGGTGAGTGTAGATATAGCCTTATTAGCATATTTAAACATAAAATTACAAAAAACTTGCCATATTTTTTTCTCCTTTTCAAAGTTTTATGGTTATATCTGTAAGTTAAAAACCTTATTCTTTTACCCTATTCACCTGTAGTGTCTCACCTTAAAGCATATTAAAACACATTACAGAGACAAATAAACAACATTAAAACTTGATTTTCACAAATGGGGACTTTAAGAAGAAATTTATTCTAAGAATGTTTCATGAATCCAGCCCCAGAATAAGCAGTATTTGTTCATAATTAAGTCAAAACTGAAATTTAAACAAAATTCTGAATGTCCAGAAATCATTTAAACCACAGCCATGGCAAAACTGATAAATGACACCTATATTGAATCCTTGTTAGTAGTAGCTGCAGATGTTTTGTTTAGCTGCACAGTTATTTGTAAAAGCATTAACAAGCTTCACATTTCATATAAAAATAAAATCATAAGAGAGGATGCAATGGGAAGAGGTCGGACTGTTGGAAAGATGACTCAACCAAACAGTGGAAAGCACATGTGGTAATGGGAAATCAGAGTAAATGTTATGGTTGTGAAGTATCACTTTATCATTTGCTCTCACTCACATCTTTTCATCTTCTCATGTTTCCAGTTGCATTTAAGAGTTAAAGCCCTTGTTGATAGTGAGATTGGAATTAGCCTTGGTGTAGTGTAGATCTCAAACACCTCCACTGAGAGCTCTTCTGTGCTCTATTATCACCCAGAATCACAATAAACTCCACCTCTCTTGCATTAGTGAGATGCTAATTGAACACTAGGTAGACCAATTTAGCATTTCAGCATGGAAAAAAAACGGTTATTTCCAAATTTTCAGATGCATTAATTCAGTTTGCACCCCTCTGGAACTTGATATCTGCAAATAAACAAACCGGTGTGTGGTTTACATGAAGTGATTTCTCAAGAGGATGGTTTCCTTTGAAATTAGTCCTCTAAATGTAGGTTAAGAAAGTAGTTGGTAAGCTGTGAACGCATGTCTGGCTCAGACTCTATTGAAGAAAGATTTGCAGAAGTTGTTACAGTACACCCTAACACATTAAGGTCAGAATTTAACTTAATTAAATTCATTATGGGGACAAATGTGTGCTTGATTGCCAACTTTTAACCTTTATTTAGCCTTTTTTTATAATTTCATTGTGTGTTGTCTTTCGTGCCAAATATTTACATTTAACCCCTTGCTGGTAACACTTTCCTTGAATGGGGTGTGCATAAGACTAATATGACACCTTCATAATCATGACATGACATGTTATGAATATGAGGGAATTTGTATGCATGTTTAAGACAACTGTAATGGGGTACAAGGTGTATTTGGGGTCATTGAGATGTTCTGACATAACCTGACATTTGTGCCTTTTTCAAGTTGCTTATAAACATATTAATGGTGCACAGGTGAAATTACACTATACTTAACACAAACAGGGCTACCATAATATGTGAGCAACATGTATGTACATGTTTGTATTCTTGAGAGAATATTGTTTATGCATGGTTATTGAAAAAAAAACTAAAAATGAAAGTTTCTGAAATAAGGCCACAAAACACTAAATATACTAAATATGCGTCCACAAGACTTTTGACTAATGGATGTTGTGGCCTAGAGTTTTTTCTTCACAATGATCTGAAAATCATCCTGCTTAATCTTTCACATAAAAATGTGAATTGGGTTATATTGTGAAAAATGTTAATATTGTGAAAAGTTTAATGCAAATATGACATTGTTTGAGATGTTTTTGTTATGACACCTTGACATAAACTATAACATCATAACCTGTCAGTGTGTTTGCCATGACAACTTGACATTACTAAGACAACACAACCTGTCATAAACATGACATAGCAGATTAATTGTCAAACTTAAGAAACCACCTAGCTGTATTTCGTTAACATTACATTGAACTATCAGGTGGTTGGTTTTGACATTGGCTGTCATGAAGCCATTATAACTTTATAATGACAAATTCAATTAGTACCACTGTAGTTGAGGTCAAGAAAAATGTTCATGTCACAGTTATAATGCCTCATGACAGCCAATGTCAAAGCCAACAACGACAAACGTTGTCATGACAAAGACACTGACAGGTTATGATGTTATGGTTTATCTTAAAATGTCATCATTGAGCGAAAGACACTTAACGACAGTTGTCATAAACATTCATAAACCCTACTTCAAGACATATGTCATGTTTATGAAGGTGTCATGTCAGTCTTATGCACACCCCTTCAAGTAAAGTGTTACCATTATGATTAATGTCAATAAATAAAATACATAAAATGTTTTGTGTTTAAGGAGCTTAAAGTGCACGTCATATACTCCGGAATGCAAACCAGGCCCATTTATAAACGAGTTTATTACTTATTATTAGAAAATCAAGACTTCACATTGTTTCTTTTAATAGCATGAAATAAATTAGCTAATTTCTCTGGATAACATGTTTGAAAGGTCACAAAAGTCGAACGGCAGATACAGCAAGACACAACAAATAGTTTCAGTGCAGATGTCATTTGAACACTCAAAAATTCAGTTCATCACATTTTTTTAGCCAAAAATGGAAATGTTTTGTGGAGTTTTGGACACAATGGAGTAGCATTTGACTCTATGTTGTGTTAATCGGCATAAAATGAGTTTTAGATTATGCAAATTGCATTCACTCTCGCATAAAAACTCTCTGTCCTGCTCATTGTTGGGTGGATGTCTCATCTTGCTGAAGGCCATTTGTGCTTAATAAGACAGGATAAGTGGTTTGCGCTAACCATCAACATGTAATTACGGAGAATAATAAACCACACAATTTCCAGACTTTTAAGTGTTTACACGATACACACAATTAAGCTACTTTCCTGCAAGTTAGCGTCTTTGGTATGAGGAAATCGCATTAGTGGCTCACCATGTGTTTCTTGAAAATGTAATAAACTCTTGTTTTTTTCTGTGACTATGAATTTTAAACAGGTGGTGGAAAAGCAGTACAGTATTTAATGAAATGTACTGCCTGAACAGCGTTTAAGCAACGTGATCTCATGAGAACATGTATGTATTTGTACGTAAAGTGTTCGTTCCATCATACGTATATAATAATTAAGTTTTATATGCGGAGAAACGTATAATACTGACGTATTTACAGTACTAAAACGTAAAATATTTACGTATTGACAGCACAAAAACGTAAATTATTTACGTATGAACAAATCCACCGACGTACACATTTGTACGTATCACAATTTATGCATATTAATATCGTAGCATTATGTTTTGACTCTACTGCATTCCACTGTCTTAAGTTTTCAGTCTTAACAATGAGACCAGGCTGGTTTAAGCTTCTGTATTTTAACATTATGTTTCGCCCTTTCAGGGGGTTTGCGATATTAGCATCTTGAACGCGTTGCTAACGTCCTGCCAACAATAATCTCAAGTGTTTTTTAAAATGACTTTGATTTCGCCAAATTTATGCTGCCCTATTGAATGACAGCTAGGCTTTCGTCCAATGAACAGATGGACACCTTTCAGAACAGCTTTGCTCTAAAAAGCACGCTAAGCTAAACTTAGCATTGACTAGCCGTGTAACTGTGATCTTTTCCTCCTCACCTTTAGAAGGCAGCGGTCCTCTGAGGCCAGTATTCACCAAACAGCCGGGAAGTATTGTATTCCCTCTCCATCTTAATGAGCCCAGTCGGGAGGTCACCTTCAGCTGTGAAGCCCAGGGACATCCGTCCCCATCCTACAGGTGAGATCCCAGCATGCAGATGAACTTTGGTATAAAAAAAGCAAAGACAAGCATTATTTGATCATTTTTTGTCAGTGGCAAAGACACGTAATACTTGATTAACCTGTTCAATCTAGGCTTGCGTTCAAGTGTAGGGACCTTGGAAGTTTTCCTGAGCGCTCGAGCACATGTTGGATATTTCTAACATGAAGGGAACTCTTTTCAGGTGGCCAAGGACACATTGTTTTATCAAAGAGTGGAGCTCTCCATTCCTGCTATTACTGAGAAACCTTTATATTGTCGCTACAGTCCTTGATTTGACTCGTCTCTGAAATAGTCCTAGATGGTTTAGCCTTTCTGTTTTATTTACTGTAACTAGGGATGGGCATTTTTTAAAATATTGCATTCGAATATTCGGGCTCATAAAAATCGAATATTCGAATATTCGTTTATTTAAATTATGTTTAACGAAAAAGACGTTATTTTAATTTTTTTTTACGTTTTTGTCACCATTTCTGGACAAGCTTACAATTAGGCAATACACAACAAGCTTACAATAGTAATTCAAGTTTTCTTTTAGTTGAAAACATTAAACAGTAGGCCTATGAGTAAACAAAATATATATATAAAAAAGCATTATTAAAAGCATGCTCAAGCAGCGCGAGCGGAAAAAAACCCCTAATAAAGCAGATTGCGTCAGATATCGTACAGAACGTACACCTATACACACGAGTCAGCAAATGACTGAATATCGTGTTTATATTGTTTCACGTTTATGTTGAGAAAACAATAATATCTAACGTTACATGCAGGGGCGGCGCCGGACGCCAGCACTTTATATGCTCGAGTGAGAAAAGATGCCGCACTGACAGACGTTTCAGAGAACGGTGTTTCTAACAGCACTTTGCATTTTCTGTTCTTAAACCGGTCTCCCCAACGAAACTTAAAATAAGTGTGTCTCAAAATCATTTTGCTATTAGATAAGTTAACATCTTTGATCACGCGGGGTCCAGCTGCGCTTACCTGCAGTTGTGATGCAGTGATGGACAGCTGTCTTTCCTCACTCGACTGTTTGGATTTCATGTGATTTCTCATGGTGATGATATCATAACTCAGATTAATTAGTTAATTTGATCAAAAGTCATTCCGTTTAGTAAGATCCTTTTCAAGTAATGTTTATTCCCAACTTCACGAGGCAGACGACACCATTATGTGATCAAATACAGACAACTTGTTAACACACTCCACAGCGCCATCCAGTGCATTTAATTGTAACTGCGAGTTAGTTCTAGGATTTATCATGGACTCACTGCATTTACGGCCAAAAAAGCAACGTATTCAAAATTCGAATAGTATTTTATTTTTCGAATAATAATTACATATCGAATATTTGGAAAATTCGAATATTCATGCACATCCCTAACTGTAACGCTAATTAGATTTCATTTCTCATTGAAAAGCTATTTCCTTCTCTTCCATGGATGCGTTCTTTCTTTGACACCAGTCTTATTCTTGTGCTTGACCCCTGATCTTTTTGTCTTTGTTTTCAATTTAATTAAATCTTGTTTTAAATGTATGTATAATTTAATTCTCAAAGGCACAGTTGCTATAGGTTTCTCTAGTCAGGCAGCTTATATTGTGTTTCTCCTCAATGACCATAAAAGTGACGTAAATGAACAACGAAAAAGGATGTCTCTACCTCATCAGGCACAAACTTTTAATATAAGTAACCTTTGCATTCATTTTTTGTTGTTGTTGAAAGAAATTAATACTTTCTTCTAGCAAGGACAGATTAAGTTGATCAAAAGTGACATTTAGTAATGTATATATATATATATATATATAGCGACTACATTATTTTCTTAATTATTTTCATAAAAACGCTAGCATATTCAAGTTCCGTTCTTTTCAAAAAATCATTTCAAAGGAAATCCACGACTTTAAGGCCCTGACATCTGTATACAAGGAGTGTAAAAATAATAATTAAAGCGTTCAAATGCTAGACACTTTGAAACAGTCTGTCCTTGGATTTGTGTACTTCTGTTCAGCTGATAAATTATTAATTTCTATACTTTTTCAGCACTTGGATGAAGCTGAAAAGAGTGAAATATTTCTAACTGCACTATTTGGGCATTCACCCTCCTGGAAAACATTCTCAATGTATTCAGAATATAATATGTCTAGAGTATATAGTCCCTGAAAGAATTCCGTTCAACTGAACCAATTTATTTCTTTATTTTTTTTTCTCTTAAAGTGCATCATTGAATTTGAGTGACAGGCAGAGCAAACAGTGAGCTGTTCATGCAAATATATCTCCCAAGTCCCATGCATTAACTTGTGCAGCACGGTGCAGATTTCTATCAGTATGGAAAGGTCGTAGAGCGTGACCTTAAGTGTGGGGGGAAACGTGACCTCATGTTTTTTTTTTTGTGTTCATTGTACATAAACTCAGACAGGTAATTGACATGGATCATGTCTTTGTCTACATTACATGCAGGTGGCCACTATAGTGCCCTTCTCTGTTTTCTCCTGTTCTTCAATTAAAATTGCCGTAATTTGCTGTGGTATACACACTGCAGACTCATTTGTTTTCATTTATATGTTTCATTGACAGGAAGGTCTGTTTTTTTTTTTTTTTCAGTGATTACGATTTACTAATTTGAGACTTAGTGATTTTGTTACTTGACTGTATTGATTAATTGTGTGATGACGTAAAGATTAGGCTTTTGCTGCAGTGGATCTGAACTCATTTGTGTCTCTTGGGTCTTGTGGTTTCTGATGTCTGGACTGGGCCATCGATCTGTTGTAAAAGTCATGTCTTTCTACTTAACAGGCATTGCTGTTATTTGTGTTTTTGTCACTTTGTGCTCATGAATGCTGAGCACTTCTTTCCCTTTCATTTTTTTAGATCAGAATTAATTTAATTTTTTTAAAAATGTCATGTTTGATTCATGTTGATAATGAAATATATATTAATATATTATACAAATGCTAAGTATGAAAGGATTATTATTTAAAGTTCTTTCTGTAAAATCATACAAATCAAAAACTATGCGTTTTAAAATTGGGTTTTCAAAACTTGCAAACATCTTAAATAAACTTACTAAAATATAAAATAATATGACTAAAACATAAAAAGGCTCAGATTTCTAGTTTGACTTGAAAGGTCAGTTTTAATTTTATTACAATTTTGGATTAGCTTGTATGTTCTTATTTTCAATCTTCAATTTAATTTCAGTTTAAGTTTTAGTAATTATGTTTTGTGATTTTGTAATTTTTACTAGTTTTTATATTTATGTTGACCTTAGTCATTTTAGCACGTCTTAAATGCATTTTATTTAAGTAGTTCTCAAGCAAATGGTTCTAGTTTTCATTTAATATTTTACGTTATTTCAGCTTTATTTCAATTAACAATTGTTTTAGATTTAGCTAACAATAGCAATACTGCTTGAGGTGGACAGTAGGGTTGTGCCGATAGACGATAGTATCGTGTATCGACGATTGTCTGAGATATCGCCGATGGCAGATGCCTTGACGATATCAAAACGATAATTAGCTCGTTTTACCATTAATGTATTAAATTATTTGGCCTGCCGCCTATTATTATTATTATAAAGCTAGTATTGGTATTAAATTAATATAAGGAACTACAATTAATTTGCCTTGCCTAAATTCATAACGTGAATGAACATAATTCATCACCACGTGTTATAACACTTGCGACAACACTCGACACGCGATTATGAGGAGAATGTTTTTAAAAGGCCACGTTTACACAAAGCCGGGTATTTAGCAAAACGAATATTTTCCCCCTCTCCGTTTTCAAAAAATAACATCGTTTACACACCCGCATAAATACGCCGTTGAGCGCCATCATAACTATGCTAAACCTAAGGCGGCAGTGTAGGGGTTAAGGATAAAGCCATGCAAGCCAATCAGAATCCTGGAATCGACAAGAGAGAACCTAAAACGCCGTTTCTCCCAGTTTACACGACAACAAATATCCGGCGTTTTCAAAAATCTCCACTTTGCCCGGAGTTTTTAGAAATAATCGTTTTCAGTGATAAAAACGGCGTTTTCGTGTAAATGAGAGGGCAAAACGCAGAGAAATATCTGCGTTTTTCCATTCGTGTAAACGGGGCCTAAAACAGACTAAAAAACTACATCCCACATCAAAATTTAATTGCAAGGTGATCCATTCACAAATTATCAAGAGTGCTTGTTTTAACAGACACATCATTCTTATATAGATCCAAGATGAAAACGGCATCGTTGTTCGTCAGTATTTTGTTTCCATATCACATTAAAAAACGTTTAATGACACTAACACTAAAAACAATACAATTACTAAATATTAATAGGCCTAATAATAATAATACTATCACTAAAATAGTAGCCTATTAAAGCTACCGTTATCATCGTCGTCTCTGAAAGAACGTGGCCCTGATGCAGATGCCGAAAGCAGTCCGTTTTTACTTTCACTTTCAGGGAATGAGCGCGTTTACATGCACGTTCTTAATGCCTAATGCCTACTGACAATGCATGTGGTCATGTAAACGCATCAACCCGTTTTCCTTTATCAGAGTCAAGTCATAAGTAGCCTATATAATCCGATCGACTCAGCTAGATGTTTGCATATGTTTGCCCCTTGCTCTGATTTCTCACGGCATAAAAACACATTAACCCGCGTACTTCGTGCTTACTAAGTGCGCATGTGAAGTGCATCTAAACAGACAGAGCACTGGTAGGAGGACATATATCGCAAACTCCGAATCTTTCTGACCCAATAAATTATTTAAACGCGTTTTCATCTCGTGCAGAAAGTGAAAATGCTGCATGTGGCATGAGGATAGGCTATGTGTCCGTAAATTTCCGTTGACATGATGATTCAGGATGAAAAAAATGATTAGGATCGTTTTTTTTTTTTACCTCACTATACCAGGAAATAACCTGATCCTATTAATAAACACTCCACCTTTGCTAGAAAAATAGAAAAAAAGATACTTGTATATAAAACAAAGTAATAAAACAAGCAAATTAATGAGTAACTAATCAAGTTAATAATCAAATAAGTAAGCCCCGCCCCCTCACGATAATATCGTGTATCGCCGATCTCACAGGCTGACGATAGGCCGATATGGAAATGGAGCATATCGCCCAACACTAGTGGACAGTCAATATTACCTTTCACTCAGCATTTATAAAGGTTCAGGATCTATTTTGTATTATGTTTGTGTAAAGTACCATATATATTACGAATATCGGTAACACTTACGGGTGCACTGATAATACTGAATTAATGTGTAACTAATGATTATTTAAGCATTCATTAATGATTACCACATTAGGAACTATGACTGACAGACAACACTGGTTTGACCAAAAAAACGTAAAAATTGAAACTACTGTGGAAACAAGACACCTACATCTTGGATACCCTTAAGGTAAGATAAAACATATCAAAACTTAATTTCAAAGTGAACTATCCCTTTAAAAGGATAAAACGTAATGAACATAATGTGTAGGGAAATTACAGTTTTATTAACAATAAAGCATTAAAATATAGTTTGAGCCACTAATCCTACCCCTAACCATTTCTTAAAAACGATGTAACTAACGTTACAATTATAAAGAAAAACAACAGACATAACGTTACATGTTTAAATCGCAATAATTTATTTAGTGAGAAAATGTTAAACCGGTACCAAATAAATATCTTCCTTTCTGTTCAGCAGAAGAAAGAAATTCATAAAGGTTGACAAAACATATTATTGCAAATGAACAAAGTTGAGTCAAATATGTTTCTAGAACAGTGATTAAAATTGGCTGGAATATGTTTTTGTATATGTTACATGAACTCTGAAGGTGATGCACTCTAAAAACATTTAATATGATTTACGAACCTCTTTAAACTTAATATTGATTCGATTTTTAAGCAGTGAAAGCAATTACTTACACTGTATTAACTGAGTAAATGTTAGTAAGACAAATTAAATAGATCTGAGTAACTGCATTTGGTACATTAACAAATAAACTTGAGTAGAAATAATTGGGGGAAACATTTAAAACATAATTATGAGTAATATAAACGGTGTTTATATGGCAGTAATATTAACTTTTTTTATTTCCTTTGTTTTTATTTAACTTTTTTAAACCTTATTCCATACAACCACTACATGACATGGCCTTTATTGTCAATTAGTAGCCTAACATTACAGCAAACATCTATTTTTAACACATTTACAATATTTCCTACATCTTAACTCATGTAAGAAACATTTTTGATGTAAAAATTAAACATTTAGGACTAAACATTAAAGTAATTCAAGTGTAATCAACCGGTCTGTTATCCAGTATTCACCGGGTCAACGCTGGTTCCCATGCCGGAGATGGACTCGCCTCTGCGGGGAAACTTCTAAATTTAGACCGCCGTCCTGCGTCACTCACAGCCGAAAGATGCTGCGACGCGACTGACTCCATAAGCCTGCCAATAAACAAACAGTGCACAGTTCTGAGGAACATTTTATCATCCAAATTAGTTATATTCATTATCTTTAAGAATATACGTCGTGTGTTTTATTTTTTATTTTTATGCAAGGCCTTACAATCACGTGAAAAGGCAGGCGCGAGTCGACACTCGTTTAAGGTGAGTAACATTGGGTCTCTGTATGTTCTTTTGCATTTAATACAATTGTTTTAAAGCACATTAATGATTATACAGATAAAATAAAACAAACAAACCTGAATTTCAGGTGGAAATGCTCCTATTTTGTGCCGCTGAGAAGAGAAGAGGATAAGAAATCTGGACTGGACTGAGAGAGTTCAAACAGCGCGCAACCGCGCGCTCACTCAAGTTCAACCTTGAGTTGTCGTCACGTCAGAGGGTGGGGGAGGGGTGCGTTGATGTAATCATAGACAGTAAAATACATTTTAATTGAGTAAACTTAATCAATTTCTTTTGCGTGTTAAATAATAATATTGATTTTATTTTCGAAATATTGTGGTTCTTGAGACAGATCAGTTTAATTATCCAGTCTCAAATATGGTGATGGAAATTTCACAAATATTAGCTAAGTGTATTTTAAATTAATAATTGGTTAGTCAAAAACTAAATTAGCCTATTTTAGTGAAAAACTTAATTTCAGACAGTTTTAGTCATTTATTTTGGTATGTTCAACTCAAACTATTGAGTAAATTATATTTTAATAAAGATAATTATTACTGTGATATCTACTAAGCCGCTGAATTATTTTTTAGAGTGATAAGCATAAGAATCACTTCAACATTTAGGAAAGTTTTTTGTTTGTAGGTCGTATATACCATAACGATAAAGTTTAGAGAAATTGTCACAAATGAAAATTAAATCGATGCAGGATATAAAATGAAAACTGTTGATATGTGAAATATGGAGCTGCATCTTGTAGAACACATTCTAATAAAATAATTTTGTAATTAAAATGTGCGCTTGTGTGTGTAGTTTAAATGTTGTGTTTTTAATCTAAGGCAGATTATACAGTATGTAACCATGATTGATACAGGCATAGGCCTCGACTCAGTTTAATCAATCAGTATAAGGCTGTACTTCACTCATGCTGGTTCTTATCTTGTCCTGTGTTTATACACGTCCATGCTGGAAATTCATATTAAATTAGCATTTTTTTTTGTTTTCAAAAATCTATATGACTTTAGTTGTATGTAGGACATATGTGATAATGATTAAAAATACATTAATATTATGCAATTTATATATGTGGTTTTTGCATATGTCCCTTACAATATTCTGTTGGGGTTGGAACATATACGAATCACAGGAGTTTTTAGCAAACCTTTTTCCATATGGGAAGGTTTTAAAGTTTGTTAAACACCATGAAGGCGAATCCTCCAAAACGAGTTTGCAGCAAAAGGCACGAACAGAACGAAATGTTATTTATGAGTAGCGTTAAACTATTAATAAATGAGACTGAAAATTTAATTGATAAGACAATTGAATGCAATTGCCACGATCAGAAACGAATCGGTTACCTAACTGTAACCTTCGGTTCTCTTGAGATGAGGGAACGGAGTATTGCGTAGCTAGCTTACGCTCACGGGAAAGATTCTTCTTTGCCGAACAATTGAAGCCAAAAATTTTTTATAATTTGTAAACATTGTCAACGCACTTCTCAGGTGCAGGACCTTGAGCGGGCTAACTAGCAGGCTCATTGGTTCGTTTCTGGGAAGTGCTCAAACCAATCGGAGAGCGGCGCTGAACCCGCGCCCAATGAGCGGACGACGCTCGCTGATCACGTCAGAGCCCGCCGAAGGGGCGTGGCTTGAGTGTATATAAGCACTCTCGCGGTTTGGAACAACGATTTATAGTGATGAAGCGAATCGCTGTTAGAGCCGGGCACGGCCGGGAAACGCAATACTCGTTCCCTCATCTAGAGAGAACCGAGGTTACGCTCAGGTAACCGATTCGTTCTCTTACGAGAGGTTCTCTCGTATTGCGTAAGCTAGCTTACGCTACGGGAACCCCTGGTCAACGCCGTGCCCGGTCAGTCACCACAAGCATCCCCGGGAGGGTGGAGGGAGCAATAGTGGAAAATAATAATAAAGGGCAGACGCCGTTTATATGAGAATATGAAGCCTAAAGAGGCGGCCGGCATAGCGGGCCATAGTATAGGAAGTTTCCATAGAATGGAGGGGAAGATCAAGGGGCTAGCCGGTTGAAGGATTCCCCATAAAGCGTGGCTAGACGCTGCGGCGGGTTAGACCGCTAGTAATTTAGCCTGTAAGGCCGGTACTTCCAAGTTATAAAATCTGATAAAGGTGGACGGGGAAGCCCAGCCCGCGGCCACACAGATATCATGAATAGAAATACCACAGGACCAAGCCCACGAGGAGGCCATGCCTCGAGTGGAGTGAGCCCTGACGCCGAGCGGGCAAGGCAGATTTTTAGCCGCATAGGCGGAGGCGAGTAGCGCTCTACTATCCATCTGGATAGTGTTTGTTTGAGAAGCGGCCAAGCCTTTTGTGCGTCCCCCAAACGCCACAAACAGCTGCTCAGACCGTCTGAACGTGGCAGCGCGTGTAATGTACGCTTCAGCGCCCGGACCGGGCAGAGGAGGTTGGCATTGGGCTCGCTATCAGAGGTGGGCAGAGCCGATAAGGATATCACCTGTGCTCTAAATGGGGTGGCAATCGCCTTAGGCACATATCCGTGTCTGGGTTTGAGAATGACGACGGAGTCGTTAGGGCCAAACTCGAGACACGACGCGTTCGAAGAGAGCGCGTGAATGTCGCCCACTCGTTTAACTGAGGCAAGAGCGATCAGAAAAACGGCTTTTAGGGAGAGATATTTGAGGTCAATAGACTCGAGCGGTTCGAAAGGGGGGGCTTTCAAGGCCTCGAGGACTATTGAGAGGTCCCAAACCGGCACCGAGGGGGGCGAGGGGGTTCATCCTCCTGGCTCCCCTGAGGAAGCGGATAACCAGCTCGTCTTTGCCAATAGACTGGGCGCGTCGGGGACCAACGAAGGCCGCGCACGGCTGCCACATAAACCTTCAGGGTGGATGGGGTTCTGCCCTTGTCCAGCATATCTTGAAGGAAGGAGAGCAAAGAGGAGACCTCACACATAAGGGGGTCCAAATTCTTTTCGGTGCACCATTTTGAAAATACAGACCATTTAGCCGCATAGTGCTTTCTGGTAGATCCCACTCTAGCGTGTTTGATCGTGTTCAAGACTCCCTCTGGCAAATCAACGTGTAATCGTTGGTCACCCATGCATGAAGCGCCCAGCGCTGCGGGTGGGGATGCCAGATTGTGCCGCGGGCTTGAGAGAGGAGATCTGCTCTGACCGGGATGGGCCACGGGGCTGTCTGAGACAGCTGTGTGAGCTCCGGGTACCAAATCTGATTCTCCCAACGCGGGGCTATGAGGAGCACCGGGTGGCGAAATTCCCTGATTCTCTGAATGACCTGCGGTAGCAGGGAGATGGGAGGGAAGGCATAGAGCGGGCGGTATGGCCATTCTAGCGCTGAACGCGTCCTCGTTCTTCGAGAAGAATATCGGACAGTGCGAGTTCTCTTCTGTCGCAAAGAGATCTATCTCCGCTCTGCCAAAGAGGCGCCACAGTGACTGGACTGTAAGAGGGTTCAGGGACCATTCTCCTGGAGAGAGAAGGTTCCTGGATAGAATGTCTGGACCGTCGTTTAGGTGTCCCGGGACATGCGTCGCTCTGAGCGAGAGCAGATGACTCTGGGACCAAACTAGAATGCGGCGTGTCAGCAGAAAGAGATTCCTGGATCTGACCCCGCCCTGACGGTCGATGTAGGATACCACTGTCATGTTGTCTGAACGAATCAGGACGTGGTGACCCTGGATGCGCGGGAGGAACTGCAACAGTGCATACTCGACCGCGAGCATCTCGAGACAGTTTATGTGAAATGGGGTCTCCCGATCCGACCATCGGCCAGAGGCCGGTGAGCCCTCGCAGACCGCACCCCAGCCTGTGTTGGATGCGTCTGTCGAGATTACCTTCCGGTGAGAGAAGGTCCCCATCGTGACGCCCCGTTGAAACCAATCGGTCACCGTCCAAGGCTGTAGTGCAGAAATGCATGCCTGAGTGACTCTGATTAGCTGGCGGCCCGTGGTCCACTCGCGGCGGGGTACACGGGTCTTTAGCCAGAATTGTAGGGGGCGCATATGTAAAAGACCTAGCTGTAGCGCCGGCTGCAGCTGAGGCCATGTGACCCAGCATTCTCTGAAAAGTTTTCACCGGAACGCGGGTATTCATCTGGAACGAAGCGGCTAAACGCTGTAAGCGGCGTGTGCGCTGAGCGGATAAGCGTGCTTTCATAGTGGTAGAGTCCAGGTCTATCCCCAGAAACGAGATAGTTTGACTGGGCTGGAGAACGCTCTTTGTCCAGTTGACAGAGAGGCCCAGCGTTTCCAGATGAGCGAGAAGAGCTGTACGGTGCGACAGAAGCTCTGTTTTGGAACGTGCTCAGTATCAGCCAATCGTCCAAATAATTCAAAATGCGCATCCCCTGGGTTTGAAGGGGGGCAAGCGCCGCGTCCATACATTTCGTGAACGTGCGTGGCGCTAAGGAAAGGCCGAACGGGAGAACGGCGTATTGATAAACCTGGCCCTCGAAGGCGAAGCGTAAAAACTGCCTGTGACGAGGGTGTATTTGAATCTGAAAATAAGCGTCTTTCAGATCTAGGGAGATGAACCAGTCCCCCTGGCGTACATGTGCGAGGAGTTTCCTGACCGTCAGCATTCTGAATGATCTCGTCATGAGAGCTTTGTTCAGAAATCTGAGGTCTAGAATCGGCCTGAGGCCGCCGTCTTTCTTGGGGACCAGAAAATAACGGCCGTAAAACCCCGGCTCGGTTATGGGTGGAGGGTCTCTCTCTATCGCGCCTTTTGTTAACAGTTTCGATATTTCTGTGCGGAGCGTGCTCGCGGCAGCTGGGCTGACCACAGAAAGGGGCCGGGCGCGGAACGCGGCGGGCGGCGGCGAAACTGTAACTGGTAGCCGTCTTTTATAATGCTTAGTACCCACGGGGATATGCCGGGAATGGCTTCCCACGCTTTGAAGCATAATGCTAGAGGCTGAATGGCCGTGCTGTCCCGGTTGCTGCATGGAACGGGCTGGACACTGTGTGTGTGGTCGTGTAAACTGAGTGTGGCAACGGGATTTGCACTCAGAGAGGAGCTTATGGGCCGTGATCCAGAGCGAGCAGAGGGGGGACACGCGCTGCTTGAGGGCGTGCTTATGCTTTCTGCTACCCGAGCGGACGGAGGCTGCTGAGTGGGAGTGAGCTCTGTGGGGGGCACGGGAGAAAGTGTGAGTGAACACGTGCTTGTGGTCACATTTTTACACTTGAGGCTTTTATGCTCTTTTTGTGAACTCTCTGGGTAGCCGTGAAAACGACTGTTTGTCGCTCGCAAGCGGGGTCGAGTCACCGGCTTGTTCTCGGCGAGATTCGCTGCTGCAGTCGGCGAAGGTTCGGGGACTAACAGAGGGTGAAACTTTGACGGCGGTCCGGCCGAGGCGGAAAGAAGCCGTCTTTTCCCCAGAAGTGCTAGGCGGACTTCTGCTGCATCAGGCTTCAGCGTGACCTTGGGGCGGGGCGCTTGGGGAGCCTGTCTGCGTCGGCTGTCGGAGCGAGAGCGAGGGCGAGGGCGGCCGCTCTGCCTGTGCTGGGGATGGGCATGAGCTTGCTGCGGGCGGCGTTGTCGAGGCGTTCTGGCAGGGGGCTCACGAGAGCGGCCTGCAGAAGTGTTACCGCGGCGAGGCAAGAACAAATTCATGGCCTTGGTGGCTTTCTGGACCTCAGAAAAGCGTTCTCACGATGCCCGTGACGGCAGATCCGAAGAGGCCAGAGGGTGAGACGGGCGCGTTGAGGAAGACGGAGCGCTCAGCTTCGCTCATGTCCGTGAGCGTGAGCCACAAGTGTCTCTCGGCGACACAGAGGATGGCCATGCATCTTCCCAGCGCTTGAGCGGCAGCTTTGGTGGCGCGAAGGGAGAGGTCCGTAGCGCATCTTAAGTCGTTGAGCGCACGGCCGTTGATTTCTCTCTCATTCTGCGCTATGTCACTCAACAGGTCGGATTGCAGCACCTGGAGAACCGACATGGAGTGCAGCGCTGCAGCGGCCTGGCCAGCGGCTGCATAGGCGCGGGTGTGGAAGGTAGAGGACGCTCTGCAAGCTTTAGAAGGAAGCTTAGGGGAGGATCGCCATCCAGCGGAGGGCGAGCACAAGTGAGCGGCGACCAGATCTTCGACAGGCGGCATCGCTGTATAGCCCTTCTCGGTGGCTCCGTCCACCGAGCGCAGCGAGGCGGAGACATCAGAGCGGGTCCTAGCCGAGAGAGGAGCTTTCCACGATTTAGTGAGCTCGGCGTGGAGCTCAGGCAGGAAAGGAGCGGACCGGGTGCCGCGGGGGCGGGCGCCGGTGCAGGTACTTTCCATCCATCCGGTTCGGTGGTAACTCGGGTGGTGGTGACCAGTCGAGGCCCAGACGCTCGACGGCAAGAGTCAGGAGGCGCATTAGGTCCTCTTCGATGCCGGAGCGGGTCCCCGCGGAGCATGACGCCGAAGAGCCCAGTGAAGACCATTCGTCGCTGTTAGAAGCGTGCAACGAAGGCGACTCTTTCTCTTCCTCAGAGTCGAGGGACGCTGCAGAGCGGCACTCGGCGGCAATGGGGGGTCCAGCTCGGGTGGAGAGAGAGAGCGGTCAGGGGGCGGCGGCTGCGGCCCAGACGCAGCCATCGCAGGTTCCAGCGGCCTCTGAGAGCGGCGCTTCTTCTTCCGCGGAGAAGTCAGAGGCGGCGCGGCTTGGCGGATCTGGCGGTGAGGAGTCTTGCCCGCAGGGAAGACATTGTCATCGCCTCGCAGAGAGAGCATCCTCCATCGGCGAGGGCGAGTTCCGCATGTTCAAGCCCGAGACAGAGAGGGCAGATGAGGTGGCGGTCTCCGTCTTCGAGCGGTGCGCGGCATGAGCCGCAGGAAATGCGAGACATCTTTAAAAAGACGCTCACGCTCTTTTGTGATGGAGCAAGTGGAAGTCGTCGGACGGCGCTAGCTCGCTGAGGCGGCTGAAGGTGGCAGAGGCCGGGTTCTTCAGGCTTCTTGCTTGCTAGAAGGTGCCTTGTCACGACGACGGCTTCAGTCTTGCAACGGCAGGCGATTAGATCGCTGAATCAAAATGAATCGTTGTTCCAAACCGCGGAGAGTGCTTATATACACTCAAGCCACGCCCCTTTGGCGGGCTCTGACGTAATAAGCGAGCGTCGTCCGCTCATTGGGCGCGGGTTCAGCGCCGCTCTCCGATTGAGTTTGAGCACTTCCCAGAAACGAACCAATGAGCCTGCTAGTTAGCCCGCTCAAGGTCCTGCACCTGAGAAGTGCGTTGACAATGTTTACAAATTATAAAAATTTTTTGGCTTCAATTGTTCGGCAAAGAAGAATCTTTCCCGTAGCGTAAGCTAGCTTACGTAATACGAGAGAACCTCTCGTAAGAGAACCACGATTTTAATATGCATAAGTTAAATAGGAATACATACAAATTTGAATGTTGGTAAAGTTATGCGTAATTTATACGTAAATAAATTACGTTTTTTTGTTTTTTTGTTTGCTGTCATATATGTCATTGTGAGTTGTTGTGAGTTGGGCATGTTGACCTGCAGTTTTCAATAAAGCAGATTTGTCTCAATTCAAGTCAAGTCTGTTTCTTGAAACAAGACGTTTCATCTTTTACAAATAACACAGCAGCTTAAAAAACTCATGAAATGTCAAAAAAGCTTGTTTCATCTGGGATATGACTCGATATGATTTCACTTAACAAGATATTCAAGATGCACTGTCTAAAAACAAGCTCCTTTATCTCACTTAAATCTTGGTCTTTAGGTGATTTTGTCTTATATTAAGTGAGCTGAGATATTTTGACTAGAAATTAGAAAAATATACTTGGAAAGATTTTGAGTTTTTGCAGTGTAATTGTTATGAATTAAATATGTAATTGTGGATTAATTCCACTAATAGTGTTAATTAATATATTAATTACCAGAATGAGCCAAAGCCATGTATTTCAAGTTCCAGATAATATGACAGATACACTAATATGCATTAATACATGATTAATTACTTAATTGTTAGTGTAAATTCATGTGCAAATTACTACAATTACTAAATGACTAGTTAATAATGATGTGCCCCAACAAGTAAAGTCATAACATACTGATACCTTTGCAAATCATTAGCTAATGATTAATTAAAGCAGACAACTGGAAGTTGAAGTGCATAGTTTTTGACTGATTATGGTAATTAACACATTAATTTACACTATTACTTAATACAATATGTTATTAAGGAATTAATACATGACACATTGAATTAATAGCAATTCATGTATTACTTAATCTATTAATCATATAGACTCTTTATTAGTTGCTGATGCAGTAATCATTAATTAATGGTTAGTTCTTCATGAGTTATACATTAACTCATGATTATCTGTGCATTAGTTAAGCATGAATTAATGCATATTAGTGCACCCGTATTGTAATACCCAAATATCAAACAAATACTGTGTATTGTATCTTACTATGTTTTACTTAGAAAAAGGAGGAACATATTTTCAAGTAGCTACTCCAAACTATCCATTTACTCTCTGCTAACTTCTCCCTGTGTTTTATAGGTGGAAAATGAACGACAGCTTCATTTCCCCTCAGCCTGGCTCTCGATACAGCATCTCAGGAGGTAACCTTCGAATCAGCCAGCTCAATAAGGAAGAGGATGCTGGTATTTACCAATGTCTGGCCTCCAACTCTTTCGGGACCATTCTCAGCAGAGAAGCTAGTCTTCACATTGCTTGTGAGTCTCTTCATTTCAAGTCATTTCTCTTCCTAAAAACTCCTTCAATGATGGTTAGTCTTTTCCACATCATTTGAGGTGGTTTTAGTGCATTTGAGAACTGTAGACACATTTTACCTTAGAGCAGGTAAAGCATGGTCTCTGAATATAGTCAGAGTTAATATAGCGAGCAGCACTGCGGAAGGCAGATGATCCATATCGTATAAAAATGGCTTGTTAATGATGACTTAAATTAACCATGAACTGAGGGTTTGCATTTATGAAATTACAAAGCACTTTCTCTGCAGCTTATGGTAAAAATGTTCCTTGATCTTCTAAGATAAAGTAACCATTGTTATGACCAATGTGATAAGGACGGGCTTGATGTGAACTTTTGTTGAAACCCCAGCCGACAAGATCACCAAAGACGCAACTCTAAGTTCCTCAAAAGAATAATTAATTTAAGGTGGAAAATGTAATTGAATTAAGGAGCAATGGCTTCAGGGTGCCCCAAGGACAAAATAATAAACAAAATAGACTTATAATTAAATGGTTCGTGTTTGTGTTTCTTCCGGAAACAACGGACTATATGAGATTCTACACAGTTCAGCGCACTTGGATCGGCGTTCGTAGATCGACTGGTAGAGACTGTATTCGTGAAGTTGACTCTGTGTATAAAATATCTTCTTATTAAACTGTATGGACACTGACAAAGTTCTCAATGCTTCGGTTTGAATGTAGAAACCCTTATTATGCTACCGTGTTACTGTGGGGCTATTTTGAGCCTTGTTAGTGGTAATAACAAGCGATTTTTATTTGTCATTACTCTATGCCCAATATACTAGCGTTATACTGAGCATTATAAGCTAAATTGTTTTTAGAGATAAAACTATTTACATTCGGCAATCATGAAAACAAATCTCAGATAACGGTTGACTTGGTAACAATGTGTAATTAGACCAAAGGTTCTGTTGTCCTTTAAAACCAGGTGTGAACAGGGCCTTACACGCCAACACTTTTGAACTGTGTAGTTCCTGGTAAAACTCTAAATAAGAAATTAATTTTGACAAGATATATTAGCAGTAAGCATAGCAAGAGTTTGTTTTATCGTACTGGAATGTAAAGCATTCAGTCATTATGATCCACATCATAGACTGATGAGATCCTGATGAGAACTGATGTTTCATGGCCTTGGTTTATCTGTTCTCTGTGTGATGTCTGCTAGATCCCTGGTGGCAAGGTGAACTTGGTGCTTCTCTCTTTTTGATGGCTGGCTCTTCTGTAGCAATGATGCCCTATGATGGATGTGAGACTGAGTTCAGGGACCTGTTCCCTGCTGTCAAGCCCAGTGTGATCTTTAAAACGACTCTGGCTTCTGTTATACTATATGCGGAGTGAAGGTGGAACACATGCTGGTCCTCAAGCTTTATGTGTTATCAACGTTTTCTCTCAATTGCCTGGACCCCTAACCTTCGGTGTCTTCCAAATTGATCACTCTCTTATTGTCCAGTGCCTGTAAAGCATCAGGGGAGGCTGATCTGAGACCTTCTCTGCGCATCACTCTTAGTATGACGTAATGGTGTAAATGTGAGAGATTGAGTTTCTTTGAAGACAAAAGTAGCTTAGCACATCTAAACACAGGTTTTTGGTGACAATGTTTCAGGTATTAAAGGGTGGCACATTGCACTCTTAAAAAGTTTGCATACATTTTTTTGAGTTTTGAAAACGTCTCGGTTACATATGTAACTCTAGTTCACTGATAATGAACGGAGACGCTGCGTCAAATGCTGTGGGATCACCCCTGCATGTGTGCGTCATGAAGCATGTATGGAATCAGTCCAATGAGAGACGGAATGTCATAGGTGGTTGACGTCATCGACCAGGATACTATAAAAGCACCCCAAAATACAAGCACAACAGCTTCTGATAGACCAAAGGAAGTGCTAACGGGCATGCTGAGAGTATGGCAGAATGACACAGCGTCTCTTTCCCTATCAGGGAACTAGGGTTACATACATAACCGAGACGTTCCCTTTCAATGGAACTCGAGCTGCATCAAACGCTTGTATTAGTAATAGTAAACCGTTTTGGCTGTTGCCAAAGTTTAAATTAGGCCAGAATGGCATTGTACCTTCAAAAAGGAAAAAATAAGAAAGACAATACTGGGTAAGTGGGAAGTATGTGTTCAGGGCATTTAGGGTTCTCAATCTCCTCCCAGCATCGATTCAGCCATGGTATCTCCCTCTACCTGCTCCTCATGGTCCCTGCCCATCATCAGCTCCACCTCCAAAGACACCCCATCCACAGCAGGATTATAAACACCTATTATAAAAGTTCCTGTTGTCCTTTTCTGGGTGAGTTTCCCAAAGCCAACTATGGTCGCAAAATCTGTCATTACCAATAGAGTTGGCAACTGTGATCCTATTTGGCCAACAATGCTTGGGAACGGAAATGGGAAAAGCACCCCTGTTTAGTTTTGTTACTTTCCTTAGATACTGATTATCTCCTCGTTTGTTTCTGTGGTTACATTTTCACCTGTCAGTCATTATGTTCTTGTTGTATACCCCGTTTTGTTCATCCCTTTTCGGTTCTTGTATGCGTTTCTCTGTGTGTTCCTATGAAGTTGAAATAAATACTATTCTATTCCTACAGAGTTCCTATTCTGTCTTGTCATGCTGCAGACCAGACCGTTACAATGTGTGTCTATAGACGAATCCGACGAGCGTTCTTGTGTAGGCTGCCATCTTGTGGCGACGCCATTACTGAGCTGTTACACCGGCATAGGCATTCATGCACCGGTATGTAAACAAACCTCGGTGATAACGCAAACGCACCCTCCGATGGCAGCTACAGCCAGGCAGAATGACTTGTTGGGTTGATGATGTTAGATAGTGGCCTCCAGTCACAGATGAAGGTACAAACGATCTTACAGATTATTTATGAAAATAGCTTGGCAAGCTAGCTAGGCTAACGTTTGCTAACGAGGAAACTATAAAAAGACCTGTCCATTTGGCAACAATAAATAAATAAATAAATGAATGAAATCAAATAAACAAATTCATGTTTTTCATTTGTGTTCATTATTTATCTCATTTTCACATTGCAACAGGCAAGGGTAAGGTAACGTTACAGCTAGAAAGTATACATAATATCGACCAATTAGTGTTTTTAAACCGTGGAAGAGGTCAATAAAACAGCAGGATGACAATTATGTCACATAACGTTACATTTAGCTCAGGAAAGCCATTTAATGACCATAGAATGTTAATTGAATAGGAAAAAAATAGCAAGAGAGGAGATTTTGCTGATCACTAAATCACATATTTATTATATTTTTTACTTATGTCATTAAATAATTGTTATTATACACGAATGTCCACGCCCAGGAAATCTGTGTAAACCATACGGCACCAGACAGAGGCAGTCGACCCGGGGTATTCACATTTCACATTTTCGCTTCAAAATTGAAAATTTACTGCCACCATTGAAACAATTTATAATGAAAACTGTTTACCCACTCGACATTATACAATGGGTAACGTTGTAACGTTAGTGACAGTCGTAAATCGCGGGCTGTTTATTCCAGTGGACGCAAGTTGCAACTAAAACAATAGGAGGCAATGGCGCAAACGCTACCCAGCAACAGCTCAGTAATGGCGCCCGCTTACTTCCGGTAGTTTCGCCGGATTTGTCTATATATGAAGAGTTTGGTTCCAAAACGCGATAAATGTCATTTTTAAAAAAAAATTAGTTACTGCAAAAATCTGACTTTTCAATACCGACCAGATACAAAACAATGTTTAATTTTACGTAAAATGCGAAAATGCGCCGTGTTATTATGTAATGTTTTCTCCCTTTCTTTCCAAACCGCGACAAACGCCAGTCTCCCTTTTCTGCAAAATGCAACATATCCGCTTAACCAATCACAATGCACCATTCCACGCAATGTAAACAGTAACGGCAGCACTTTAACTACACCCGGCTTCCTAGGTTTTCTCTATTTTGTCCTTTCGATCAACAAACAAACAAAACAATGAATAACTTTGACAGCATTGGTGAACCTGCGGAGGGTAAGGCATCCTGCACCGGTAAACGTGACCTCGAAATCAAATCATTTACGTGAGGAGATTAAGAAGATGAGGCACTCGGGAGGAGGAAATGCCGGCTGTTGCTTGTTCGCACACGCACGCTGACACACTGACCCCAGGGGATATTTTGAAAAACTTTCAATTGTTTTAGTGGTTTTCATCTTCCCATTTTCTTGCTAAAGAAAACACTGTTTTACTCAAATTCATCAAAATGGATTTATAGCGTTTTGGAACCAAACTCTTCATATATATATATATATATATATATATATATATATATATATATATATATATATATATATATATATATATATATATATATATATATATATATATATATATATATATATGTATATATACACATATATACACACATATATATATATATATATATATATATATATATATATATACATATATACATATATACTATAACACATTTCAAAATATGTGTAAAATTGTGAGGTAGGCCTATATTTTTTACTTTGCCTATGCTCCAAATATCCATTAGCCATTAATGCTAGCTTGATTAGTTATATTAAGCACTCCGTCACTTGGTGCAGCATAGCCATTTATTATTTCTTCACTTAATCATGTTGATCTTTTGTGCTTTTCTGCTTCATTTGGTTTGACATCTGTATCTAATCTGTATCTATGGTTGCTAGAAAGCTGTAAAATGCTTCACAAGCCGATGATTCCCTGGTGAATGTGCTTAATAATATAAGGCACATATGCATATTTTATTATGGTACACTAGTACTCAAATAATTCATATATATATATATATATATATATATATATATATATATATATATATATATATATATATATATATAAAATTCATGATAATTCTCTCACAACTCACAAGTTTTTCCTCATACCAAGAATGGTATGAGGAAAAACTCAAGGCAGAAGAGGAATATTTTATGATACTGTAGATGCTCTTGTGGACCATTTTTAAATCATTTTGAGTTTATGGTAGAAAGGCAAGGCTATTGTTTCTACCTTAGCTTATAACTGCTCTGAATGTTAAAGGTAGATGTTTACTTGAAGAATAGAACTTTTTGGATTGATGAATTTAACACTAATGCATTACACTGTTAAATCAATAAAGCTACACTGCATTTCCACAGCTACCCTATAGAAATCTCCTGTTTGGTCCACTATAGTTCATGGACTCAGCCCTATATAAGTTTGGTGTCTGGAGACAGTAGAGGACAATAAATGAAGGACTAAAGCTTATCATTTGTGCAGATGCACATTCTGGTTGTCTCAAAATATTGTTTGCAAGCCTAACCTTCAGGATGGCTGCAAGAACAAAGCCAAATTTAATTTGGAAATGGTGTCAATTTGTGTGAAATTTTGCCAACATACACTCGAAATTGCTAGTCTTTCATCTCATAGTATATTAAATCCCAGCCTTGTTGAAAGTACATCACCTTTCAGTTCAGTTAAATGTTTTACCTGGATTCTTAAAGACAACTCTGAATCATTGCAGTTAAATCTTTTTGAGTTTAAATGGAATATATTCTCTACTTTGACACTAATTTTCAAAGATAATGTCTAGATTTCATTACTCTTCAATATGTTTTTCATTTAGTGCTAATTTGTTGTACATTTAAAATAATTGAAGTGTTGAAGGAATATAATGGTACATTTAACCTCTTTGTTTTCTCAAATTCATCATTATCGTATTATTATAGAGATGCTAAAGCACTTTCCTTCAGCGTTTCTTTTACAGGTCACAAATTCATTACTTTCAATACAATACTGTATTCAATCTCTCCAACTTCACAAGGACTTACGGTGTTTACTTTGCCGAAAGCAATGAATAGAACACAAACGTAGTTGATAACCGAGAACCCAATTAGAGTCAGTGGAGTGTGTCTTTCTCTTGATGAATGCTTTATATGTACAGTATCCGAAAGGGTGGAATGATTTTATTGCATATGTATAGCAGAGAGCTGTCGGTTTATTTATTCTGGCCCCATAGAAATGTCTTGTAAGGACTCTGTAATGAGATATTATGTGAACTGAAAAATTTGTTGACTGAACATTCTGGAAGAAAACTTTTCTCGATGTGGGTAGTTCAGTGGAACTTGCGTGTGAAGCACAAAAAAGTTCCCTCTCTTACCAGAGACATGCTTTAAAGCTTGATCAAACCCCTACTTTGCAGATGGTGTCGGAATAGTTTGTGTTGCGGAGGCGTGGGGGGATATTGTGTTTTGAGTGGATGTGTTGTTCATGCATATTCCGTTTGAATTTGTCGTTCTCTAGACACAACTCCGCTCACTGAATTCAGTGCAGGTGATGCAAACACAACCTCCATCAACTTCAATTATCTCTTTGTTCCATTCACAGAAAAAAAGCTTGATTTTCACAAATGAAAGTGTGCAGTTTATTATTTGATTTGTTGGTTATTTTTTATTCTTTTTTATCCTTGTTGGTTTTAAAAGCAATCAAGGAGAGTACTGTTGCAGTTTAATAACTTATACAAAAATGAAAAATCACTTAAAAGTTCACTCGCACTCGTTCTAAACCTATATGATGCTCTTTAATCTGTTACAACACAAAAGGAACATTTAGGCACAATGTTATGAAACAATGAAGTGCATGATGTTGACCATGGATTTAAAAAAAGATGAATAAAGCAAAGACAATAAAGTATTATAAAATTAGTCCATGTGACTTATATTCCAAATCTTATTGCCACAGAATAGTTTTTCATGAAGTACAGACTGAAAATCAAATCTTTAGGCTCTCCAATTTCAAGAAGTTTTGTGCATCTTGATCAGTGTTGGGGAGTAGTTAACTACAAGTAGCGTAGCTACTAACTTAACTACATTTTTCAGTAGCTTGGCAGTAGCTCAGTTGCTTTTTAAACAGTGTAGCTTTTCCAGTAGCTAACTACTTTTTGCAGCAAGTAGCGGTGTAGCGCGAGCAAAAGCTACATTGCTACATTGTCGAGCCTGCGCGAATCTGCGCGATGCAAGGATATTCTTCTTCTTGTTAGATTACAAACTAATTTTTTTGCCATTACCACCACCTGTTGTTTAATCACGCATCTTGCGGCTAACGGTTCACTGACGTACAGAAGTGGGTTGACACACCCATATTATGATTATATAGCAAGACGTGACGGCAGATTTGGAGGATGGAGAAACAACTAACGTTAATTCCCATGGCCTTATTTGTCCAAGTTCAATCAGTATTTTTGAGAAATGTTCTACATGCAATTTACGTTGGATGTATATTTCGTTCTTGCAATGTTGAAGGCTATTTGTTGCAATTTTGCACTTTTGAAACTCTTTGAAATCGTAATTGCATTGCCTTGTTTTAAACACTAAATATTTTACTTAAAACATTCCTCAGAGACTTATTCAGTTATTTATAATATACGTTGTTCAAAAAAAGCAAAAGTAGTTTCAATGTAGCTAGCTACTTTTTGATAGTAACTTGTAGTGTAGCTAACTACTTTTCTAAATGGGTAGCTTGACTGTAGTTTAACTACTTTAACTTACGAGTAGCTTGTAGCTTGTCAAACTACAGTTTCAGAGTAGCTTCCACAACACTGATCTTGATTTCAGTTTTGATATAATTGGCATTTAAATATCAACTATACTAAATTATCAGTATTTAGCTTCAGTTGTGTAAGCTACAAAACATATATGGTATTTTTCATCATGTTTAAAGATTGACAGCTCCTCAATCATCTTTCACATTCATTGTGGGGAAAAGAGCAGCATGAACATTCTACTTAACATTTCTTTTTGTGTTGCTTAAAAGAAAGAAAGTCTATGGGCCCTATTTTAACGATCTGAAACCCAAGTGTCAGTGCAAAGTGCAAGTAACTTTGTGGGCAGATCCTGGCGCAGTTACTATTTTCCCGGCGGAATAAATGTCTCTTGCGCCTGGCGCAAATCTAAAGGGGTTGGTCTGGAGTTGCTTCATTATTAATAGGTGTGGTTTGGGCGTGAACGGCCATAAACCAAAAAGAGCGTCATATCACATTCCCTTTAAGAGCATGATGAACGAGGTGCGCTTGCTCCATGGCACAATTCTATTTTAACGGCGCATTTACCAGACGCGTTTACAATCGGTTCACAGCCGAGGAGATCGATGTTCTCGTCAGGGCCGTAAAAGAAAGAGAAGGGACACTGGGGATGGAACAAACCCACCCAAATTAGCTTCGGGTTAAACATGCATATAATAATTTGGGTAAATGTGTAAGCTTTATGCCTATTTTTCCCATCGTCATGGACACAACAATGATTTCCCTCATGTTTATATATTTTTCCTTATAATAATGTATAATTTCCAAAAGTAAAATGCATCTGTGTTGCTGAGATAATCATCTACAGTGTATCAGCGTTGTTCACACTCTGCATTATGGCCAAATAGCATCTGAATGTACGCGCAACACGCCACTGACTTTAGACCAGTTTTTTTCTGGTCATTGGTGCAAATGTTTTCTGGAACTGCAAAATAGCACCAGGGATTGTTTGCGCCAACACACGCCTTCTTTGCGCCAACCCGCCCAGGGCTAAGTTCATTCCAGTTTACAGTGGTCTGTGGAGGAAAAAGCCCGCTTGCGCGAGTACAAAATAGGAATGATAAATGCGTCAGTGTATAAAGTCATTTGTGCCGGGTGCAAGATAGAGCCCTATAACATTATGAGGGAAAGTCCATTTTTGGGGGGAACTATTTTTTTGTGGAAAGTAGTTTAAAAAATTTTTTTATTATTATATACAATGTTAAATACAGTAAATATAACTGTTATTTAAGTAAAGACTACTCAGGCTATCAAAAAAGTCATTCACTGTAAAAATTGTTTAGTTCACTTTCAGATAAACAGTTATATGGCACATTCACTGGTAGGGACGAAACATCAACAATATGCTTTACATTGACTAAGGCCTGCCCATACTTTGACTACAAACTTGGTCCTCAAATCATTACGTATTTTGCAATACTTGTATTTTAACTATGACGTTGCATCCTTTCTATAAGTTAAAAATAGTTAGTAAGATAATATAATGGTAACTACCAGGGCCTGAAGTTAACTTTTTCGGCCACCGGCCACTGTGGCAGGTAGATTTAAAAATTCACCTGCCACAGAGACTTTTTACCAGCCATTTTTTTTTGCCTCAAAGGTAAAAAAAACAAAAAAAAACAAAAAAAAAAAAACGGGAATTTCACAGTATTGTTCTTTAACTTGTAAGAATACACATTTAAGTGCTGTCAAGTAATAATAACTCTAAGAACATACTTTTTGAAAAGCTTATCAATCAAATTCATTAATTTTGACACACACAAACACAACAGTATAGGCTATGTAGTATATACTAAAAAGGAAGACCTACCGCAGCTCGTATGTAACTTAAACAAATCACACGCGGCTGTGTTGATGGCTGATTTAGTCACGTCAACAGGTTTTAACAGCTTTTAGTTACAGGCCCGTTAACTATGAACTAAATTAATATTGTTATTGCTGGTAGAGTTACCGCAAACCGGACATTTTCTCACCGGTTCCCAACCCAACTCCCAACATGCACAGTTGCACACATCTGTGCAACTGTCACTGTACTGTAGCCTACATCAGCGTTACATTATCTCATTTCATCTCACCAACAGTTTAATACTCGCTCATCCAAACGATCGCATGAACGTTACGAGACAACAGTCGCTGTCATAAATCATCCGCTCACGAACCTTGCCATTGCCGCCAATTGTCCACTTTGTATTAAAATGTCTTCTTTTACTTTTCTTTTTCTCATCCTCATCTTTTTGTTGGTTGTTTGTTTCAGCTGGCCTCTTTACCCCAGTAATGTGACGCCACATTTTAGCTAAAGTCTAATGCAATTGCGGACTTCGTTGAAATGTAAAAATCCTAATGCATCACTCAATTCTCATTGGCTACCTGCCAATGTGGCAGGTAGATTGACAGTGTTACCCGCCAATAGCAAAATTCACCCGCATTTGGCAGGTGGTCGGGTGTTAATTTCAGGCCCTGGTCAACTACTGTACGTAAACTTTGCTAGTACATTATTTCAGCAACATGACAAGCCAGTAAATTCAGCTGTGCAAAGCACAGCTGTGATTAGCTGTGCTTTACACAGTGCGTGACATTTTATCTACATGTTACGCGCTAGAGCTTTGACACAGAGTAGATGGTCTAATTGTTTCTTTTTCTCTTGTTTATCGTTCATCTGTCTTTTTCCTTTTACCCAATTTTGTTTTATGAGCAGGTGCCACTCGAGAAATTGGCAGTTTAGGTTGTTTCTCTGCCATTAGCACAGCTGCGGCACACCGGCAATCTTGAGTTTGAACGGCGCGTACACGAGCGTGATTGACACTGCTAAGACATTCCTCCTGGCTCTGATTGGTTGTTTCCAGGGATGTAGTGGAGGCTAAACGCACGTGAACGCCGTTTACGCACCTTCCATATTCGGAAATGAGCGTTGACCCACCTCCAAAGTGCGTTTATCCAACTGTCAAATTGCGTCTATCCACCTCTAAATGTCCTGTAGTTCCTAAGACATTTTAATATTAAGCTTATGTCGTTTTAGTTTTATATTGTTTATTATTAGTTTCATAGGTTGTTGAACCTAAGACGAACTCTTTTATATTGCGCCACATCACTGTCAGTGTTGTTGACTATTACTGATGGTAGCACTTGTTGACACTCGCGCAGCCTCTCGAACAGAAATCTACACGAGCGCAGGACACACTCACACACACTCAGTTAACAACATACTGCCTATAAAATCTAAATGTGGAGTTTGTATATGTTTAACATATGTTAAGCAACCTCATTTATTTTTCCTGAACACCATCACGATTGAAAATGTGACATTGATTTCCTACAACAGTTCAATAAACAGTTAAAATTAAATCACTTACATTTTAGATGCAATATTGGCTGTTTTTGTTCTGTTTCAGCAGCGAAAATAGTTCCAAACAAAAATCACAGCAGAACCACGGCGCATCTCACAGGAACACTCAACTTGTTTTCATTACTGAATGATTCAGCCGTTTGAACGAATCGTTTGAATGAATGAATCAATGACTCACTCATTAAGACGGTCGCCTGCCGCCACCTACTGGTGGTTTAGTGTTAAATGTTTAAAAGTAGTATCATTCTTTCCAACTTTTCTTATAAATAAATTTAAATCAATTTCATAACATTATTTTATGCAATTGTAATTTTTCAGTGTAAATGATTTAATTTGATCAGCCCCTAGGGTAACAGCACTATAGTGTCTTATTAGAATTTATTGATCAAATTTAGGAATTTAAAATGAAAGATGAAGCATACATTTAATTATATTGGGGGAGGGGATGCCCTTTAAAGGTGCAGATATTATTAATATGGTGATTTAAATATCAAAGCTGATTGAACACTGATGAGAATATTGTTTCAGAATAAATTTACAGACACAAAATAAAAATAAAAAATCCGGACAAGCAACCTTTTTACTCGGACAAGTGAATGGCAGATTTACTTGAGCGTATGAAAAGGCTTGATGTTGAGCCCTCCCTATAAAGCAATGTTATCAGGAGATACACATACACCGGTAGGCAGTGGCCCACCTTACCTGGTGACCACGTCGTGGTCCACCAGAATTTATAGTTTACCCACCTCTTTTTTTACCACTACACTATATATATATATATATATATATATATATATATATATATATATATATATATATATATATATATATATATATATTTTTTTCAAAAGTTACCAACAGCAGCTTTACAGTAATTGAAAAAAAGGTTGTGTGAACTTGACAATTCCACATTACTTAATTTCTTTGATTAAGCATGAAGTTTATTTACTTTACAATTTTAAGGCAACGGGTTTCCACATTTTTTAAAGTTAAGTCAACTTAGTAGTATTTTACAGTGTTGTTTTAATTGGCTTAGGTTTAAATTGTGACTATTAAATCGTTATATATTACCATTATTGCTCATTTCCGTCTTTTCTGTCTGACCTGTGTTTTCCTGATAGATCTGGACGAGTTTAAAACCCAGAGGAGAAGTCCAGTGAGTGTCAGAGAGGGGCAAGGTGTGGTTCTTCTCTGTGGGCCACCAGCACATATGGGAGGTGAGGCGTTTTATTGTCTATTACTGGCTGACTTGTTTGGGTTTTTCAATGGATATTACCAAAAATGGATAGACATGGTCAATGTAATGACAAAATGTATTTGTGCTCTCTGGAATACTGGATTCTGCTTCGTGAGTTGCCGGATTCTTAAGTCTAATATTTTCCTTGAATGACCACTAACAACGCATGCAACCAATTTCCTACATAGATGTGATACTGTAATGAAATTTTCATGTCCTTTGAATCACTATGGTCTTTTCCTTCTCATATAATAAAATCATTTCCACACAAATTAATATTCCATGTCCATTGTTTATTTGGGTAAGGAGTGGTAGCTGGATAATGAACATCCAGCCAGTCATTATTGCTAAATAAAACCCTGAAGGGTTTCACAAGGCCTGGGTTTATGACTGACTGTACATTACCCCTTACATGCACTGATATAATTATGTTTAATGATAGAAAATGAGACAAACTTTTGCTTATGTCAGTGATACTAAATGCCTGCCAATATAGAAAAAAAGATGAATGATGATGATGATTTAATGTTTAATGATATTCTCATCCTGCACTTTGGATTATGGTTTAATCGTTAATTGTGAGGTACAATCATGAGGTTTAGGTGAGTGTTTAAATGTCAAACATTTTAGAGTTATAGATGCAGATGTTAAGTTTAGGGTGTGATCAGTAGGAGTCAGTATTCGAGAATCGAATTATCGTCTGGAACCGGGGACTAACTTTTAGTTTTTCCGGAATTGTTCAAATGTTAAAATTTCGATTCCTAGTTTCGATATTCACAGTCGCCGACCGGAAGAAGAAACCACTGAACAACACCAACGAAGAAGTGTCTACCGGGAAGTGTTGGCATAAACGCTACAAGTCGAACATGAGCACTTACGTCGGCGGTCCAAAGTGTGGCTTCACTTTTCTAAAATAATGAAATCTTGTCAAATGCTACATTTGTGCACAGGAGTATTTACTTCAGAAAGACCGTTGAGTTAACACAACGGTTAGCTAAATTTTTGAGCCCTGCCTCTTTAAAAGAAATTGAGAATTGAGAATCGTTAGGAACCGTAATTCGAACACAAGGATTGGAATTGGAAATCAGAATTGTTTAAATTCAAATCGATAACCCAACCCTAGTGATCAGAGAGACTCAAATGCAGTTCCTACTGATTGTTAGACCACTCCCTCCCAACCCCCACACACGCACAGCCCCAACCAGCAATTAGAGTTCACTGTAATTACTGTAGCTCACAGCATTAAGGCTTTTCAACCCTTACTGCCCATATACAATAGCATAAACACATATTACCTCCTCTTGATTTACTACCCTTAAGAGGGACACTACTGTGAAAATGTTATTCAAGGGCAAACTTTTTGCTCTTTGACACAATAAGTGGTCACAGAACATGTTGAACTCGCAATGAACTTAATAAAAACAGAGCACTTTCAAAAGAACAAACAGCAAAGGTTACTACATTGATGTGTAAAATAATTGAGACAAATTTTTAGCAGTGTAATTTCCCTATAAGAAAGAGTATTTAAGCTGTCAAATGTACAGTAATGTTTCCACCATTTTAAAAACAGGCAACTTGTTTTGTATCTTTTTTTGTATCAACATGAGTATCTTTCAGAAAGCTTTATCTGAGATGAAAAGCAGTTAGCACAGCTGTGCTGCATTAGTCTTGCGTTTTGTCTGTCCCCTGCTGTCTTGATTACTGTGTTTAGTGTTGAGAAGAACACTTCAGAACGTATTACTTTAATGGAGCCAGACCTTTTAAAACTGACAGAATGCTGAAATCACTTCTTTTTAAGTCGATCCAAAAGGGGTAAAAAAAAGAACATAACCTAAGTTAGTTTTGGCAAAGCTCAAACACTTTTGTACTGATAGACTTTTTTTTCATACTGTAAATCACTTTAAACTGTTTGTATTGTTACCACATAAATATATCATTGCAATCATGTTAAAAGTTGACTTTTGGATGGATGGATGGATGGATGGATGGATGGATGGATGGATGGATGGATGGATGGATTGATGGATGGACAGATGGACGGATGGATGGATGGACGGACAGAGATGTATAAAGTACTAGAAACCCGGACTTGAGTAAAAGTACAAGTGCTCTATCAAAAACGTGACTTGAGTAGAAGTTGAAGTGCTGTTTAAGCACCACACTTAAGTAGAAGTACTAAAGTATTCAATAATTTTTGTACTTAAATATTGCAAGTAGTTTAATTGAAAATTCACTACTTAAGTACTAAAAGTAAAAGTACAAGTATTGTGTCATGTAATTATTAAAGAAAGCAGTCAAAAGTTTGGACTAGCAATCAAATAAGGCGCTTTGGCGGATACAAATTTGCTTTGGCGGCCGCCAAAAAATGTAATTGCAGGACAACCCCTGCATTAGTTGTCAATGTGTGTGTCAATTAATACCATTAAAACTATTAAAACTTATATACCACCCTATAAAACTGGCGTGTGATTTAGGCAGCATGAAAGCCAACTTGCAACGAATGATTCATACAATTTTTATAATTGTAACGAGTAACTAGCAGAACATTAAAAAATATCGAAGTTAAAGTATTAAATTCATCGAAAATATCTACTGAAGTAAAAGTAGAATTATGAGAAAAAAACAATACTCTACTAGAATACAGATACAGCATTTTAGTACTTAAGTACAGTACTTAAGTAGTTCTACTTACATCTCTGTGAACGGATGGATGGATGGATGGATGGATGGAGCGATGGATGAGAGCGAATGGATGGAGCGATGGATGGAGCGATGGATGGAGCGATGGATGGAGCGATGGATGGAGCGATGGACCCATTTTATCCAGGCTGTGTGAATTACACAAGAAGGTCACATTGTATTCTGTACAGATGAGCTAAGGAAATTATCTTCTATCATTTTTTAGATCTCTGTCAAGTAGCATTGCGAGTCTGATTCAGTTTAGTAAATCAGTTTGTGTGGACGGTTCATTTCATTTCAATTCCATTTGATTCTTTTGAGCTATCGCTCAATAGTGTTGTCAAATGTCCAAGCACTGAAACACATTTCATGGTGTTATCAGCCATGATCAGGATTGTGTCTTCTCACATCACAGGGTTTCTGAAATGGATTGATATTAAATTCTCAACATTTTGAAACCAACCAAAGTGGTGCAGTACAGTTAGTTTCACCTCTTGTCTCTCCTACAGAGTTGACCTTCTCTTGGATCTTCAACGAATATCCCTCATTTGTGAAGCAGGACACGCGGCGCTTTGTGTCACAGAAAACAGGCAACCTGTACATCGCTAAAGTGGAGCCGTCAGATGTGGGAAACTACACTTGTGTTGTGACTAACACTGTGACCCAGAGCAGAGTGCAGGGACCTCCTACGCCACTTATACTCCGCAGTGATGGTGATGGTCTTATACATGTATTCAGCTCATACAAAACGACTCCTTTGTGGTTTTAACCTTTAAATGCATGAATGTTTTACCAAGCATTATTACATATTCAGGTCTTTAGCAACCCGGATCTATATCTACCACAAATGAATCTCTGCCTGTTGAGATAATAAATTCTGAAATTAGAGTAACAATTAATACAGAAGCTCCAATACCTTTTGGAGCTTGGAAGGGTTCAGTTTGAACAGATGTCTCATACCGGCATCACTGTCCTTATCAGAGCTCATTTCCCAATACATTCAGCATCTGGCTCATATTCACTATCATAAAACTATCATTTTCAACATCTTCAAAATCATTATTTTGATCGCTGACAGCTTCTTCACCAGATCCACCATCCAGTGACAGTGACACTAATATTTGATTGCATTCAGAATCACTTGCTCTGCAGTAAATCACTGAGCCATTTCATTTTTTGCTGATGATACTTCCTATTCTTTTGTTTTCTACCTGCAGTAACTATGAGTGAAACATCACTTCATCATTGTGTATCAGACTTTGCCACTTTCTGGAATAAAGATGAATTGAATGATCACTATTTGTTTTCTGTTTCAGGCATTATGGGAGAATATGAGCCAAAAATTGAGGTCCAATTTCCTGAAGTCTTGGCTGTTGCCAAGGGTTTGACAGTAAAACTGGAGTGCTTCGCCTTGGGAAAGTAAATATTACAGATGACACTCTATAATAGCCTACTTACATAATATCATATACAAAGAGCAACTCACTGACATCAACGCTGTTCATATTATAGTATATATTATTTAAATGAAAACATAGGCTACCTCATTAAAGTCATGAACCTGAAGTTGCAATAGTCTTTACTTCCCTATTTTGACATATAACCCTGTAAAAAGACTTTTTGAACTAGAAAAAAATTTAGGCTGGGACTTGATTTTGACTATTGGGATTGGTTGGATGGTTGTCGTTTGCTATTGGTGGATCTCATGTGAGTGACAGTTTGTCCCTCCCTCACAACCAGTAAAGACATCATCAGAGAAAGAGATGAGCTGCAAGAGGGAGGGGAAGTTATTTTGATTAAAGATTACAAGGGCAAATACAGTACAAGGGTACAATTAAAACAATAATAATAATGATGAAATTATTTATAATAAATACTGCAAAATTCCATAAAATATAAGAACTGTCAGTGGCGAGCAGCGCGAGGCCGAGGGCCGTGAGAGAGCAGGCCTCGGCCTTGTCCTTCTAGCCACACTTTTCATTTTGATTTCATGGTGATTTTAATCAACACACTTTACCTTTCGCTTTCAGTCCAGTGCCTGCCATCAGCTGGAAAAGACCAGACGGTGTTCCTTTTCCAAGAAAAGTGGACATTAGCAAATCCAGTGGAGTGCTGGAGATCCCTTATTTCCAACAGGAAGATGCAGGGCCATATGAATGCATGGCTGAGAACTCCAGAGGCAAAAACACAGTCAAGGGGCGGCTCTCCTTCTATGGTAGGGCAGAATTATCACATGGATGAAATAAATGTAACTTTTTTTGACACAAAAGAAGATATTTAGAAGAAGGTTCAAGCCGTTGTAATTTTAGTATCATTGATATAGTATTGTAGTTTATTTAGTTTGAGTTATTTCTCATTTTTAGAGAGTGGTGTTTACCGCTGGTTATTCATTGCATAGAACAGAGCAGTTTCCATAATCAGACTAACTCACAATCAATGTGCACCATTAAGGTTTTATGAATGCTTATATTTTTTAATGTATCACTGATCAATGCTGTGTGGTTTAATGTATTCCCCCGTAATGTGTTGTACCCTGGATGTCAGATTTTCACGAGAATCCTGTTCGTTGTAATTATTTGTCATTGCAATTATTTGGCAGGTAAAAATCCATAATCTCCCATAGACTGTGCTCTCTATCTATCACTGCTGTTGGTGTTATGGAATAATCAATATGGGTCACTGTTGTTTATAACATAATGGTCGAAATCAAAATTATGAGCTCCAGTGGTGGCTGATACCTATAAAGCATGCTACTTTGTCCATGCTTGCACTATCCGGTGATTTATTCACCTTCTCTCTCATCTTGTTCAGTAATGAGAAAAGTTAAGCCTTTGCAAGTCACATTGACCTTCACCATAACCGAAAGAATCTAATTTGAATATGTTTTCAAGCCATTTTTGAAAAATCTCCCTAGCTTTAAGAATTCAAGGTTAAAACTGTAACATTGACACTCCTTTCTTGCACCTATTTTGTTATGTTGTTAGGTTTAGAGAGTTGTTTGTCAAAGCAATATGAATATTAATGCTTTACACAAAAGACAGGCCAAAGATCCATAAAAACTCGACCCACATTTAGTGAGCGCTGTGTGCTGTAATATCCTCAGCTCAATGAATGCAGTACACTAAATTTCCATGTAAATGATTTATAAAGTAGTATGCGTTTTTCCTCTTTATAATGCCATGTTGATTGATTAAGAACTGGATTTGTTCATTAATTGGCTCATAAACTGCTTGGTTGGTTTACTATGGGCTAATCAATATTCCACTCTAAGTGTGTCTGGGATTCAGGGAGCTGTTGAAAATTCATTTTTATCGGCAGCACTTTTTGAGATGTTGATATCTCGCTGACTGTGTGTTTATTGATGGATCTCAGCACCCCCTCATCTGTTGGAGAAGCCTCAGGATGTGCAGAAAGCCATTGATGAATCTCTGCTGTGGGAGTGTAAGGCGAGTGCCAAGCCCAAACCCGCCGTACAGGTGGCTGAAGAACGGAGAGCCGAATCGAGTCATTTGAGGTGAGTGATGCGGCCCGGTGTACCTTTAGTGAACGTGAAAGACCAAGTTAGCAGATTCGGGAAGTTAAGAAGGAAATCCCAACATAATTGAAATCTAAATCTCAACATAAATGAACATTACACACTATGAAGTCTTTCTATTTTCTTGCCTCGCTCCAAAAAAACAAAAACAAAAAACTTGATTTCAAAATGTTTACTCATTAAAACTAAACTTTCAAAAATATGTTCTAAGAGCGTTTTACTTACGTTCCCATTAAAGGAGTAGTTCCCTTTAAAAAAATAAATAAATAAAAAACTTTTTGCTGATAATTTACTCACCCCCATGTCATCCAAGATGTCCATGTCTTCTCTCTTCAGTCGAAAAGAAATTACATTTTTTGATAAAAACATTCCAGGATTTTCTCCATATAATGGACTTCATTGGGAACCAAACGGTTCAAAGTCCAAATGAGAGTTTCAGTGCAGCTTCAAAGAGCTTTAAATGACACCAGACCATGAATAAGGTCAAGTCATGACTCTAAAAAAGATTTGTTCATTTTGATGAACGAGTTTGAACAGGAGAGTCACGAACACGCATCACAGAACAGAGCAAGGCGAGCATTTGTGCTTATTTTTTTTATTTTATTTTTTAAATGACCGCTCGTTCCGCTAGATAAGACCCTTATTCATCGTCTGGTGTCGTTTAAAGCACTTTGAAGCTGCACTGAAACTCTCATTTGGACCTTGAACCGTTTGGTTTCCAATGAAGTCCATTATATGGAGAAAATTCTGGAATGTTTTCATTAAAAACCTTAATTTCTCTTCGACTGAAGAAAGAAAGATCAGTAAATTATCAGTAAAAGCTTTTTTTCAAAAAGTGAAGTACTTTAAGGTAAACTGCAAGATTCAGTTATTTATGAATATTCTATGAATTTTCATAATGTCCATGTTTTAAAAATGTTTTTTTTTTCGTGCTGAGCATGACTCATTCATAGGCTGTAAGGTAATTTCAAGGTTATTTTGAAAAAAAAAGATGAGTAATTACTGACAGAATTTTCATTTCAGCCAGAATCACTATCTTCAAATACTATTGAAAATTAGCATTCAGTTTGGATTGGCTGTATAGTTCTGTTCTGGCAAGAACTCCCTGCCCATCCATATAGCCTAGCATGGATAAGAGCAGGCAAAGCCTAATTTTTTTATGGGAACAGAAAAGCATTAACATGAATGTATAGCAGATATCATTCATTTGAGATTTTAAAGTACTACATATTTCGAAAATTTATATTCTGATTCAAAGGGAAGCCATACTGACTAATGAGAGGAGGAGCTGGGGATGGAGGAGCTGGGCTAATCAGCTTCAGAGAAACGCCATAGCTGCTGATAACACTAAAGAGCTTATATATATAGATATGCGTCGCATTCCTACAGTATATGTAGACGACGTAGATCAGCTGAGAGTCCACTGATGGAGCTTGACTGAACTGTGACCTGCCAGAACTGACGCTACATTTTATTTTTGAGTCAATTAACTCTTTATAGGAATAGGAATTCTATGTTACTATTTTGCAAACGTTATAGGAACATTTTAAAACAAGTAACATTAAAAAAACAATAGGCAAACTAAACATTTAAAGAAACAATGTAAAAATAGTGTTAAAATAAGTTTAAATATGCTAAACAAAGTTTTAAAAACGTTAAAATACGTTCAAAACATGTTCACGTTAGCGCAAAATGTACGTTTTTTGTGCTAAAGTGAACCAAGGTTGGTAACACTTTATTTTACGACCCGCAAACAACTGCCTAAGTACACAGAAAATACGGTGTACGTTCAGCGTACTTTCGTGTAAGTATAAGGCAACAATATGTTAAGTTTTGGGTAATAAAGGGGTAACAAGCAGTTGCAAATAACTTCGTAAGTAAACTGAAATTACGGTGTACGATTCTGTAATTATAGTATAACTCTGTGTAGGTATAAGGGAACAATATGTTAAGTTTTGGGTAATAAAGGGGTAACAAGCAGATATACAATATATTTTAAAACTAACAGGCACCTATTTTGTTAGATATAGTCCAGCCAAAAATTGTACGTCTTTCATATATAAAAGTCATCATCACATTTCTGGCAAAATATTTTCTTAATATGGTAATTTTGACATCTGTGGGTTGAAAATTAAACGCACACTATAATTACAGAAACGTACACCATAATTTCGGTGTACTTACGCAGTTGTTTGCGGGGTCGTGAAATAAAAGTCTTACCCAAAGGTTTTATTAAACATTAATGGCCGAACATTTGTTCATAACTCTAGAGAAGTTTAAGAGATCTGTGTTTCACGACATTTTCTAATTTAAGCGTATAAAGCTAGTATATAGGCCATCGAGTAATGAAAAATAAAAATAGCTAGTTAATCCCACAAACAAGGCTCAAAATTGCCCCACACTGAACACAGTAACATAATGAGGGTCCCTCGATACCCTTTATACTAGAGTTATACTCTAAACAGTTTTTAGAGATAAAACTCTTTACATCCAATTTTCTTGAAAACAAATCTCTGAGAAGGTTAATCATCTGATATGTTGTTTTAGATTTAACACGTAATACTGAATCAACCAACTTAAGTCAGTGTTAAGGGCCATTCACACCGAATGCGTTTCCATTCCAATGCCCTATACGTTTCTATTGCTTATGTCGATGCACTCTTCGTCTTGCATCTTTTGCAACGTCTTTTGCAGCGAGTTATGTTAGAAAACAAGTCATGTTAAAAAACACGTTCTGTGTGAATGAGCCCTTGGCTTTACTTGTGTGGTTTTTTTTTTTATTTTACGTTTTTCAAATTTGTGTAACATTGGTTTGTTATAATAAAGACTTTTGAGTTACATTGAAGCAACATCTCATGTACAGCAATTCTAAAAAAACAAAAAAAAACAAGAAGAAGTGAGTAAAAATTAAAAAGGGCCATGATGACATTCTATTGCTCATTGATACAGTTATTTATTTGTTAGGATTCTGTATGTGTGCAGTGTTTCCATAGACGTGGTTTAGGTTCCCCTTAGTTGTTGTATGGTTCACAGTAGTCCTGTGCTGTATTATAAGAGTCATGTACAAGAGCTTGTTTCATCACTCTGAGAGATCAGGAACACTACTCTGCAGCGTGTGAGGCTGCACACTTAATGAGCTGAGGTGTTACTATTTTGTAAATGTCACCATCGTCTGACCTCAGCATTTGATCAATCTACAGACCAAAGGTCATCCATGTAGTCAGAGGAAGGTAAGAAGAGTGTCATTTGTTATTTGATTACTACAATATACAGACAAAGGTCTTGCATTTCCTTACCAGCTGCCATCAGCCGGATGCTATATTCAGAGCAAATCGAATTGGCGCAAAATGTTAATTAGACATCGTTCATGAAACGATTTTCTGAAATGTTTTAGGTACACTTGTTTCAGAATGTTCAGAGAACATTCAAAAGGAATCGGTACCATAATGTTTGAATAATGATGAGATGGTTAACGTTTGCATAAAATAGAAAGAATGGTAACACTTTACAATAAGGTTCATTAGTTACTACATTAGTTAACATTAACAAAGAATGAGACAATACTTCTTCAGCATTTGTTAATCTTTGGTAATGTTAATTTCAACATTTACTAATACTTTATTAAAATCTTGTTAACATTAGTTAATGCACTGTGAACTAACATGAACAAACAATGAACAGATTTGTATTAACTAACGTTAACAAAGAATAACAAAAACAGTAACAAATGGTTAGTTCATGTTAGTTAATGCATGAACTAATGTTTAATAAATGAACCTTATTGTAAAGTGTTACCAAGAATGTTCAATATTTTTATAACCTAATAGGAACTTTAGCAAATCCAAATTTTTGTTAGCTTGGTTCATGCCTCGTTTGACTCAAAATATTGTTAGATTTGTTCCCTGATACCATGGCAAATCATCCTCTGCTTGTGTAAATGTTTACCTCAGCAACAATATTTCGCATGCCAAGCCAATACCCATAATGTTGGGGCAATCTTTGTGATGTCTATTCAGGTGGGCAACTTAATCAGTCTGGTGCAGCACAGCCCACTCAAATGTCGCTCTTCCCGTCGAGGGGAAAGTGCTGATTTCAGTGGAATGTCACCCCTAATTAATTACCCCCATAAAGCTGATTTATGCCACCATTTGTCTTTGGTGCTGGAGGCTGTAACGTTACTGATCTTCTCTAGTTTACCACAGTCAACACCACACATATGATATTCAAGCATTCTTTTTATGATATCGGTTAGATTGTGGCTTTCCATGTTGGAGCGGATCACATGGGCAGAGAGTTACACCATTTTCCACGCTGAACTGGAACAATGAAATTCAAGTGGCATAAAGCTAATGCCATCAGACTCTGAAGTGCCCGCACAGCACTGCTTGAGTGCAGATATCTGAGCCCTTTATATCTCAGTTCATTCAACCTGAATGCACCATTCAAAATTTTCACACTCAAGTGGGCACAATGGCAGCATAACAGGGGCTTTATGAGTAAGTGTTCGGCCAGGATAAAAAAACAACATATGGACCGCAGCAATCCACATCAGCAGCAATCCACTGCTACATGGATTAAATTCATCCTCCGTTCTGCTCCCTTCACATCTGTCAATTATTTCATAGTAGGCACTTTCCATGAATACTTTGGGACACCACTGTCCCATTATTTTATTTAGTTAGTCATTTTTAGCATTACAGGCACAAATTCCATTTTTTTTTTACATTTTAGACCCTTTTAGACCCTTTGTACAGCAAGAAATACATAACAATAAATGACACAAATTTGCAACCATTTTTGCAATTTTATATATTTATATATGTCAACAATAAATATTATATGAAGCATTTTATTTTATTTCAATCAAATATTTAACCTATTTAAAATAAAAAACCCTGATCTGTGTGTTTAAAGCCACACTATGCAGGATTTCCGTTTTTGTCAACTGTGACCCCCAGAGTCGCTGTGGAGTACTTAAATAGCACTAACACAGAGATGTCTCTGCACTTACGGCCTGATCCTTTCCCCCTCTATACCGGTACCTGTTCAGTAGGATTGAAGCTATAGCGAGTGGAAATAAGGTGTGGCCCCTTTAAGAGCTGCGCCTTTAAGAGCTGGGCGAGACGAGACGCCCAACATTCAACCCGAAATAGACATTTAACCATTGCAAAAAACATGCATTGAGCTGCTTTAATTCAAGCAAAATTAAAACAATAATGCGTTTTCTGTATATATTTTTGTATATATAGATCATATAGTCAGGTGGCATCCAACTTTCTTCTGACGTTTCTGACCCTAAACCACAACATCTTCCAGTCACTTCCCATCTTCTCCTGGATTCCTGCTCAACTCCTTCTACCTTTTCCAAAGCTAACAAGAGGCTTGTTCTGCTGCCTCCCCCATCCAGTGCATAACTGTCTTCATCTCCCTGTCTGCTATTCCCAAAGCTTCTGAGCATCTTCCACTCAGATTTTGCAGGGAAACCCCTGCAACCAACCTCAATTGGAAATAGCCAGACCTTCCACCTTTTTCCCTGGATTGCTGAAAAATGCCCTGGTATTATGGTGACTTTCCCTCTCAAAGTAGGGTGACTATATTTTGATTACCAAAAACCAGGACACTCAGCCCGGCAAACAGATGGGCCTACTCAAATGATACTCGAAGTTAACTCAAAGATACCTTAGTAATTTCAATACATTTAAAGTAGGTTATACCTCCTCTGTATGGATAGAAAATGGTTATATTGTTATATGAAAACAGGACATATCCTGGGAAAACAGGACAGTTGGTCACCCTATCTCAGAGACTTCTTTTGTATCCATCTTTTCATCTATCTTCAATCATGATGATACTCCTTCCCTCCACATAACTTACGCATCCTCATTCCCAACCTGTACAAGTTTGCTGGTAATGGAAGAGTATCATCAGTATTATCTGCTACATCAGCTGCCTACTTTCGTCCTGATCTTCTGGTGACCCCTGAATTTCTGTACATCACAGCCCTTTAGCTGTAACTGTCCAGGGCTGTGCTTTCCAAAAGCATATTAAGTTGACCGTTGCAGGGACCATTGATGCCAGTTGTCCTACGATCAACTTAGTTACAATGCCTTTGGGAAACACAGCCCAGATCTGATGTTTAGCCATACTGATGTGACACTTGGTAGAATTCCGGACCACCTGCGAGGTGTCTCATTCATTCGCCTCTCAAGTCCTTCCACTAACGTCTTGAGCACTTCATAAATTATTAGTAGCCTTAAAAGTCTTGGGAGCAGACCATCCCAGCAAACAAATTTAGGTTCTGGGAACGTTAGTTTTTGGTTCCCAGAACATTCCTTGAACTTTCCCTTAAGGTTAAGGGAATGTTCCCGGAACATTCTCCTTACGTTATAAGAATGGAACCTTAAAATAACCTAAATGGAATGTTCCTATAACATTCTCTGTTTGGTTCCCAAAAAAATCCCTCATGGGACCATTCGGAACATTAGGGGAACGTTCTGTGTTTGCTGGGATGCTGCAAGAGCCAGGTCTTGGACTTGCCTGGTGAGCCTGAACACTTTATCTTCCTCAGATATTCTTCTTCTGGTTTTTCTGTTCTGGATACGCTACTTCTGTCATTAAGAGAGTCATCATACCATTTCCCTATAGGCTTTTTACTGGGTCTTCCTCAGTTGTTGGTATAACCTCTCTCTGGACTTATAGTTGGAACTAGTCACTTTCCCATTTCTGATCACAATACTTCTTGTATTCCTTGATTTGAAATTCTTGCCCATGATGCCACATCATCAAGTTCCTTTTGGATCCATCTAGCTTACTTAACTTCCTTAGGGCTGGTCAGCCTCCCAGATCTTGCGTTTCCCAACAGAGTTTTGGTTAAGCTATATAGATCCTTCATAAACTGAGCTCACTTGGCCTCCTTTTCCTTTCTCAATCTCTATGACCTTTCTACCCTTCTCAAGTTACACAGTTTGCAAGTTGACATTTTATGAAGTTTAAGCATCTTTTCAACGACTATTTGTTGAAGAAAAAGTATTTACACCATATTCATATAAAAGTGCCTCATTTTACAATTTAAGATGACTCAGGAGTGACTTTTAGTGGGTGATTAGTAGTAAATCAGTAAGGGATGATGGGAAAGGCCATGGTCTATGATGGCAGGTGAAACCTATAGGGTTTGAGGTATTAGTTTGGGTACGATTTTATGTTGTTTTATGGACAAGTTGCATATTAAATATTGCGAACATTGTTTGCAATAAGTAAATAGGAAAACGCCACTTTACATACTGTTTATCAGTGGTGTAACGGAGTTCAAATGTTATGGGAAAGTTGGGAACCAGCAAACATTTAGCCTGGGAAAACCCATACAACTTCCGGCAAATTTAGATTTGCTCTGAAATTTAGACAGCGCTGGGATTTTGAAGCAGATCTTGTAGCCTACATTACAAAGGATGCCGCCGTCGAACATCACTGAATTCGAATCAGCTATCACATCTGTTTTAAGTGATTTGAACGTTTCCTTTTTGTTAAAAACCGAGCAAAGAACAACACTCGGAGATGTTCTCCGCGGGCGCCGCTCTGCATACGTCATCTTCTTCATCGCTCTGATTGGTTTTAGGTCTACCCGCGACGCCCATTGGTGACGCCCCTCTGGAAATGATTTGTCTATCACTGCTTTGCCAGACAATAACTCAGTTACAACTGTGAATGGTCTGGTTTTAACCAGGCTATGCGAACATTTAAAGATTTTGCAAAAACAAAATTACAGTTTAAAAAAAAAAATAAGTATAAGCCAGCAACCCCTCGTGGACGACTGCTGGCAACACAAAACAGAAACAAAACACAACATAAAATAAGACCTGTTCCTTTCTCGCTCTCCACTGTTGTTGCTCATCCTTTTATGCTTCTGCTCCTCTGCGAGAGATACGAGCCCGGTACGTCGCTCAGGTGACGCTCATTAGTAATCACGCCACCTCACAGGCCGGGGAGAACCCTCGATACTGTGCTCTACTCTCCCCATCCCCTCCCCTCCGGGGGGGACCCATCATGGTCACCTGAGATAGAAACATGAGGATCGACAGAAACGAGAGAGAGGAGAAAGGGAAAAAAATCTGTGCGATCTTCTCTGCGGTGCCTGGTGGTGGCGCTGGCATAGCCCTCAGCGTGCGACAGCTCCTCCGATTTGGGGCAAATGGCAGGAGTCCCTAGGCTCTGGCCCATGGCGAACGAAGGCGACTCGTCCGCTCTCTCATGGATGGCAGCCGCCCCTCCAGCACCCAGGCGGCCGGCAGCGAGCTGGACTATGGTGATGGAATCCGCCCACCATGCTCGATGGCACCGTGGATTCCCCACAGCGGCGAGGACTCTTTGACAGCACGTTTATCTTTCTTCCTGGGTTTCGGCAACGGTATAACGAGGTTCAGATGTTATGGGAAGGAGGCGGACAATCAACAGACTGTAATAACAAAATAAAACAAATACAAATCGAAAGTAAAAGACAGTAGCCTCTCATTGACAACTGCTGTCACATATAATAAAACAAACCACAACATGAAATCAGGCCTCCCACATTGATTTCTCAGAATTGATTTTATTGAAATTGATTTCATTGTAGAATAGTTTTTCAATATGATTGTTTATACCAATACAGCAATAAATTAATAAATAAATAACCTTTTTGTTTTAAGTTGCATTGTGGGATTGTTGTTATGTTTCCAGGACAGGGTCCAGGTGGTAAACGGGGCACTATCCATCAGCAGTCTGACCCTGTCAGATACTGGGATGTACCAGTGTATCGCTGAGAACCGTCATGGCCGGGTGTTTGCCAATGCTGAACTCAGAGCCATTGGTAAGTGATCACTAAATTCATAGTAACTAAAGATCAACACAGGCTCATTGGAAAAACTTCCATCTACATACATACGAGTCACGATAAAAGACCTCAAAGGCAATACATAAAACAACCAAATGAGTAAAACGTTGGCAGATTCACATTCATCTGTTTCAGATAAAACTGAACGCACGTTTAAAGCTACACTGTGATTTTTAGCCCCATCTAGTGGTGAAAGGTATATGACCATCCAGTGAATATTAGTTTCTGTTCCTCTCAATTCTGATTTCATTTTAACTCCTACGGTGGCCAATGTAGTCCAAGATTAACATGGCTTCCAGTTCAACCTCGTCCCATGAGTGTTAACAGAAACGTAAATGCGAAAGTTCGAAGCTTTTAATTAATGGGTATGTCCCTCTTTGGCTAATGTACTTTCAAGATGAAAGGTGACCGACATTAGAACCCCTTACCCGTATGTGTTTTCAATGCCATATTATACACTCACGAGAATACTTTATTGCATGAATGAAGTAAATATACATTAATGAGCACACATATTTTTGAAAGAACTAAATGTTTGTAGTTAAGAATAAACTAAAAGAGTTACACAGTGTAGCTTTAATGCCACTGGACATTTCACTAAGTCTTGTGAAACATGCAAGACTCAATGCAATGTTTTGCAGACATTTTTTTCCAATGAGCATGTGTTCTTAATAATGTAGCTCCTCAACTGTTTTTATGCTTTGAAATATAGCCAATATGCAGTTGGACAGATGTGGTTATACATTATGTTTCCAAATTTGTGTATGCACAATACAAGGTTCGTTTTGGTTTAAAGCAGCAGTGCTGTGTACTAGCACTTGGGTTTTGTTCCCTCATAAGCTCATTCCAACCATATTGTCAGTGAACGCCACCACCCATTAGTCTCACCATGCCCTTTTGCGCTGCATTTAAAAACAGTTGACCCGCTATTATGAGCAGCAGAATAACTTTTGACAGGATCAATGATCAAACCCATCTCTGCGGTGAAGATTAAAGGAGTTGACGTTCAAGGCCATTTTATCATGCGGCAGACGAAAGAAGTGCTCTGTTCCCTAGTCCTGTCATTTGTCAGCACAATGGGTGCTTTGATGCTGTCAGCGCTGAGTGCAGATGGATCGCCAAACAGGCAGGAAAGTCTAGTATGCTGAAATTGCTGCCTGGGGGAGATGTGAGGTAGACGGTCTTCGCACTTTAGAGCCTTTAGATTTGTGCTGGCTGGCTTGACTCGGTTTGACTTAGTGGTGTGTGGGGGATAGTGTGAGCTCTTGAGTGTGCTCTTTAGTGAGTATATCGCATTAAAACATCCTCCTCACCCGCCGCTGGAAAGTCAGATGATGATGAGATTTAGCTAAGAGGGAACCAGATCGAGATGTAGACATTTGACAGATTCTGTGCAAGAACACGGGTCAGTGACATAACACTAATTGCTTTGTCCTGTTCATTTGTTCACTCAACAATACACTAGCATTCAAAAGAAAAAAGAAATCAATTACTACTTTTTGTCTGCAAGAATGGATTACATTGATCAAAAGTGACAGTATAGACTTTAAAGTTTTGTAAAAATGTTATAATCAACTCGATTAGACTCTTTGTTTAAAATATCTATTCATTAAAGGGGTCATGAACTGGCATTTTAAATTTTATTATATTATTGTCTGAGGTCAAATTATGACGTTCGCTTGGTTTTTGCATTCAAAAACATGAAAATGAATAAAGTAATAGACTATTTTGTACCCTAGTTTTGAGCCTAGCTGAAAAACTCTCGGTTTTTATGGGCGTCTCGCACTGAAGACTTGGAAGTAAATGCCCACTGCTGTGAGTGGATAACAGTTTTGCATATTATAATGAGTTTCAACTCACCCATCGATGCACTTGGGGGAAATTGTTTTGAAAACGTCCAATGTTGTAAAATGGCAACCGGATGATTCGCCCATACATGTTCGACCCAGAGTCCATGTGTTGCACAATTCCTGTCAGATCCAATATAGACCTGTAGGATAAAATGAATGCCAATGAGATGAATAACCAATCAGGAGTGCGTTTCCCGTACAACGACGTAGTTCACTGCTTCACTACCATAGTACGATGCATCATTGGAAAAATCAACTAGTTTCCCGAAACCCACTGTTGCAAAGTAATTGACCAACCACGTTGGTTCTCGCACGATACCAACTGATACACTATTAAAAGTTATTAATTCAGGTAGGACAGAAGGCCTAGGTGTGAAATGCACGGCCCGCCACTGATAATAAAGGATCACTGTGACACTGAAAACTAGGGATGCACGATATATCGGCCACATTATCGGTATCAGCCGATATATGATCATATTTAATGTTATCGTTCTCGGCCCAACAATAACATTTAGCCGATATCTAAAAGCCGATAAATAATGCATTATTTCCTTGAGCTGAGGCACTTTAGATGTGCACTGTTCAACATGATGCTTTTAAATTGCTTGAAATACGATTGAAATCACTTTAAAAAAGGAAAATCCAGTTAAAGTGCAAAATGTGCAGCGCAAGTCTGTCATATCGGCTAGCAACATTAAAATGAGAACATCATAATTGTGCATGTATCTTGGATTTAAATGAGGAAATTCAAAAATTGTCTAAAAATTTGGATTTAGATTTATCGGCCAAAATATCGGTTATCGGCTTTCAAATATAAAGAATTATCGGTATCGGCCAAAATTGTCAAAATTGTCACAATTAAAAAATTGTCAAAAAATTTGGATTTAGATTTATCGGCCAAAATATCGATTATCGGCTTTCAAATATAAAGAATTATCGGTATTGAGCCAAAATTGTCATATAGGTGCATCCCTACTGAAAATCCCTACTCAGGCATTTGACCGCAACAACAATATAAATAATATATGAAAAATATTGTTTCTGCATATTCCGAGCTACATTTAGTGTGACATGTCTAAAAAATATTAAATATTTTGTTTGGTCACTGTTCTTGAGCTGTTTCTCTTAAAAAAAATGATGCTTTTTGATATTTTCCTTTGTAATGCAGACAAACGTGCTTTTTAAAACACTTTTAGGAGTCTTTCTTCTTCTTTCTCTCTGTCAGTTTTGTAAGATGCTTGTTTTTCTCTTCACATTCAGCAGTGGCACCAGATTTCTCCAACAGTGTGCTAAAGGCACAGACATTGGCTCGGCAGGGTGGAGATGTTTTGATTGAGTGCAAGCCTCGCATGTCTCCACGCGGGATGATCTCCTGGAGGAAGGGCAAAGAAGCCTTGCGAGAGAGCCACAGGTATTTTTACCAACCCATTTCCCTTTGTCTGCCAAGAACTTGTTTATTAAAGTGATACAGAGAGAGCAATATGATTCAGGTCAGGCGGAGGGTTGTTACTGATCAAAGGTTGTTCACATCAAACCGTCTCAACACAACTGCCGCTGCATTTGCATATACTTTCATCCCAAAGAGAGAAAAAAACACCTTTTTCACGACACAGAATAACATCAAAAGTACTTGAACAATCAACCAACCTCTGATCGATTGAAGCGGTTTTATAAACTATTTGAATTTCGCAGAAAATTCAGTCTTCCAAACACTGTAAAAAATATTGTTGGTTTAACTTAAAAAATTAAGTAACCTGGTTGCCTTAATTTTAAGTTTATTGAAATGGAAAAATTGAGTTAATACAGTGAAGGAGATTGATTTAATCATCAGAAACTCAAAATATTATGTTATCTGAACTACATAAATTATTTAAGTTTATTTGACAAAAGAAAAAATGTGATTATAAATCATGAAAATATTTTTTTTCAGTGAATGTTGTTGTCCAACAGTATATATATATATATATATATATATATATATATATATATATATATATATATATATATATATATATATATATATATATATATATATATATACACACACAGACAAATATATCTAATTTTTATATATATTTTTAGGTGGTTGGTTGAAATCTCTAAACCTCTGATGTATAAATTATTAAATAAAAAATGTATTAATGTTTTAAATAATTTTTTTAGATTAATTAGTTAATTTTATTAATTAAATTTCTTCTGTTTTTTTTTGTCCAATGTAGCAAGTCAGCGGCAGTCTGTAAGCAAATTATAATTATGACATTTTACAGTGTAATAACAATATAATTTTTTTAAGCATTGTGTTTTTTGATAACAAAAATATCATTCTAAAGACTGCTTTGTTATTTTATTTGAAAAATTCAGAACTTTTGTCAGCCATTTATGTATGAATTTATGTATAAATGAAAACACAATGACACATAAAGACAAATGTCCATTCAATGGTTTTGGGTCAATTAATGTTAGTGAATATGCATGAAATTTATCAAAAGTGACAGTGATGTAAAATAATTTCATATAAACACTGTTCTTTTGAACTGTCTATTAATCAAATTATCCTGACATTTGTCTTAACTGTGGTTTCCGTAAAACTATTAAGCAGCACAAATGTTTTCAACATAATAAAGAAATGTTTCTTGAGCATCAAATCAGCATATTAGAATCTGAAGGATCATGTGACACTGAAGAATGGAGAAATTATGCTGAAAATTCAGCTTTGCATCACAGGACTAAATTACATTTTAAAATACATTATCATAGAAAACAGTTATTTTAAACTGTAATAATATTTCAAAATACAATATCAAACAAACGCAGCCTTGGAGAGCAAGAGACTTCTTTTAAAAACCCAAACTTTTGAACACTCTTTAGGGCTGCACGTAAATCCGCTGGAAAGATGTTTTCCTATCACACATGCGCACTCAAAAAGCCGGAAAAAAATTAAAAGGGGTTTTGCGAGGTTTACATGACCACATGCATTGTCGGCTTATTAAGCAAATAATGTGCATGTAAATGACACCTTGGAACCTCCTCTCAGACACTGTTATGCCTCCAGATCAGTGACTTAAGTTTGAGTTTAAGGCAGTGCATCACAGGAATTTTCATTAGCATACACTTCAGATGAATCCACTGAGGAATAAAGCAGTATGACGCTGTCTCCATGGAGAGCGTACCTGTGAACTCTTGAGTCTGGAGCCACTGTAAGAGAAATCATTAGTGGCCATCACTGTCCATCAGCCTTGTACTAACATCCACCCACAATCTACAGCTCTGAGGGACAGGGTCTCTCACTTAAACACTGCTGCGCTACTGGGAGTGTGTTCACGAGAGAGAGAGAGAAGAGAGAGAGAGAGAGAGAGAGAAGAGAACAGCTTTTCCAGGCTTCTTCTATAATGATCATGCGGGAAGGGAAAATGTTGCTTTCATTTCTTTATGCCCAATTTGGCTTTTATATGTAGTACTTGTTAGAAATCTGCTGACTGTACTATGCAAATCTGATTGTAGCCATTTTCCAGCTTTTCACGTTTTTGTACATAAATAAGGAAAAAATGCACACATGTATTTATGCATAATTATACTTTTTTTCACTTTTCATCAGGATCCTGTTGCTTTGGCTGACAGATATTAAAAATGTGTCGCAGTTAAATTGCTGGTAACACATTACAGTGAGGTTTCAATTTGTTGACGTTGATTAGGCATAATGACATCAACAGCAAATTATTAAAGCCTTTTTAAATCTAGGTAAATGTTAATTTATAAATATTGTTAATTAGTGTTTGCTCATTATAAATTAATAGGTAAATGTATTGTTTGTTGGCACGTCATGTAAGATATTGCATTAACTAATAGAGATAAAACATACCTGTCACGTGACCTGGGGGGCAAAACCTTCACAGATCTGCAGGACAGGCCTGTCAATTTTCCATCTGTTTCAAAACATGAATTTTTAGATCACCTCTTGAAAGAAGAAAGACAACAATATTGAACAGAAGGCATTGGGGTTTTGGGCACTTGTGATCCATAAAATGCACCTGTTGCAGTATTTCAATCAATAAAAAAAAACACATTTCAGAATTATTCAAAGTGCCTTAATGTACCAAAACAGTGATGTTAAAAGATCAAATTCAGGAAACACCTTATTGATGATTCATACTATACACAGGCAAACAGATGAGCCCAGAATATGAATGCATATGAATATGAGTACTTTCTTTATAATGGTTTTCTATGGAAAACACTGCTTTTCGGCCTAAGCTATTCCGGGTCAGAACATCGACCTTGGGTTGATTCGCCAAGTGTAGAGTGACATCGCATTTGAATCACTTTTTTTTTTTTTTTTACGATGCTGGTCGTCAAAAACAACTATTAGCCGCATTTCCACCGCAGGAACTTTCCCCAGAAACTAGGAACTTTGGGGTGGTATCTGACGATGGGCACATGAACTTTTTCCTCCAGTGAATTTTATATAGTGAATGTGCAGGGAAACTCCTTTTCCTCGATTTACTGAAGCGAACGCATTTGCAGCTGGCTCATTTATAGGCTATGATGCGGCAAATGCACATCCAATGGCGCAAGGACGTCTCTGAGGTGTGACCAATGAACTAGCCCAATGTCATTACACAATCTTCAGTCTTCACGGAACTTTGCAGGGTTTAACCAGAGAGACATGAATTCCAACAATCAGATGCATCACTGTGGGATTGTGGCATTGTTCAGGATTGTGGGTAATGAAGTACTTATCCAAGACATCGCGAATAAAATGGCATTCATCTTAGAACAAGTTTCAGTGCCCCATGAACTTTTAGCGTTTATACGAGCATATACAATCGCTTAGTCCAGCCGTAGCTGGTTTTAAGTCTACCATGTATGGTTACATTTTTATGGCTTATATCCCAACTGTCAGATGAAGAAATTGTATTGAATACTTACTTCCGGCACCAGGCTGTGAGCGGGATTGATGATGCTCTATGTAGACCCTGGTTCCTGCGGTTGAAACCAGTGTTAGGGCAAGTTGCTTAAAAAAGTAATTAGTTACAGTTACTAGTTACTTCATCCAAAAAGTAACTAAATTAGTTACTCAGTTACAAATTTTAAAAGTAACAGGCTACTTAAAGGGTTAGTTCACCCAAAAATGAAAATTAAGTCATTAATTACTCACCCCCATGCTGTACCAACTCCCGCTAAGACCTTTGTTCATCTTCGGAACACAAATGAAGATATTTTTGATTAAATCTGAGAGCTGTATCACTACCAGATAGGCTGCCTAAGGGACTGGCTCTTGATTGGCCAGAAAGTCAATGAAGAAAATGTTTAAAATATTCCATGTGACTACAGTGGCTCAACTATGAGTTTACTCAAGCAACGAGACTACTTTTTGTGTAGAGGACTTGAATAAACTTCCACGACGCATGTGCGAGAACTGAACTGAAGTAGTTGAAGGAGATTAGCCGTTAGTGATGATGGGTCGTTCCGTTCGCGAATTCAGCGTTAGTGATGATGGATTAGACTCGTCCGCGAATGAGCTTTTGATGGGTCAGTTCGCGGAATTCGGCGAATGAGCCAACTATTAAGAGCCTATTCTTTTAGGTGAACGTAGGAAGCTGGCTACGTATCTGAAGCGCCGACTCTATTTTTACAAATTTAGCCTATAGAAATTAAATAATTATGTAATAAAAAATTTATTTAAATATTATTGTCAAATTCATATAAAGAGCCTTTTGTGAGCCAAAAGAGATGGCTCTTTTCAGTGAGCTGAGTCAAAAGAGCCGAATGCCCATCACTACTATGCTTTCGAACACCCGCCCAACTCTACCTCTGATTGGCTTACAATGACATTTTACTCTACCCCAGCCAATCATCAGAATTGATGTGCTTGTCTCATGCTCTGCCCACTAACCAAGGAAGAACAGTAAATAAAGTATATGCCTCTCGCTCAGAGATCTAGTTGGTCTGATAAAAAAAACAGCTTCATCAGTTATAGTAACGCGCCACATTTTTTGGCAGTAACGGTAACGGCGTTATTAAGATGAGAAGAGTAATCAAATCGATTCTCGTTACTGGAAGAGTAATGCCGTTAGTAACGCCGTTCTCCATCACTGGTCAAAACACACCGAGTTCCACCTATAGACTGTAACTCTAAAACTCTTTAGATACGGATTTTCCAAAACGTCAATGGGAGAAATGAATGGGAAATTTACTTCCGGCACCAAAGCTCTTTCGGGCTGTGGGCAGGAATGTGCTGCTCATATGAAGTTCCTGGTAAAAATTGTCCACTCAGAAAAAGTTACCTGCTCGTGAGGTAGTACTTTTTCAAAGTTCAGGGACTTTCAGGGGCGGGACTTGTAGGCATTAAACATGCTGTGGTGCGTTTCCCGAAAGCATCGTTAGCCAACTATGGTCGCAAGTTCCGTCGTTATCAGCGTAGTTCAACGAATCGGTGTTTCCTGAAACCATCATTCCAACGAACATTCGCAAACAGCATCGCAAAGTTGTGTGGTTTGAACGACAGCTCTCGACCTGTGGTTAGAGGCATAGTTTCTATATTGCATCACATTTGGACGTAATAAATCCTTATCTTGAGCAAAATAAGCAAGCTGACATTCAGTACAACTGGTGCCTTTTATTTAGAATACATACAAATGTAATTTATGTCTTTTAGTTTGTCAAAAGATTTAAAGTACAGTGTTTGAAGAGTGCGCATGTGCGAACGTGCTACTGAAGAACGAGCCAGATATTGAGTCTGGTAATAAAGCAAAATTACTGAGAACAATTAGAAATAGTCCTCAGATGTCATGTCTGTAATTTATATATAAAAAAACTAGCGTTAATTGGATCTCAAACAGTTTCATTAAAAGTAGTTATTACTCCACCACGTGCGAGACAACATAAACCAACGCAGTTGAACGATACTTTGCGACAATGGGTTTTCGGGAAGCAGTCGTGACTAGCTAGTTGATTTCTCCAGTGATGTATCGTACTATGGTAGCGAAGCAGCGAACTAGTAGTACAAAATCATTGTTAGCCAACTATGGTCGCAAGTTGGTCGCAACTCTATTGGTAAACGACGGAACTGCGACCATAGTTGGCTAACAATGCTTTCTGGAAACTCACGCAGAATTTCGTTTTCAAACAACGTTTTAAAAGTGTGTTGCCCTGCATGCGGTAAGAGTTGTTTGCTATTCCAATCCAAAATGGAGTTTAAAATAAGCCGGATGGAATAAGCGGCTACAGTCACCAAATCGGAATTGGGCATCAAGACCTGCAGTGTAAATGTGGTTTATTACTGTTTCTCTTTAGCAATAAAAGTTCCACGTTATCATCTGCTTGATGGAGTAATTTTGGCCTCAGCTAGAGTAAAACCTTCATAGATAATGAATCGAAATAACATTCCTGCTGAAAGCTCTCATGTCAACATGATTCCAACTCTAAAAATTCTACTTACTGAACTCTTGGCATGGCAGAACATTGGCATTTCTCCATAAAAAAGGTCTGTTTGCTTCAGTGGTGGGAGTAGATTTGTCTTCTTCTGCTGTGAAGAACAGCATAGTAAAAGGTCAAGGTGTAAATGAAGCACATCCCTGTCTTAAGTTGCTTTGGCCCCTGCACTACTATGAATAAAAGCTAATTTTCACTTTTTCTTTTGCACTTAGCAGATCATAGTGTGGATTTTATTAAGCTTAAATTAGTATTTTGGGTGGCAAAATCAGTCTGTTTTTCAATGTTATGATTCTGGTTCTTTTTCAAGCTTGGTCGTTCCAGTCAAAAAAGCAGTTCACCTTTTGTGTTTCACAGAATAAAGGATGTCTAATAATACAGGTTTGGAATGACATGAAGGTGATTCAATAGTGACAGATTCAACAGTGTTATGTGATGTGAAAAGCCTTGTCAGTGAAAGTTGCTGAATAAACTACTGAAGAATCCTTTGAGAAAAGAGCTTGAAAGTGTATATTTCAGAGCTATTTTAGCAGAGCAAATGTGTTTGGCCTTTCAATGTTTCATTTCACATGATTGTAAAAACACAAATACCCAATAATGTGATATACATTAGTTAAATGTACATTACATATATATTATTTTATAATATAATGTAAATTATAAATAAAATGACCTAAAATGTGAATTTAAAATCAGAAATGTCCGGTATAATTGTTTAATGATCTCTGTCTATTGATCTCTGTGTCCAGACTAAAGTTCATTGATCTTCAGTGTAATATAATAACCATTTTTGTGTGTATGAATGAGTTGCAAGGCTTTCATCATGTCACTTTGTTGTCTAGAGTTTCCGTGCTGGATAATGGCAGTCTCCGGATATCCAACATCACCAAACTAGACGCTGGTCTTTACACTTGTGTGGCGAGAAACCAGTTTGGAGTGGCAAGCAGTGCAGGCACACTAGTGGTGAAAGGTATGCTGGGACATTTAAAGGGATAGTTCACTTTGAAATAATTTTTTGAATGTTTTAGCTTACGTCAAGGGCATCCAAGATGTAGGTGTCTTTGTTTCCGCAGTAGTTAAAATTTTGAACACAAACCGTTTGTGTCTATCAGTCATATAATGGAGGTCTATGGTCACCACCTGAAAGAGCATGCACAGAGAAGTCCAAATTAAACATGATTTAATGACTTAGTGTAATGATTTAGTGACATGATTTAGTGTAAATGTAAGTACACATTGATGGCCCAAAACACCAAACGAGTGG
>JAQIUQ010000787.1:102500-352500 GCA_030378365.1 Hybognathus amarus | reverse complement strand
GACGAGTTGGGCTCATGGTTAGGTTTAGGTCTGGTAGAGTTAGGATCCCATAACGTCATCTTATTGGTTGTCTTAGGGGCTGAAATGTCGTATATTGACGAATGGTCAAAAGATTGCCCCAAACTGCTAAGTTAGACTGCTGAAAAATCTGAATCTAACAGAAGACCATAAGTATTGTCTTTCATGAAACTGTATATTTGATTGTGTGTTTGCTCATAGACATCTGCCGGTGACATTATGATCTCGTAACATTCAGCTAAGGCATGCAGGAAGGTACACATGTGCTGTACAGACTGAAAGTGGACAGTGCGCCTATTGCAACAGATGTTGGTGGCACGTTAGGTAATGTTTTTCCAAACTCAAATTTCCATACACAAAACCCTACTAGAGATTAAACTTTAAAGTATTAAAACTTGTGATGTTAAACGCACCTACTAAAAAATAAGACATTTGGTCCTACTTTATATCAGGTGTCCTTACAAGAGGAGTAGTTCACTTCCGAAAAAATTTTGCCACAATTCTCAACCACCCCCCATGCTCATCCAATGATATATCCATGTCCTCCCCTCTTCAGTCAAAAAAGAAATGAAGGTTTTTGATGAAAACATTCCAGGATCTTCTCCATACAATGCACTTTAGAGTGGAAACCAAACAAGTCCCAAGGTCCAAAGACGCTTTCAGTGCAAACTGCAAACTTTCAAGGATTTTCAATAACTATGAAGAAGGTTTATGAGCGAAATTATTTAATGGAACGATCAAGCTCTAAAAAGCACCAGAACAGCTCTGTTCTGTGATGCACGTTTAGTGATCTTTCCTGTGCACTCTGCTCATCACAAAAGAGAACTGAATCTTTTTCTGAGTCATTTGGTTCACATTCAATCAAGTCAAAACGAAACGTAGTTCACTCGGGATAATACGTTCCTTCTGTGATGAACGAATTTGAACAGGAGAGTCACGAACGTGCATCACAGAACAGAGCAAGGCGAGCATTTGAGCTGATAAAACTAAAACTTTTTTTTTTATATGGCAGCGATCGCTGTTGCTGTATAAGACCCTTATTCATCATCTGGAATCATTTAAAGCCCTTTGAACAGTTTGCACTGAAACTGTCTTTTGGACCTTGAACTGTTTGGTTCCCATTGAAGTCCATTATATGGAGAAAATCCTGGAACGTTTTCATCAAAAACCTTAATTTCTTTTCAACTGAAGAAGAAGAGACTGGTATCTGGATGACATGGGTGAGAGAAATTATTGGAGCAAGTTTTTTGAAAAGTGGACTAGTCCTTTAACTACGATGTACTTACATTAAAAGAAATTGTCAGGTACAGCGGCAAATCTAAGAGGTTCAGGTTGTATTAGCAAAACAAAAAAAGTAAATACTAATTTAAATGTTTTTTTGCTATAATTATTTTTTGTTGTATTAACTATAAATTAGTAATCAACTTAATGGAAACTTTGCAACTAAATCCTACCCACAACCTTATTAAAGGTGTACATGTACTTGATTAATATTAAGGTATCCACAGTCATGGGAAGAAGTGTACACATTAAATAAGCTGTGTATTTTGAGTTTTGGTTTCTGTGCCCATTGAAGTTGAGTTTACAGGGACATAATTTTAGAGTATGAAGAACAGTGTTGGGAAAGTTACTTTTATAGCCTAATGCATTACAATGTTGCATTTTCTCTGAAAAATAACTAAAAAGGTGTTTATTTTATCACACTTAATCAAATTGTTACCTTTGTAATATTTTGAGTTTTCATTTTGAGGAATACTGATGTTTTTGTGCACATTAGAAACATGTATGTTTCTTAAGTCTAGAACTAATAAAAATAAAATCATGTTTGCAGCTCACACAAAACCACTATACTCATGTTTCCCAATCTAACATGGGCGACATAAAGAGGTGTTAGTGTAATTAAATGAGAAAACAAGCTTGTGTTACTTATTTGAAAAGGAACTGAGAAGCACAGTTTTGTAGAACGACATTTTCCTAAAGTAATCCATTACTTTACAAGTTACTTAAAAAGTGATCTTGATGAATACAAGTACAGAAACTCACGTTCCCACCTTGGTAATGTGTTACAACCCAACGCATGGCTTGGCTTAAGGGTGGGTCAACAGTGTAATGACCATCGATTACCGTCGTAGGTTTGCACACAGTAAGTATTAATCAGCCTTAAGTGAATTGTATCAAATGATTAATTTAAATGTTAATACAAAATAATTAAATACACTTTGTATAAACTAAGACCAAAAGTTAAGTTTCATGATCATTTTCTTTACAGGTCCCCCTGACCCACCGCTGAACATCAAAGTTGATGAAGTGACAGAGACAACATCCTTTGTGTCCTGGAGTCCAGGCCCTGATAACCGCAGTCCCGTCTTTGCTTACAATATTCAGATACCGAAGCCCATTCTCTCTCTCGGATGGCAGGCGGCCAAAACAGGTGTGCAGGAACTGTTCGTTTTAATTAATATGCAGTTTATTCTTCCTCCATTTCTTCTGTGCTTTCTGTACAACCTCTTATATTGCCTTTAAAATATGATTGAAGTGTACTGCGGAATGTACTGACATTTATAGTAAACTAAACGGGTATATAGCATGTCATGTATTTAAGTATTTTTGTAATTACACACTCGCCAAGTATCCAAGTGATTATTTTGTTTTATATTTCTTGAAATATCTTAAAGGAGTAGTTCACTTTAAAAAAAACTTTTGCTGATAATTTACTTCACTTCCATGTCATCCAAGATGTCCATGTCTTCTCCTTCTTCAGTCAAAGAAATTAAGGTTTTTGATGTAAAAACATTCCAGGATTGGGAACCGAAACTGGTTCAAAGTCCAAATGAGTTTCAGTGCAGCTTCAAAGGGCTTTAAAACTGACACTAGACGATGAATAAGCGTCTTATCAAGGGTCGATCGCTCATTTAATAAAATTTATAAGCACAAAGTGCTCGCCTTGCTTCTGATGAGCGTTCGTGACTCTCCTTGTTCAAACTCGTTCATCAAAATGAACAAATCTTTCTCGAGTCATGACTCGAAGGGTCTGAAATAAGACCCATATTCATTGTCTGGTGTCGTTTAAAGCCCTTTGAAGCTGCACTGAAACTGTCATTTGGACCTTGAACCGTTTGGTTCCCAATGAAATCCATTATATGGAGAAAAATCCTGGAATGTTTTCATCAGAAACCGAAAGAAAAGAAAGACATGGACATCTTGGATGACATGGGGGTGAGTAAGTTATCAGCAAAATTTTTTTTTAAAAGTGAACTACTCCTTAAATATCACGTTGTCTTTCTCAGTGCCAGAGTCTCTGGGAGGGCAACAGCTAACATCCGTGTGGTTGAATTGAGTCCATGGGTTGAATATGAGTTCAGAGTGCTGGCCACTAATGCCATAGGCACCGGGGAACCCAGCAAACCCTCACAAAAAATCAGGACCAAGGACACATGTACGTAAATATGTAGTTACTCTGTTTACTCCAAGGCTTATATCACACATTAAATGTCACCTTAAGGCCTCGATTTATGAGCAAGTGTGAAATAATTTTGAAAAAAAATGTTTGTTTGGAGTTTGTTTCTGTATTTCAAATAGCTTGCCAAAGCACACTTCAGGAAAAGTTGGTTAACGTCCTTGAACTTCTATTGGTTCGTGGCGATTATGTCATAGATAGGTGTGGCTCTGAGGCTCCGCCTTTGTTGATGTGAACATCCTCTCTGGTTAATTTCTTCTGTTCAGTCCTCGAGGTTAGACGCCCGTGATTAAACGAGACAGAGCAAATACTTCTGCATTGTTTTCAACATTTTATATAAAAAAATCAAAAATCTGTGAAATATGATAGTAGTAACACTTCCACAGATATACTGTATCAACTGAAAAAATGCTAAGTGCCATCTTCTGACGAAAAAGCCTTCATAATGGTACGTTCAACACCTGGACGCGAATAGCTTGTCAGGTGTGAATGACTTTAACTTTAAGTCAATGCAAAGACGCGTTATGCGCGTGAAAAATTCCTGCGGCAAGAATGATGCGCTGGAGCGCGGCGCGGAAGGCGCGAATTGAGCGCCTGGCGCGTTAAGCGTGAATGATTTAGTTAGTGCCATTTGTGCATTCATGCATTTGACGCGAATTTGCGTCTGCCGCCTCGAGTTAAAAAAATCTGAAGCTTTGGCATGAATTCGCGTCGTTAACCAATCAGGAGCCTAGCTGCTTGCTCACGTGGTGAAGTATCTGGCTGTTTCAATAAATTGATTTTGTATAACTAAATGCATGGTGGGATTATGCACAACAAAGCAAATACTTTATCACTTAAAACATTATTTCTATATACTCGACATGTTCATTTTGTATTGAATGTTATTCATTCCATATCTACATTATATGAAATAGTATTATGATGTAATGACAATCAACATATGTGCATAAGTTCGTGTCTGGACGTGAGAGAGAGAAAAAAAATCACAGGACAGGCTAATAACTTTTGGAAGCTGGCTCTATTTATCATCAAAACAAAAATAAATGACAGCTAGATTAGGTGGATGAGGGCGAGGGTGATCCTCGCTCCGATGCGGAACAACAGGTCATCAAACTGGGCGCAGGACAGGCGGAAGTACCGCTGACAGCGGCCGTCATCCAGGCGCAGCTCCTGGAGCAAGCAAATGGTGAAACTAGCCAAACGGTTCGCCTCCGAAGGGTCAGGTGGACACAAATACGGGGACGATGATCCCCAACGCCGCTGTTCTAGCTCTCCAGAGCAAATACAGAGTGGTGAATCTCTCGATGAATGCTTGATCAACATAAACAAAGATGGCCGTCAGCGGGTTTCGGCTTTGACGCGTGAGACGTGCGTAAATTTCGCTTCAAACTTTTATTTTACCCGTGTCACTTTCGCCTCTGACGCGTGATTAACACAAGGTGGTCAAGTCGTCAGAACTAGGCACGGTAGCGCAAATTTGAAGCGCGGTCGCGTCCAGTGTAACGTAGCATAAGGTTTGGTAAAGTTTACAGGTTTGCTGTAAAGGCACTTCTACAACATCTGAAAATGCCTGGTTCAGATCATATGATTTTAGCCCAATTTTGGCACAATCCGATTTACGGTAGGTTTAGTGGGTATTCGTAGACGACAACGGGCATTGGCGAGCAAGATTCGATCGTATCATCTCGTATAGTGTGTCATAGTGGGCGACAACCTTCACGACATCAGCGACACAAAGACTAGCATGTTTAATTTTTTTAACGGTCTTCACGACGGTTACCGTCACATGTATGAGGTTGACCAATAGGAGCACAGAAGCTATTCGTACACAACTTTCAAAAATGGCGAAGCGAAAGAGAACAATGGTGCTAACCCAGACAGCAAACTAGACATTTGAATCAACATGAAACGACGTCTCTCATGACATTCGAAACAACGTTGATCATGGCATTGTTTTGCTCAGTAAATTACATTGAAAACACAACGGTCAGACGTGGCATTCTTCAAAGCTAAAAGAAAATCTAAAATTGGTTTGCTTTCATAAGTGTTAAAACAACGTTGATTTCAAGTTGATTTTCCGTTAGTTTTGAAAGAATGACGCGTCTGCGCTGTGTTCAACGTTAATTGAATGAGCAAAACAATGTCAGATCAACGTTGTTTCGATGTCATGTTTCCTCGTTGATTCAATGTCAGTTTGCTATCTGGGAACGTTAAAACTAAAAGTAAAAATATATAAGAAAACAATATTTTACCTCAAGTTCTTTTTGGAGTATTGACAGCCCATACTGTCTTCTTCTAGCAATCCAGGAATGTGTCCATTGTTCGGGTTTTCTTTCTTTTTTTACTTATTTCTGAACACAGGACAGCCAATACAACACTCACTGCTTCATGTTTATGTTCGTTTCCGGAAGTCACTGGCTACTGAGTTTCGCCTTCTCGATGACATCACACAGCGTTAAAGATGGCATGTGATGACCGGTCAGGAAGCAACATGTAGTCTGACATGTGTCTTGTCCACAACACGACAAGATTTCAGGAGTCAAAATCGTCGTAATCTGACACAGTGACTATCGTAACAAAAAAATGTGTAATCTGAACCAGACTGAAATACTCTTCCAACCATACTATATATTAAACCTTTTTATTCAAAACCAAGTAGAAGAAAGGGACCAAGATAGCAGCCAGGAAAGTGTCTCTGTGTCATCATGCTAAACAGATGGAGTGGGGGAAAATGCCCTGCTCTGCACTTCTGGTGTTTCTCATCTTGTAAAACTGGCGTAAAAAGTATAATTTTTTTTCTTACAGTGCCAAGGACGACCCCAGCCAGAGTCAGCGGAGGAGGTGGCAGTCGCTCTGAGCTTGTCATCACTTGGGAGGTAACAAAACAAGTTCTGGCTCACCCATTTAAGTGCACAAAAGTAGATGTGAATGGTGGACCGTCCACTGGCCTGTATCTAAAACACCCATCATGCTGTCAGCTTGCTTGGTCTGTAATTTAACTTATTTTTTTAAACACAGACACTCTTCAGTGAAGCAGACAAAATGTTTATGGATTTGAGCAATTATGTTTCAAAATGTAAAAGCGAAAAAATACGTTCAAGGACCGTGAAAGGGATTTTCTATAGTCTGTTTATACTGAGACGAAGCCTGTTGTGTTACACTGCTGTGATATAATGATACATCTCTCAAGATTCAAATAGCTTTATTGGCATGGTGAAAGAAATCTTTACATTGCCAATGCATTCATAACACAAATAAGTAAATAATAAATAAAATAAATAATATAATATAAATAATCTCTCTTTCACTCACTCTTTCTTTGTTGTGTTTGTGGGTCGTTGCGTCTCTCCAGCCAGTCCCAGAAGAGCTGCAGTGCGGTCCAGGTTTCGGCTACGTGGTTGCTTTCCGTCCTCTCGGTGGTCAAAGCTGGATGCAGGCGGCCGTGACATCTCCTGATGCATCTCGATACATCTTCAAAAACGAGAGCATCCCTCCATTCTCTCCATTTCATGTGAAAGTGGGAGTTTACAACAACAAAGGAGAAGGTCCTTTTGGACCCGTGACCACTATCTACTCTGCAGAAGAGGGTAAAACCAACTTACCAACCTTCATTTATGGAAAAACTCATCTAGTTGAAGATGCAATGTGTAGTTTTCTCAATGATACAATACTTTTTTTAAATCAAGTTTAATATGCATAGAGACAACTACACCAGCGGTCAAAAGTTTGGAATAAAAGAAGTCTTGGTTACACTTTATTTGGTAACCCTTTATTTAAAGGTGTCTGTGTTACAGTGTAATTATTTATTTAAAGGGTTAGTTCACCCATAAATGAAAATGAAGTCATTAATTACTTACCTTGAGGCGCGTCGTTAGACATGGGCATTCGGGCTTCAGATAATTATTATTAAATTTTAATAATTTAGTATATATATTTTTTAAATACCGGGTATTTTAATCTATCCTTCGGAATCATGTATTAAAGACGATTAAAATATTCAAGCAGATCAAAGTTACTATGGTTATTATGGTTACACAACACGCTCGAGTTTAGTTTGCACACCAGAGGAGAAATAGAAAGAGAGATGTTTACAAAACTTTATTTAAAACACTTAATATTCAACAATTAACATTATTTGTATATATGTTAAAAATAAATAAATAAAAAAACACATTAAAATTCCAAAACCAGATTTCCATCGTTAACAACAAACAAAGCATCATTAACACACCACAGATCACTGAAACCCTTCTCATTATTTACAAGACTATAGTATGCAAATTCTATTTATAGTCTTCATAAACATCACTTCAACATTAATACTATTAAGCTGCAATCCTTGATTTTTCCTGGTTTTCCATATTGCCAATTTCACAGTTCCTGTTAAATAATTTAACAGACACATCTTCCTTCTTCCTCTGAGAAATCTTCACCAAAAACTTGAAACAATCTATTAAGAACTTCAGAAAGACCTTACAGTCTTTTACATTTTAAAAACAAATGTTCGAAATTTTCTTCTCCACAAAACCTGCATCCCACCCCTACTGCTGGGTTCAGGTGTGCCACATGTTTGTCTGTGGCTATTGCACCATGAATTATTCTCCATTGAAGATCTGCTGTTCTGTTCTCTACTGGAGGTTAGGATCAAAGGAGACATCTGAGATCATATCGAGACATTCAAGATAATATCATCGTGCTCATCATGATCCGGCTAATTGGGTTCTTCGAACGCACCTGCCGGTTAGGATTAGTATACCTGGATTGAGTTATCTGAGATAATTGCGCGTTCATGCGCTGGGTTAAAAGGGGATATGTATCGACAGTTGAAACATTGATCAGCAACGCTGCTATTGGCTGTTCGCCGTGGCCAAAGAGCGCGCTCTGTTTTTTTTCTCCACAGAAGAGCAAGAGTTATTGCATGAAGGATAAGCTGAATTGGAAAACTTAATTAAAACGCAGGAAACACCTTGGAGAGTCGGCAAAAAGTAGCAGACAAATTAAGTTTGTAGTTATATTTTTAATTAATTTCTAAATAATTAATAACGTTGTTCATTGTAATGTCAGAGTCACCACCCACTGCTAGAACATAGGAACAAGTAAAAGTGAAGTACCATAATATTCTAACATAATAGTAATTTGTACTAACTAATCTCTTTTAAAAAGGCACTGTTAAATGTTTGCCTGCTTATAAAAGCAAGAAAAAGGTTGAGGAAAAAAAAAGAAAAACAAACAGGTGGTGGTCAAACAACCCCACATTACCCAGGCAGAAGAGCTGGCCCTTGGGTAAATGTGAACCTTGTGGAGGGCATCCTTGTGTTCAGCTCTTCCTCACACACACACACACACACACACACACACACAGCACCTTCACTGCTGGTAAATGAACTTTAAAGGGCAGGTTTACTGCTCTTTTTCTTTGCATGATTGTGTTTATGGGGTGCAATATAACATGTATCCGTGGTTTTTCATTTTTAAAAAGTCTTATTTTTCATAAATTTCACCTTTATTGTCAGCCGCGCTCTCCTCTGTCCCCTGAACGAGCGGTTGACTTCCTGAGTCTATGAAAACACTCCCTCAGAACCACGTAGCGGGCTCAGATTGGTTTGTTTGGGCCGGTGTGTTGTGATTGGCTAAACTGTCACTCACGTTGTCCGGAAGATTAACGCCCATGACCTTTACGGGCGAAACGGGCGGGCATGCCAAATGTGGATACCATAGACGGTGGATACACATAAATAATGATGTCGAGACTGCAGTATCACTGAGGCAGAATCAGACAGAGAAGAATCAGACCGAGAAAGCCGCGATGAATCGAGTCAAGCAGAACCTCACCACACACGGCTCTTAATAAAGGTTTCTGAATGATAATTTGCTACATTTTTAACTTTATACACATTTGTTTTACACAATAGCCTCTGACTGGCAATGATAGCAACTGACTGGCTAACTAATGTTAAACACAAACAGCGTTGGCAGGTTTACGTTCTTGATCAAATCGAAAATAGTCATAAAGCATATATATATATATATATATATATATATATATATGAAAAATACATTTACAACATTAGTACTTATACAAAATTCAGGTCCATAATGTTTGTACGCGTTTGCGTAGACACAAAATAGCCTAACTAGTAGCCCATAAAGCAAGCCAGCGCTGGCATTTGAAAACAAAAAAAACAAAAAAACAAACGCTACGTCGGGAATTATACATGCAAATACATTTAAAATGATGAAGTCTTAGCCTACTTACAGGTTGTGGCCCAACAACTGCTGACTTTTAACTGCTGGTTTTAAAGTTGGATCTGCTTCATGATTTAGAAACAGTTTCTTGTTTACGTTAATCCAGTGTTGAACTCGTGGAGATTCTGGAAGCTGTCTCGTAAATGAGCAGCACAGAGAGCTAGATTACGATCGTCACTTTCAGGAATATAATCAAACACAAATTGTATCCATTGTTGTCGAAGTATAGTGTCCGTGGGAAGCGAACACAGAAACACAGAAAACCTGACAGCTGCGTGAACACAACTCACTCCGACGCATGCCCTTTCCTGCATATTCCGGAGGGAGTGGTTGATTCAAATGTGTGGGTTAGTGACGTACCATAACCCAGCTGTAGTCCAAAACGAGTCGTTTCTGTAGGCAATTTTACTTCCTGATTTTTAAAAGATCGATATCTCTGCTTACACTAAACTTTCAGTGCTGCAACTTTGCAGATACGGTCCATGCACCAACAGCAACATTACACACTATTTAAAATGAAAAAAGTGAAATCACAGTAAACCCACCCTTTAAATGATCCTAGTACACTACAAAATAATTTGTTGCTGCATTAAATTAAGTAGGCCTATAATCCAAATGGCTGTCCAGTCATATCAGCTGTTAAACCTTGAGAAGTAATGAACTGCTTTGACTTATACATGTGTGACTGTGAAACTACATAGTTAATGTAAAAAAAATATGTTGCTATGAGATATTGATCACATTTCCCCCAGTGTACTTCATTATATCACTTCAATACACTAACACTTTTGTTGGCTGAAGCATGTGCAGTAAGTCTTTTTCTAACTTTACATCAAAAGGGAGAAAGTACAACACATTGTAATGCCCATTTTTCCCGCAAGTGAAGAAACCCTCTCAGATATCTTTAAGTGCATAAATAGCTTTACTTAATTTACACTTGAATATCTACACTCTTAGAAAAGAAGGGTTCTATATATGTAGCATAGGGTTCTTTACTCAACTGCAAAGGACTTTTTATGCAAAAAAAATATGATAATGAACTGAAAGAACCCTTTTGGCACAGAGGTTCTTTATAGGCTATTATTCAGTCATATATTACATTATTCTGCAACATTTTGTAGTTGTAATTAAATTATTGTTTATTAAACTGTTGTAGTAACTTAATATCCCATTTTAATCATGCAGATTTTTGGAGGATAAAAACTGAAATGGCACTCTTCATGTGATATTTATTAATTACATTTTTTAACCCCCATATCTTGAATTTGGTGATCATTCACATGCATTACATTTTAGGGGTTCCAAATACGTAGCACTTTAGAACCTTTTAAGGTTCTATATAGAACCTTTTCTTCTAAGAGTGTATTATATCTGAATGCAATGAGTTGCAGGAGTCCACATCTACAGAAGAGTCTGCACAAAGCAGTGATGCAGAGGTGGGCAGTGTTGTACTTTTTCTTTAAATTTTTGATGCATAAGCCATGTGTTGACAGGTTCACCCCTACCCCTAGAAAACAGTATTTTGAAAATACTTTACAACTTAAAGAAAAAGAAAGAAAAAAAACTGGCCCTAAAGAGAGTAGTTGCTTCATATGAACTACAGAGTAAGTGCTAATATATTATTTCACACAGAGTACAATATATATTATTTGCAGGCAAAAGAGGACTTCATCAGTGGCTTTTCTTTACATTGAATAATTAAAATAAAACTCAAAGAACTAAGCATATTTGTCTTGTCATTTATTAAACATTAATGAAATGTTTTACGACTGAGCATTTCCGATTCCGGATAAACAACTGTGTCCAAACTTAACCTGGAAGGGGCCAAAACAGTCAATGCCCGTTGAATAGAAAACTGGACGAAACAACCGAAAGTTAGACTGAGGGAGATCTGCCATCATAGGAATTTCTGGCTTCCCTCACCATTTCTTACATTCAAAGCAGCTGCGCTGGTGTCTTTTTACTGCCTCTCTGCCTCTTATGATCTAATATTTTCGTCTCAGTTCTGCGAACACGCGCTCAGGTCCTGGATGTAACAGGAGGTTGTTGTGATGTTGAATCAGAAGCTTTACAAGAGGGTGAGCAGGATCTAAGACAATAGGGTGTAGAGTGTCTGAGTCCAAGTGCTGACATCTGCAGAGGCGTCCACATACTCTGACTAATTTGGCTTTGTGATCATACTCTGGGGCTAGAGTTAGAATACGACTAGAGTGAGATACAGGTTTGCCTAACTGGAGTTGGGCTATTTCTTCTGGGAAGCTTTCAACTTGAGCACGTCTCAGAAGTTCCTGTTCAGCTTGTGTATAGTCGTCAGCAGAGAGTATCACTTTCGTCTGCCGCCCCATGAAGGGAAATAGCAGTAGCCTTAATCAGATCTTGAAGTGAATTGTATCGAGAGATATCTGATCAGTTTGACTGGAGGATAGCGCTCCACAGAAAGTATAACTGCGTGTTCTTGGATGTCATCGCTTACATAATCATGAGGCTGTTTGGGCCAACTACTAACTGACTGAGTTAAGAACTGTGGACCTTGATTCCATCGGCTTTTATCGGTCTCCTCTGGTGTCAGCTTTGAGATGTAGCCTGCCTTTTCAAGTTTCTGCACTTCAACATACACTGAAGCAAGATCTGTGTTCTGCAAAAGGTGTTTTCTGTGCTTCTTAAATGGGCTGTTACTGCTTCTTTAGCTGATTGCAAAGGTGGAAGATTTCTTTTCCAGAGGAGAGGTGTTGCATACCTTTGAATGTCTCCAACTGCCACCCTGATTGTTTTCTCCTCAAGGATTTGCACCGCTTCTGTGTCTTGCCTTCTGTGTCTCACTCCTATATGGAAGTGTGTCCATTTGCCACAATTTCTGTACATTGTTGAACAGTTCAGCTTCTGCTGACAAAGTGGAGGTTAGACACTGTTGTGGTAAGAGATGACTGGCAAGGAATTTTGAGGGGCCCTGCAGAGTCCACCCGAGTCTGATTTTCACAGCGGCAGGACCGCCAGGAGGTCCGAGACGTACTGGCTCTGTAGCTGTGATTAAATGTGGATAATCTGAGCCAATGAGTAGGAGTGGTTGAGCCTGCTGCAATGAGGGAATGGGCAGACCTTGTAGCTATCTGTATTTCTTCTGCAGCAACTTAACAGGGTAAGTGTGTTTTGCAAGGCTCAGTTCTTTGGCTGTAAAAGCTCTTTCAATGGTGAAGGATTTGTTTGGCTTAAATGCAGAAGCTACTGAGAATGAAACAGCCGCCCCATGAACAACCCGTCTGTCTTGTCTCACAGTACGGAGGGCTATATCTTCAGGAAGTCCTTGAAGATCAAGTTGCTGTGCTGCTTCATACAGTAACATTGTCCTCTCTGATCCATCATCCAATATAGCGTATGTGTCAAGTTCCTTCTCTCCATTTCTCAAGATCACTTGGCTGACCTTCAAAAGAACTTTGCTGCCTGCAGTTGGTCTGTCCATATACAAAGTCTCTACTTCCGAGTTCACAAGACAACTGTTTTTTGCTGAAGCTTGTGTTTCATGTTTACCTTTGGCATTGAAGTCATGCAGTATTTCTAAACGTCTCTTTTCACATTTTTTGCATTTGGCTTTAAGATTACATTGTGAGATCTGGTGATCACAGCCACACCTAAAGCACTTCTGATTTGACTTCAGCCAAGACTCCACTTGATCTTGATTCAGCAGTTTGAAATTAGCGCACTGATTGAAGTAATGCTGCACAGTGTTGCAGAAGGGGCAGTACTTTGTCGGTTTCTCCTTCTTGACTGCTGTAACACTTGCTGGTTTACTCCGTTCGCCACCATGCAAGACAGTAGCAAATCGTTGAACCGGCTTGCAATTCCTTTGCTGTTCTCTCTGTGGCTGAGAGTAGACTCTGCTTACATTACTAACGTACTGTGACTCATCCTCTTGTATTCTGAGCTCATATTCTAGCCAATCGCTGAGTTCTATTAGTGTTGGAACTGGGTTCTGAATGGGGTTAACAAACCTTCTGAAGTTTGCTTTAAGATCATGAAGCAATTTGGCAAGGAGACGTGAAACACGTGACCCACATTTGAGCTCTGTCCATCCTTTAGCTCCAAGTTGGTCCAGCATTCCAACTAATGCACGCACTTTGAGGGCAAACATTTTAAAAGATTTAGTGTCACCACTCCTGATTTTTGGGCCATCCATCAATTCTGCAATTCTTTGTAGTGCGAGTTGATGTGGTTGACTATAAAGTGCCGTTAGAGACCTCATGGTGTTGGTGTATGGGTACCTGCTGTTGAACGTACAAGTCTGCAATGAGCAAGGCATTCTCCTGTTTCAGATGATCAACGAGTATTTGGTACTTGAAACGTTCTGTAGCCTCGGCAGGTAGCAAATTCTCCAGTGCAATTTTGAGTCGTGCAAACTCTCTGGGATCTTCACTGCAAAAATGAGGAATGGTGGGAATAGGACCTCTGTAGGTGGGCTCTACATGAGGATATGGAAGAGAAGGAGGGCGCATTGGGTGGTATGGCTGATATGTCTCAGGCTGAGCGTAATCTGCGTACTGTCGTGGGGTCAAGAAGCTTGATTTGTCTGCAGGATTAGGAGCTGATTGACCATAGCTGTCTGAGTGTCTCTCATATGCATGTCTCTCATGTGCATGGTGAGCTAATGTATCCCTTGGAGTAAGTCTCTCATCTTGATAGACTGGACTTGTAGCTGGAATCCCATGATAAGGTTGCTGATAACCATATGGTTCAGTGGAAGGGAAATAGCGGACGGGTTTGCAGTTCAGACTATGATCTTTATAAGTCCCATACGTAGCTGCTGTCTCTTGACTGTAGTCCTGAGGCATAAACTGAACAGCTGCAGGATAGTGGTTGCTATCTTTTTGGTCAGTGGACATATAGTTATGGCCTCTGTGGTCTGTGTTGTAGTAACCATGTGGGCTATCTATGTGCCTAATACCAGGTTGCGGATATGTAGCATCTTCTTGATGGGCTAGCTTGTGTTGGGATTGAGTTGGTTCATAAGAAAAGAAAGGGTGACTTGAAGTTAGCCGAGTTGCCGAGCCTGGTAGTCTCAGGTCTCCTAGGTTGTCAGTGAGATAATCAATCTCTTGTGACTGACAGAATGAGAATGCAGAAGGTCACCTCGTGAATCTACAGGCAGTGCCCTCATGGGCTGAGGAGGATCATCTTGATCTCTAGGCAGAACTGGCCTGCCCTCAGTGGCTGCTGTATATGGACTTGAGGAGAGAATTCTCTGATCTGCAAAATCGCCTTGGAGAAGTCAGAGTACAGGGCATTGGCCGCGGCGGTGATGGCGGCAAATCTTGATATGTCTCCACATACGAACTCCTTTCACTTGATCCAGTGCTCGTACTTTTCGTTAGTTCTGGTCCGCTTTCAATACATGTGAACTCTTTAAATGCAGGCCTTCTTTTTTCTTAAGTCTTAATTTTTACAATATACAAGTTGTACCACCAGATTCAGATCAGCCTTAAGATTAGCAGTGTTTAGGGAGAACGCAGCCAGTCCATTCTTGTTTGTGGTTCGATTCAACAGCAGTTTGTTGGGCCAGTTGCTCCCCTCCAAGAGATATACAGCTATGTTTGTAAAGGACACCATTGCAGATTTTGACACCATTACATCTGCGAGAGAAAGTCCAAACAAACAGTGAAGAATATCAACTTTGTGGCTTAAAGTGCATGTCTTGTAAAGATGATAGAGTATATGGTTCAGATCAGCCAATAGCTCACCTGTTCCCTCCTCAGTAACATTCACATTTACAAGAAATGTGTCTTGCATTTGGTCTTCAAATTTGGTGTTGAAAAACACTGACGTATCAACAGTAAGAGAGGCACAGCCCATGGCATTCATCTGGTAGGAGAACAAAGACACAATTAAGTCAAGCACAGGCAAAAGGATAAAAAATAAATAAATAAAAGATAAAGAACTGACCTACCACAAGACAAGAAAAATAAAGCATCACTCACTTGGCACAAGACTCAACTTTCAGTCCCATAACTGCAACACTGTAGGTCTGCAGTGCGTTACGGTCACGTCAAACTTGGGCAAAACTAAACCAGAAACAAAGCGCTTTAGATTAAGGCCTCAGATCTTTTAGTGAACTTCCCTTACACAACTTACCGAATTTTTTCCACCTCAAAATCTTGGAGTGTCAGGACTCTTCACTTCATGGCTATCTCCATTCTGCGGTGCCTAGGTCTTTGTGTCTGACGGACGGGCGGGCGGCTTGGACGGGCTGGCTGGACGGACGGGCGGGCGCAGGCTGGGCGGGCGGACGGGCGGGCGGGCGAGGCTGGGACGGATGGCGGGCTGGCGGGCGCGGATGGACAGGCGAGGCCGGGCGGCTGGGACGGACAGCGTCAGGCGCGGGCTGGGGGCGTGGACGGCACGCTGGGCGGGCTGGCGGATGGATGGCGTTGGGCGCTGGGGACGGGCTGGCACGGATGGGCTGGGCGGGCGGGCTGGTATGGGCTGGGCTGAGCGGGCTGGGCGGGACGGCATGGGACGGGCTGGCGCGGCATGGATCAGCGGATGGCTGGGCGCAGGCTGGGCATGGACGGCTGGCTGGGCAGCCGGACGGCGCTGGGCGCTGGGCTGAGCAGGCATGCGCAGCTGGGAGCAGGGCGGGCCAGTGGCATGGGACTGGGCGGGCTGCAGTGGATGGCGCGGGCTGGCTGGGCGGGACTGGGACGCACGGGCAGTGGCACAGGCGGGACTGGGCAGGGGGCGGCTGGCGGCATGGAGGCACTGGAGACGCGGGGCAAGCGCGCATGGACCGGATGCGTACGGGCGGCTGGGCGGATGGATGGGCGCATGGCACGGACGGGGGCGGGCGGCGGCAGGCATTGACGGACGGGCAGGCGGCGGCGCTGGACGCACGGGGCTGGGCGGTGCGAGCGGCTGGCACGGACGGGCGGGCGGGCGGTTTGGACGGACGGCTGGGGGCGGGCGGGCGGCTTGGACGGACGGCTTAGTAAGAGAGGCACAGCCCATGGCATTCATCTGGTAGGAGAACAAAGACACAATTAAGTCAAGCATAGGCAAAAGGATAAAAAAAATAAAGAAAGAACTGACCTACCACAAGACAAGAAAAATAAAGCATCACTCACTTGGCACAAGACTCAACTTTCAGTCCCATAACTGCAACACTGTAGGTCTGCAGTGCGTTTACGGTCACGTCAAACTTGGGCAAAACTAAACCAGAAACAAAGCGCTTTAGATTAAGGCCTCAGATCTGTCAGTGAACTTCCCTTACACAACTTACTATATTTTTTCCACCTCAAAAACTTGGGAGTGTTGGGACTCTTCACTTCATGGCTACTCCATTCTGCGGCGCCTAGGTCTTTGTGTCTGACAGACGGGCGGGCGGGCGGCTTGGACGGACGGGCGGCTTAGAAGAGAGGCACAGCCCATGGCATTCATCTGGTAGGAGAACAAAGACAGAATTAAGTCAAGCACAGGCAAAAGGATAAAAAAAAATAAAGAAAGAACTGACCTACCACAAGACAAGAAAAATAAAGCATCACTCACTTGGCACAAGACTCAACTTTCAGTCCCATAACTGCAACACTGTAGGTCTGCAGTGCGCTTTACGGTCACGTCAAACTTGGGCAAAACTAAACCAGAAACAAAGCGCTTTAGATTAAGGCCTCAGATCTGTCAGTGAACTTCCCTTACACAACTTACCATATTTTTTCCACCTCAAAAACTTGGGAGTGTTGGGACTCTTCACTTCATGGCTACTCCATTCTGCGGCACCTAGGTCTTTGTGTCTGACGGACGGGCGGGCGGCGCGGCTCTGGACGGACGGGCGGCTTAGTAAGAGAGGCACAGCCCATGGCATTCATCTGGTAGGAGAACAAAGACACAATTAAGTCAAGCACAGGCAAAAGGATAAAAAAAAATAAATAAAGAACTGACCTACCACAAGACAAGAAAAATAAAGCATCACTCACTTGGCACAAGACTCAACTTTCAGTCCCATAACTGCAACACTGTAGGTCTGCAGTGCGTTTACGGTCACGTCAAACTTGGGCAAAACTAAACCAGAAACAAAGCGCTTTAGATTAAGGCCTCAGATCTGTCAGTGAACTTCCCTACACAACTTACTGTATTTTTTCCACCTCAAAAGCTTGGGAGTGTTGGGACTCTTCACTTCATGGCTGACTCCATTCTGCGGCGCCTAGGTCTTTGTGTCTGACAGATGGCGGGCGGGCGGCTTGGACGGACGGGCGGCTTAGAAGAGAGGCACAGCCCATGGCATTCATCTGGTAGGAGAACAAAGACAGAATTAAGTCAAGCACAGGCAAAAGGATAAAAAAAAATAAATAAAGAACTGACCTACCACAAGACAAGAAAAATAAAGCATCACTCACTTGGCACAAGACTCAACTTTCAGTCCCATAACTGCAACACTGTAGGTCTGCAGTGCGTTTACGGTCACGTCAAACTTGGGCAAAACTAAACCAGAAACAAAGCGCTTTAGATTAAGGCCTCAGATCTGTCAGTGAACTTCCCTTACACAACTTACCATATTTTTTCCACCTCAAAAACTTGGGAGTGTTGGGACTCTTCACTTCATGGCTACTCCATTCTGCGGCACCTAGGTCTTTGTGTCTGACGAGACGGGCGGGCGCCTTGGACGGACGGGCGGCTTAGTAAGAGAGGCACAGCCCATGGCATTCATCTGGTAGGAGAACAAAGACACAATTAAGTCAAGCACAGGCAAAAGGATAAAAAAAAATAAATAAAGAACTGACCTACCACAAGACAAGAAAAATAAAGCATCACTCACTTGGCACAAGACTCAACTTTCAGTCCCATAACTGCAACACTGTAGGTCTGCAGTGCGTTTACGGTCACGTCAAACTTGGGCAAAACTAAACCAGAAACAAAGCGCTTTAGATTAAGGCCTACAGATCGGTCAGTGAACTTCCCTTACACAACTTACCGTATTTTTTCCACCTCAAAAGCTTGGGAGTGTTGGGACTCTTCACTTCATGGCTACTCCATTCTGCGGCACCTAGGTCTTTGTGTCTGACGGACGGGCGGGCGCCTTGGACGGACGGGCGGGCGGCTTGGACGGACGGGCGGCTTGAGTAAGAGAGGCACAGCCCATGGCATTCATCTGGTAGGAGAACAAAGACACAATTAAGTCAAGCACAGGCAAAAGGATAAAAAAAAATAAAATAAAGAACTGACCTACCACAAGACAAGAAAAAATAAAGCATCACTCACTTGGCACAAGACTCAACTTTCAGTCCCATAACTGCAACGCTGTAGGTCTGCAGTGGGTTTACGGTCACGTCAAACTTGGGCAAAACTAAACCAGAAACAAAGCGCTTTAGATTAAGGCCTCAGATCAGTCATTGAACTTCCCTTACACAACTTACCATATTTTTTCCACCTCAAAACTTGGGAGTGTTGGGACTCTTCTACTCCATGGCTACTCCATTCTGCGGCGCCTAGGTCTTTGTGTCTGACGCACGGACGGACGGATGCACAGACGGACGCACGCGACGCACGCACGCACGGACGGATGGACTTCCGACCATCATATTAAAAGACCACATTTAGTAACAAAAGCTAGTATAGACCAATACGACACAAGACTACATTGGACGGACGGACGGCTTGGATGGACGGACGGGCGGCGCGGGCGGCTTGGACGGACGGACGGGCGGACGGGCGGCTTGGACGGACGGCTTGGTAAGAGAGGCACAGCCCATGGCATTCATCTGGTAGGAGAACAAAGACACAATTAAGTCAAGCACAGGCAAAAGGATAAAAAAAAATACTAATAAAGAACTGACCTACCACAAGACAAGAAAAATAAAGCATCACTCACTTGGCACAAGACTCAACTTTCAGTCCCATAACTGCAACACTGTAGGTCTGCAGTGCGTTTACGGTCACGTCAAACTTGGGCAAAACTAAACCAGAAACAAAGCGCTTTAGATTATGGCCTCAGATCTGACGGTGAACTTCCCTTACACAACTTACTGTATTTTTTCCACCTCAAAAACTTGGGAGTGTTGGGACTCTTCACTTCATGGCTACTCCATTCTGCGGCGCCTAGGTCTTTGTGTCTGACGGACGGGCGGGCGCCTTGGACGGACGGGCGGCTTAGTAAGAGAGGCACAGCCCATGGCATTCATCTGGTAGGAGAACAAAGACACAATTAAGTCAAGCACAGGCAAAAGGATAAAAAATAATAATAATAATAAAGAACTGACCTACCACAAGACAAAAAAATAAAGCATCACTCACTTGGCACAAGACTCAACTTTCAGTCCCATAACTGCAACGCTGTAGGTCTGCAGTGTGTTTACGGTCACGTCAAACTTGGGCAAAACTAAACCAGAAACAAAGCGCTTTAGATTAAGGCCTCAGATCAGTCATTGAACTTCTCTTACACAACTTACCGTATTTTTTCCACCTCAAAAACTTGGGAGTGTTGGGACTCCTCTCCATATCTACTCCATTCTGCGCCACCTAGGTCTTTGTGTCTGACGGACGGACGGCACGCACGGACGGATGCAGCAGACGGACGCACGCACGCACGCACGGACGGACGGACGGACGACCATCATATTAAAAGACCACATTTAGTACCAAAAGCACACAAGACTACATTTTATCTTTAAGTCATGTACCAATTTCTAGAGCAAGAATCCAACTAACAGACGTACCGACACTGAAGTTGCGATAAAAATTCAGGCCTGTGTACTTCAGACACTGGGGTAAACTGAAGTGGCATTCTAATCAGAAGTGCCACACACACACACTGAAATATTCAGATTAAAAGCCCAAACAAAAAACCTGATTGAGGCACACAGAAAGCCTTTCAGCACTCAGACGTCTTCCTGGCTCCACTGATCCGGACGCTCTGATCCACAGCAATGAGGCTACACAGAGATCCTGCTTGAGCAGAAACCATCAGAACGTTTCCCTCCGCAGGAACAGCTGTAGCTGGAGAAAACGGCAGACACCTGGAACAAGGACCAACATACTGTAGGACACGCACCAACATTCCCAAATTGAAAAATAGCCACATCATACAGTACCTGGTTCTGGAAACACATATCGGTGTCAAACGGCACACTAGCAGCAACTATATTCTCACTGTGAAGAACGCTGTAGAGCAGAATCAAACAGTGAAAAAAACAGTGAGTGAAAAACAGTGAAAAAAAACAGTGAAAATTATCAACTTTGTGGCTTAAAGTGGATGTCTTGTCTGGTCAAATTATGAAGCAGACTTTATGGAAATGGCAGCACACTTCCACTAAGGCTTAACCAGGTACAGGTTGGCCATATGCATATCTGGGAAACATCATAACAAGATAAAGAACGGACCAACTACAAGACAAGAAAATAAAGCATCACTCACTTGGCACAAGACTCAACTTTCAGTCCCATAACTGCAACGCTGTAGGTCTGCTGTGTGTTTACAGTCACGTCAAACTTGGGCAAAACTAAACCAGAAACAAAGCGTTTTAGATTAAGGCCTCAGATCTGTCATTGAACTGCCCTCACACAACAACCTACCGTATTTCTCACCTCGAAACTTCGGAGACTAGTGTCGGGACTCTTCACTCCATGGCTACTCCCATTCTGCGACGCTCGCGGCCTAGTGCGCGTTCGCCTAGGTCTTTGTGTCTCACTGCCTCATCGCTTCTCTGGCTACGTGGTGTGCTCCACCTCAATCACCTCCGGAAATCCCCTTGGTAATGTTGGGACTCTTGGCTCCATGGCCACTCCATTCTGCAACGCTGCCGTGGGACGCAGTCCTGACTGTGTGCTGGGTCTCTGGTTGGCTTTTCCCTGCTCAAGGCCATCCACCCTGGCTGTCACCACCACCTGCACCAACCTTTCCTCCAGCTCGCGGACGGACGCCGCTGTGGGAACGATTTTCTGCTAGTACCGGACGGGCGTGCGGCTTGGGCGGCGCGGCGTGCGGCTTGCGCCGACGGCAGCGGGCGTGCGGCTGGGCAGGGGACGGGGCGGCATGCGGCTTGGGCGGGGACAGGGCGGGCGTGCAGGCTTGGGCACGGGGCGGGGCGGGGTGCGGCTGGGCGGGCGGGCGGGCGTGGCGGCTTGGGCGCCGGGCGCGGCAGGTGCGAGCTTGCGGCAGGACGGCGGGCGGGCGGCGTGGGCGGGCGGGCGACGGGCGGGCGTGGGCGGCTGGACGGGGACGGGGCGGGCGTGCGGCTTGGGGACGGACGGGGCGGGCATGGCGGCTTGGGACGGACGGGCGGGCGTGCGGCTGGGCGGACGGAGGCGGGCTGGGCTGGGCGGCGCGGGCGCGGTGCGGCTTGGGCGGACGGGGCGGGCGGTGCGGCTTGGACGGACGGGCGCGGTGCGGCTGGGCGGACGCGGGCGGGCGTGCGGCTTGGGCGGGACGGGCCAGCATGCGGGCTGGGGACGCGGCGGCAGAGCTGGGCGCGGGCGGGTGTGCGGCTTGGACGGCGCGGCGTGCGGCTTGGACGGGACGGCTTAAGCTGGAGGACAATAAAAAGCCAAAGAGAACCATGCAAAAGATTGGTGCAAATGGTGATGACAGAAAGGGGGGATGGGCTTGAGCAGGGAAGGGCAGACAGAGACCCAGCCCACAGTCAGGACTGCATCCCACGGCGGTGTCACAGAATGGAGTAGCCATGGAGTGAAGAGTCCCAACACTACCAAGGGGATTACCGGAGGTGATGGAGGTGGAGCACACCACGTAGCCAGAGAAGCAATGAGGCAGTGAGACACAAAGACCTAGACAACCACGACTAGGCCACAGCGCCGACCCCTTGAAGTGGAAGCAGCGATCCTGAGGTTAGAGGCTGATCTGTTAGGAATGATCAAGGTTAGAAAGAAAAAGAAAACACAGGACCATCATCCATTTGATCACTGGATGGCAAACAAACCAAGAGTAGTAATGGTGTTGAAGGAAAGCTTCAATGGTTCACAAAGCTTATTTTCACCATCTATAAAGTTTAGTAAACAACTCTAACATAAAAACAGAATGCTTCTGTTCACTTCAAAGCCTAATGGTACTTACCTGGTTCTTTAAGTCCATCAACAGCAAAGAGAAAAAGGATGAAAATGAGCTTCTTCCAAACACAAATCTCCTCACAGCCATGAGGACAGTTCACCCAAGACTAACCCTTATCAAGCCACTCTTCAGACTCTAATATATCAGGAATGCATTCATCTCGTTAATTCAATTAATTAACCACCACCTGGCAGTAATTAATGTTATCATTTGATTAGGAGTACCAACTGGCATTGATTTGAAACACAACACATTATGGAGGTTAGCAGAGGAATTTTCTAGTTGCCATCAACACTATAGAATTTTAAAAATATAGCCTATATAGCCTATATATTGAAGATATTACTGAACATTTATTTAACCATAGCAAAAGTAAGTTTCTTGTGTTAATTTTAAACAAGTCTGATATTATTTTATCTTATATCTGTTAATTAACAGTTGAGATAGTTCTTTGAATGCTGGTGTGACAGCAGAAGACAGACTCAGCCAAGGATTTAAATCCTATATTTAAGAGAACTTGTCAAATTCATCTTTGACACTCTGGCACAACAACCACGTTACAAACCACATAAGAAATAAATAATTAATACACACTGTTATGTGGATAGCAGATGAACCCAATTGCAGACAGTATGCAAACACACAACGTTCATTGATAACAGAAAACTGGAAAAAACAAAGCCCAGGAGGGGGCAAACAACACTGGTAGGCAAAATAAAGACTAACACTAGACTAAAACGTTGACATTAAACTATACAGGAACAAGACAGGATTTTACAAGATCACAACTTCATTAAGACAAGGTATAGACATGGCACAAGACAGCAAACACACACAGCCCAAACACAAGGCCATGTGCCTGCACACAAAACAAGGATCTGTCATGATCCTGCCTCAAGAGTAGGACAAGAGGGCAGAATCATGACACATACATAAGTTAAATTAATACAGTATGTGCAAATTCACACACCTCAATTGAGAATTGAGTTTAAAACGGTCACCGCCAATGGAACAAATGATCTCTTATAAATATTCCTCTTGGTGAGCGGTATCCGTAGCCTGTGCCCCGAAGGAAGGATCTCGAAGCAGGAATGGAGGGGATGAGACTGGTCTGAATATATTTAATGCCCTTTTGTCCAAAAAAAAAATTGTGAATAGCTCTTGTATGTGCTCTGTCTTTGGCCGATGATCTTATTTGCGTCATTGATTACTCGTGTTAGTTTATTCTTCTGTTTCACTGTAATACCATGAAACAATATTATAAGTTAACACTTTTAATCATTGATCTATAAACAATGGTTAAGAGCCTCCTTTCAATGTCAAAATTTCTTAACTTCCTAAGTAGACTCAAACGCTGTCTAGTTTTCTTATGTAGCCCATAAAATCCAAAAGGAAAGTTTATCATCAATGATTGTACCACGATATTTTGCTTTATCTTTACACCTTTTAACATTATTACAATATATTCCTATTTAACACAGATGTCATTTGCTAATTACATAAACTATAAGCTCAATTCATACGTATAAATATATATTTAGAACATGTATAAGTATATATATATTGTATGGTCCTCGAATGTGTTCACCATTATCAGCCTTTTCACCGTTTGCATCACTCCGCTTCTCTGTGTTTGTCCAACTTGCATCATTAAGCCAGAAGGTGGTGACAAGTGACTGTCTTTATGAGTGCACAATTGTACTTTAACTTAACAGATTAGTGCCAAAAATATTGATTAGCTAACCTTAGAAAGAACCTAGTTGCTGAAACCAATCTTTAATGCTAATATATAAATCGCTCCTTTTCCTCTGGACACAAAAAGATTGCACTGGTGTTTGATTGAAATAACATCTATGTAAAATAATCCATGAAAGAGTTCTCATTAAGGCCATTCCTATTTGAAATTTGTGATTGTGAATTGTCAACAATAAGCAGAATCATTCTGCATTTGCATCCAAGCGTGGATCATTCATTTCAAAATCCTCATTCTCATATTTAAGAATCTGTGATATTTTATGCTACTGCCCACTAACATGCTTTTAAAGCTATTGTTATACCATTTGTATGACCTTCAAACACCTTAAAATGCACAAATGTAGGTCTGAGAAATCCACATTTTCTCGGGGGATGCCCCCGAACCCCCTAACTAACTCACCTTTGCATGTGTGTGACTGTGTGGTAATATGGGCTGGTGTGGCTATAGTGCCAGGGATGTTTTTTCTTAACCAGTCTGCCCCCACATATAGGCCTGCAATATACATTATTCTCTGTATTGAATCATGTTATCTTATTACCCACCCCAGCCCCTGATGTTTCGGGTTCAGCCCCTGATGTTTTTAAAACCTAGAAATGCCCCCGCTCACTCCCATGCTGTTCCAACCCCGCAAGACCTTCGTTCATCTTCGGAACACAAATGAAGATATTTTGGATTAAATCTGAGAACTGGATCACTCCCCCATAGACTGCCTAAGGGACTGGCTCTTGACGGCCCATAAAGTCATTAAAGAAAATGTTTAAATATTCCATGTGCCTATTATAAAGCGGCTCAATTATAAGTTTATCAAGCGACGAGACTACTTTTTGTATGAAAAAAAACATAAATAACGACTTTATTCGACTATTCCATTACTTCCTTATGGGCGCATGCATGAGAACTGAGATGACGACGTTCTTCTTCGACTACTTCTTGTTACCGACTGCTCACTGCTTAGGAGTATTACCGCCACCTACCGTATAAGATGATGTGCTGATATAGCTGGAAGCACAAAACTTTCTGTTTACAAGCAGAGGAAGATGCGCGCTGTACATACGCTTTTCAATTAGCGTTTTTTCCGCACTATAAGGTGCACTTAAAAGCCTTTAATCTTCTCAAAAAATGACAGTGTGCCTTATAATCCGGAGCGCTTATATATATGGATCATCATTTTATACAGTAGGGGGCGGTAATACTCCTGAAGCGGTGAGCAGCCGGTAACAAGAAGAAGTCGAAAGAAAAACTTCCTCGTTTCAGTTCTCGCGCATGCGCCTATAAGGAAGTAATGGAATAGTCGAATAAAGTCGTTATTTATGTTTTTTCGCACAAAAAGTAGTCTCGTCGCTTGATAAACTTATAATTGAGCTGCTGTAGGCACATGGAATATTTAAACATTTTCTTTAATGACTTTATTGGCCGTCAAGAGCCAGTCCCTTAGGCAGTCTATGGAGGAGTGATCCACCTCTCAGATTTAATCAAAAATATCTTCATTTGTGTTCTGAAGATGAACGAAGGTCTTACGGGGTTGGTACAGCATGGGGGTGAGTAATTAATGACTTAATTTTCATTTTTGGGTGAACTAACCCTTTAAGAACTGAGTAATAATAATTAACTACATGTACTTACTAAGGTTTGTTTTAGGGTTAGTTCAATGTAATTCTGTGCAATTTATAGTTTTAGTACTATAATAAATTGCATGTAACAAAGTGTTAAAATCTCTTGTGCTCACCAAAGCTTCAAAATAAAAAATGCTGCAAAATGCAACGGTCAAAACAGTAATTTAGTGAAACGTTCGTTCAAGTTTTATATTGGAATATATTTTAAAAATGTAATTTATTCCTGTGATCAAAGCTGAATTTTCAGCATCATTACTCCAGTCTTCAGTGTCACATGATCCATGAGTGTCAGAAATCATTTGAATATGATGATTTGATGCTCAAGATACATTTATTATTATTCTCAATGTCGACATATAGTTTTTTGTTTTGTTTTTTTACCCATGATAAAGTTAAACTACCATTCAAAAATGTAGGGTAAGAACAATTTAAAAAAAATAAAATAATACTTTGATTCAGCAAGAATGCATTTAATTGATCAAAAGTAACAGTAAAGACATTTATAATATTACCAAAAATATATAAAAGTATACTTTTATATATAAAAGTATAATGATTTCCAAAAAATAAATAAATGCCAAAAATAGCAAAAATGGTTTCAACATTGATAATAATGTTTTTTGATCATCAAATTATCATTTTAGAATGATTTCTGAAGGATCATGTGACACTGAAGACTGGAGTGATGCTGGAAATTCACAGGAATAAATCACATTTAAAATATATTCAAATACAAAACATGTTCTTTACATTTTGACAGTACCTTTACAATATTACTGTTTTTACAATATTACTATTTTTCATATAAATGCAGCCCTGCTGAGCATAAGAGACTTCTTTATTATTTCAAACATTGGGTCTGGTAGTGTATAAATAAGCCATTTGTAAGTCTAGTCCCTCAAAAAGTATAAACACTCTGCGGGGTGCTCACAAACACTCTTTGTGAGTGTGATCCAGGCTCACTCAATGATGTTTGTACAATGAAAAACAGTGCCAGTGGACCAGAAAATACCTTTAAGTATATACGGGTATATGACATGCTCAAAGTAATTATGCTCAACATTATATACTGTAGCTGCAGTGTTGTTTTGTGTTTAGGAAAATTGAACGTACTGAGCATTAGCTGGTGCATCATTGCTCTAATTATGACCCTAAAGACATTACAGTAATGATTATTCTGACCATAGAGCCGAGTCGCGCCCCAGTCGCATCCGTGCCAAGAGCCTGTCAGCCTCAGAAGTGGAGGTCAGCTGGAAGCCTTTACCCTGGAGCACCAGTAGGACACGCATTATGGGCTATGAGGTGAGAAAGGCCAATTACTAGTACATTTAACACAGTATTCTTAATGTTCTTAATACAGTAACTCCCTATAAAACAATTCTATTAAGAATGATTAAGTCATATTTTCGGGAATTTAGGTAAGATCTTTGGTTTAGGGAAGTGAGATTTTAGAAATAAAAGATTAATAGGCTAGACGGACACCACAGCTGAATTAAAGACACTTTGTGATGCTGATCATGACTTCTAGTTGACTGTGAATTTCAGCTGAGGTACTGGAGCACAAAGGACAGAGCGGACACGGCTAGTGTGATGAGGACTGTGGGAAACAGGACGTCTGCCGTCATTCGTGGACTGGACCCCAGCAGTACATACCACATCAAACTCAAAGCCTATAACAGTGCTGGTGTGGGACCTGATAGTGTCGTAGTGAATGTCACCACTAAGAGACCCCGGAAGTGTGAAGTGAGCCTTGGCTATTGGGAACACTTTACAAATACGGGTGCACTAAAATGCATTAATTCATGCTTAACTAATGCACAGATAATCATGAGTTAAAGGGTTAGTTCACCCATAAATGAAAATTAAGTCATTAATTACTCACCCCCATGCTGTACCAACCCCGTAAGACCTTCGTTCATCTTCGGAACACAAATGAAGATATTTTGAGAGCTGGATCACTGAGAGAATCTGAGAGCTGGATCACTCCTGCTTCAATTTTATCATTAGTTAGTAAAGTTAAAGGGATAGTTTACTTAAACATTTAAATTCGGTCATCATTTACCCACCTTTACATCGTTTCAAACCCATAAGACTTTCTTTTATCTTTGCAACACAAATGAAGATGTTTTAATGAATCCCGAGAAATTTGTCCATCCATTGAAAGTCCATTCCCCCAAAAATGTCATACTTTAAAATGGTGTTATAAAATGAATCCGAGCGGTTTAATCCAAGTCCTGGCTTTTATTCACATTTAATCATTGATCTATGCATATACACGGAGCTCTTCAAATATGGTAAACAGATCCTCAAACACACTTTCTTGATGCACAATAACCTTGGATGTCAAGCAAGTACGCTCAAGTTTCCATTTGCCATTTGATGATGTGTGCTAATCAATGCTTACATGTCAATAAAAGCAGTAAATTCATATGAATTACATAAAATATATGTTTTGAATAAGTGTACAATCATAAACGATAACTGAATTTTAATTTTGAACTATCCCTTTAATGTTATAAGCTTTCAAAAAACTGATTTCATACACAAGCATTTACACAGAGGTTCACAGAGGTGTGACGTTCAGTTCTTTGCATGTATTTTCTCCAGCGCCGAGCCAGTCTCCTGTGAAAGTCATGTGGAATACTACAGACTCCAAACTCATCCTCAAGTGGGATCATGTGAAGGCTCTGGAGAATGAGTCTGAAGTTATGGGCTATAAGGTATGAACTACCTCTAATCGATATCCGATGTTTACATCACAACATTGTTGTATGCTTGATTCTGAATGGTTGACAGATTACAGCTCCATCACAGACAGCAACATAGTGTTGAGCCCAGATCTGGGCCATTTTTATGTTGATGTCTGGGATATATAGTAACACACACCCTGAATTCAACGGTCTGCTAATTCCTTGCAAATAAACTGAGTTTTAAAGCATCTGTGTTTGTTTTGAAGGTCATGTACAAGCAAAGCACCCATAGTCGGCCCAGCGTGGTGGAGACTAACAGCACATCTCTCGAGCTCTCTGCCTGTGGATGAGGATTACATCATCCAGATTAAACCAGTCAGTGAAGGTGGCGAGGGAAGTAGCAGCAAACAGATTACCATCCCCAGGATAGCAGGTCTGAATTTATGGCTCGTATGGCATTTATAATATTCTTCAGTACACTGACCTTGTGGTTTATGCAAGGTTTGTACGGGTACTTGAAATCCTTGAAAATGCTTGAATTTTGATGTTGTGTTTTCAAGGTTTGAAAAGTGCTTAAATTTTGGCTAAAATGCTTGAAATTTAAACTATTTCTTTCCCAACTACCTAACTGACTGAATAGTTTGTTTATTTAAGATACAATATGCAGGATCTTTGCAGTAAAATATCCAAAAACCAATAGGATAATGTTAGATAGGGGAGAGCGGGGCACAACCTAACGCATTTTGGTTTTGGCTCAATTAATTAAAAAATAATTCGGTTAGATTAACACTTTTTTTACACAAGCTACATACACGTTTCTGCTACAAATGACCACTTAAAGTTTTTTTCTAGGACCTACCATTTTCGTACAGTTGTACTGAAAGTGACAGAAGTGCAAATGTTACAACTTACCCCATATGCGGGGTTAATTGTAACAGATAGAGGGGTTAGTTGTAACACTTGTGTGTAACACACATAATTCAGTACTATTTTATTTGTATAGTTTGATATTGTTTGTGCATCTGTTTAGACAGATATCCATACATACATCCCTCATCCAATCATCCTATTATGGATCAATATCATAGAGACAGAAAAGGGCTGCATAGTTTTGCAATAAATAATAATAAATAAAATTATAAATATTATAATTGCAATTAAATTAGATTTGTGTGTGGCAGCTGCATGTACAATTATTATTATTAATAATAATAATAACAGTAATAAGAATACAAATGAGCTTAAAATAAAAATTTAAAGGGTTTATTGCATTAATAACAGGCCATATTTTTAATAAATAAACAAGTTATCATTCATAGTACACTAAATTTTAAACATTTTAAATTCCAACATTGTTTGTGAAAGTCTAACAAAGTTAAATGTATACTCAAAACTGAAAAGTTGTGTGGCTCTGTTTTCATTTGATTATCATTGTACACTTGGCGGCTTAGACGAACAACGAACCCCGCTGTGTATTACATATTTTAAGCCTAGCTAACAGTCGCTAGGAATTGCAGACATGTTTCAAAACGGTGCTATGTTTGAGCCAACAAGACAGTGATTAAGGAAATATAAAGTTAGATTTAGAAACGTATACACACAACTCAGAAAACAAACAAAAAAAACAATGATGAAAAAAATTACTTTCATGGTGTCAAAACACTCTTTGTCCAGTATCTTCACAAAATATAATCAAAACTTTCCCCAAATTCGCGGGAGACCGTCTTCTGACAGCAAGAGAAAAATAGCAGAAAGACAACCTGCTTTATCCTGACGAACTATGTAAACAGTCCGTGTTACATTTAACCCCGCGTTAGGTTGTGCCCCGCGCTCCCTATTTTGTTTAGTTGATTATTTACAATATCCCAAATGTTTTCAACTATTTGTAAATCATGAGAAAATTGCGATTTTAACCAAGGAAATGGGGGATGTGAGCAGGGTGAGGAGTCGCCAGTCAATACATATCCGCGTTACCCCGGTTTCCACCAGGTTTGACCTCGTACTGCAAAAGTAACTATGGCGACAGACGTTGTCAACTGGGTCGGTAATGCCTAGAAGAACGCTCACACTGTTGTTTATTTGTTCAAACATTATGGACCATGGCAAGTAGACTTTGAGACAAAAAGAGGACTAAAACGAAGATCAACATCTTTCGTAATGCCGAGAGCACATCCGCGACTAACTTCGACTTAGAGACGCGAGTGTTGCAAACAACAGAACTAACAACATTCAACACACTCAAATCCCGTTTAGTTCGGTACAATGAAATGTCTTTATTCCGTTATATCCGTGGCACTCGCATTGCGCGTGGCGCTGGTATAAGTTACGTCTAGCAATCACGCCCTGCTTCACACCACAGTCATGTTAAAAACATCAGCGTATTCACTCATCCATAAAAGATCCATCAGCTTGACAACAAGATCCATAATTACGCTTAATACGTCATCAATAAACGCCTTTGTTATTGTAAGAGGTTAGCGACCCCTGGTGGCGAAAAGATCTTGCATATTGTACCTTTAAATGGAGATATAAAATGTAGCCCTTCAGATACAGAGCGATTTGCACGTGTTTGAATGCCTCGTTTTATTGGCCGCGCAGGTCATCGACGCAGCAACAAAACGTCCTGCATGACGCAAGCTGTTGAAATAAATGGGTTTCATAGCGCAGCGCATTCAGCATCTATATTCCAGTATATAAATGTATATGCCTTGAAATTACTTCAGTTTTAAAGCCTGATTTGTAAGCAATATTTGGACATTAATATAATGAAAAGTATTATTCATTGGCATTATCTAGTTGAAAAATAAAACTTGCTTAAATATCTGATCCCTCTGCTATTTCGAAACACAATTTTGGCTGTTTATTGCATTATGTCTTTTAATATGATAAAAACACTAAATAATAATTTTGACTATGTATTTGGATGTAATTTACAGCGGTGTAAGGTGCTGGAAAAAGCTTTAAATGGGCCTTGAAAGTGCTTATAGTGTTTATTATTTTCAGCCTATCATGTCAATTTTTATTAATTATATACAATAAAACAAGTGAAAAATACTTATCAGAAACTGTAAAATAGTTTATACATTTAAACTTTTTTTTTTTTTTTTTTTTGCAGTTGCACATGCGATTGGATTTGCCCCGGAGCGGAAAGCACTCCCCTGCACGTAACACTATTACTCTACTGTACGGTCAGGACTTTCTTATGACCGATGAACTGAACTCTACAGCGGGAACAACAGTACAGAGTGGATTTTTTTTCCAGTATGTTTTACAAACGAGACTCTCTTCGGATGGAAAGTTTTCCTCTCGCTTTTTCAAAAGAGGAAGTTTGCGAACCTGGTTTCGAATACTGACACCAAAGCTGTCGAAGACTGCGCAGTAAGAGCGATCTCATTGTTTTTGGATAAATGTATTGACAGACCACGTGGTTTTCCAACCTGGAACTGGGTATTTAAGGGCATAAAATGACATGCAGTTCTCACTTAAGGATTCGCTTACAAGGACATCTGTTCGGTCAAGATGGATCCATATTCATCCATTAGACGGTTGGCAGTGGAGAACCACACAAATGCCTTTTTCATAGGAACCTTGGGACTAATGAACTCTGAAGAGAATCCCTTCAGCCATACCTCACTGACACTTTCATTATAAGAACATCAACCCATTAAATCAGCTGTCCTCAAATCAGACAGAGTTTACAGTCCCCCAGTGTTGACATGCCCCCTGTCTGTTGAAGACGAAGCTAATGCTGCTGGCCTTACCTATACAGTAAAAGAGCTCACTGGCTGTCTCGAGCTGGTTGTTCCTTCAGTCATGCACTGAGATCTTTGTTTTGCTAGTGTGTGGGTGTGTGTGTGTGCCTCTTTAATGAGAACCAGTGTGTAAAATATCCTCAGGACCAGAGCAGCCTTAAAAAGTTGTCTTGACTTCATTCTTGTTTAGTTTGTTCTTTTACAATTGCATTATTTGATGATGATGTATCAGAGGATAACATTTTGATTGTAAAAGACCAGCTTTTCATTTTCCGTAGGGGTGCTTTCTAAAGGTATTGCTGTGATCATTGAAATACCTAGGACATGATGCTTACTTTCCATTTTCAAGCTGTTTAGCATGAACTGGCTCTGTAGTGGCTTGAAAAAAGTATTTGAATGGACTGTCTGCTTTTAATAAATTAAGGAACACAAGAAATGTTTTTAAGATTTGTTGTTGTATATTGTTTTGTTATATTTTATATTGTTGCTCAGATGTCAGGCCCGTTTTACATGTCCTTTCCCTCTCACCTCACGTGAACACACGCTTGTGAAATGCGCACTTCTGTGTGTAATGCAGTTTATAATGGTGATGAACTTTCCTGTACAATAAGCTGTTGAAACCATGCGTTCACACGATCAATTTTAAGCGTTCAGATGGTATAATCAAACATGTCTTGTGGAAGCGCTCTTGAGTATGCATGTATTTGTCATTTTAACTAAAGCGGAGCGTAAAAGTGGACTCTTAAGATTTATTATCCTGTTGCGCTCTCAATAGGCCATGAATGATCAGCGACTAGTCAACGTCAAGCATTAAAGTTGACTAGTCTGTTCAACCCCTATAATGTGAATCTACATCAATCACCAATTTGGCTGTTTGGTGACAATTTCGTTAAAGGTGGGGTATGTGATTTTATTTTTGACCATTTTTTCAAAATCACTTGAAACCCTATTCCTAACCCACTTACAGCCCCTGAGTTAGTCAGTAGCACTGTAAGAAAAATTAACCAATTTAATCATCTGTCGAATGGACAGGCTTTGAAAAACTCCAGCCAATCATTTCCAAGACCAACTAGAATCATTGGACTATAAGTGCGTCAATCAAACGGTCGTACCATCCCCCCTCCTTGCGCATGTGTCCCCTTCATTTGCATACTCAAAGTCACAATAAGTGCAAGTTACCCTGTACAGAGAGAGACAGAATAAGTGTAAAGGCCCGTTCACACTAAGCATGATAACTATAAAGATAACGATAAAGATAACTATATATGCGTCCACACCAACGACCGATAACGTTCCTTTTATTCTAAGCACAGGTTCTTTTATTCTAAGCTTTCCATATATCCATCTTTTTTAACGTATCATTGAAAAGTGGGTTTGACTTGTCAAACAGTGGAGGATTTTTTTATTTTTTTACCTGACGATTAACTTCTGCAGTGTCATCTGCCATTTTTTAAATGCACAATTCTGATTGTCACTGTTTTATCGTTGGACAGCTGGAAAAAAATCGTTCTGAAAGTGATCCCAACGATATCGTTCCTCATATCTTTATCGTTATAGCTGTGGTGTGAACTCTGTTATTCTTTAATATGGAGAACGATTTTTAGAATTATATCTTTATAGTTATCGTGCTTGGTGTGAACGGGCCTTAATATCGTACATCTGAGTTTTGGAGATGCATGATTGCGCGTCCATGTTCTTCGAATGGGTGGAGTCAGGGCCAGCGTTGGAGGAAAGAAGGCGGGACCTTTTGAGCTATGTATTTTAAAATCTGCCGCCGCAAAATTTAAAATTTTGCAAATCCCATACCCTACTTTTAAACTGTTCATTACACCTTAAAAACTACTTATGCCAAGTTTTACCGGGTCAGTATCATAATATCAGCATAGCATAACATTAACCATAATGATGCTGACATGATAAAACTATAAATTGATGATTTGGAGAAAACCATATTAAAGGTGTAGTTCACTTTTAAAAAAAAAACTTTTGCTGATAATTAACTCTCCCCCATGTCATCCAAGATGTCCATGTCTTTCTTTCTTCAGTCGAAAAGAAATTAACGTTTTTTTATGAAAACATTCCAGCATTTTTCTCCTTATAATTTACTTCAGTGGAAACCAAGCAGTTCAAGGTCCAAAAGACAGTTTCAGTACAAACTGCAAACTGTTCAAAGGGCTTTAAACGATTCCAGACGATGAATAAGGGTCTTATCAAGTGAAACGATCGCTCATTTAATAAATAATAAAGTTTTAAGTTTTATAAGCTCAAATGCTCGCCTTGCTCTGTGTGATGCACGTTCGTGACTCTCCTGTTCAAACTCATTGATCAAATTGAACAAATCTTCAATTTGTTCGCTTCGTTAGTTGAATGAACCAAATGACATGGAAAAAGATTTTATCATTTTGATCAACAAGTTCGAACAGAACAGATCAAGGTGAGCATTTGAACTTATAAAAGTAAAAACTTTGTCATTTATTTATTAAATGAGCGATCGTTTCGCTTGATAGACCAACGCGTTCTCATCCTTTAGCGTCATATAGAACGTTATATGACAAAACGGCGTTATACTACGCGCATGGTACCCTTTATCGTTTATATAACATGTGCTGTGATGGTTAGGTTTAGGTGTGGGTAGGGTAGGGTAGTCTCATATTACGCTAAAGGATTTATGACGCCTTGATTTCGCGTGTTATATAAACGATAAAGGGTACCATGTGCGTAGTATAGCGCCGTTTTGTCATAAAGCGCTTTATGTGACGCTAAAGGATGAGAACGGGCTCGATAGACCCTCATTCATCGTCTGGAATCGTTTACAGCCCTTTGAACCAGTGTTGCCAACTTCAGCGCCTTTGTCGCTCATTTTTAGGCTGAATCCCAATTCACCCCTTGGCCCTACCCCTTGTTTTCAGTGTACCCCTTGGCCCTTAAAACGGAGTTATAAGGGCCAAGGGTTGAAATATACCCCTACGAAATGGAACAACCCTTCATGAACCCGATACGTCATCAGTCGTCGGCGATGGCTTTGCCGTTACAGAGTTTTTACAGGATTTCTGACAATCAGTGCAACTTTGAATAAACATGATGATTATAACATCCCTTCCTCAAAATGTATGTCTTTTCTGATCGGAAAGGTAATTTATTATACCATTTCTTAATTTAAATGGCTATAGTGTTATTATAAGAGTAAATAAAGTGCGTTGTGGAATCATCTGGCGCTAAATTTAAATGTTTAACCGTTTGCGATCCATCTCGCCGGTGATTTGCGATGCGTTTCGTGAACTTTCTTGTAGCCCTCCATTTGGAGTGTGCCTCTGAAAAATCTCCGTTTCAAGGGCTATGTAGCCCTACCCCTTCGCCCTACCCCTCGATCTCAACAAGAATCGGGACTCCCTACCCCTAGACGTGAACGCGCAAAACGGAGGGGTAGGGCTAAGGGGTAGGGCCAAGGGGTGAATTGGGATTGAGAATTGGGACTTTTCAGACCCTTTTAGTGACGTTTTTTCAAAAAAGTGACTAGCGACAATTTTAGCGACTTTTTGGAGAAACCTCAATAACCTCCAAAATAATGTTGCCAGTCCTGCGAGCGCAAGGTCTTGCTTTCTCTGTCGTCACTCTCTCAAGCTGCGTCTCCCCGTTCAGTGAATGGCTGAGAGGAGCGCACGGTTGCTGACAGAGGCGAATAAGCAGTGTTTTTCCACGGACTTATCACTTATCTGCTTTTCTTTTGTATATATAAAGAATTTAATTAGGCCATTTACATTTTATTTCTTTTCTTGTGCTTTTTATTATTTGTAACCTGTAGCGGAGATAGCGTGGGTGCTTGGGTGCGGCCGCCCAGGGCCCCGTGCCAATCAGGGCCCCTCAAACGCCGGCGATCTTGCAGGAAAGGGGCCTAGGCAGTGGCATAGCAAGTCAGTCCTGGGCCCATATGCAAAATAAAATGGTAGGGCCGAGTGTCACTAATCGAAACCGCGATTGGTGACACTCAGATCCACAAACCTGCAGAATCGCGAGACACTCCTTTCAACGCAGCGTTATACTCCTTACCGTCCAGATTAGGGCTGCACGATTAATCGCACGATGTTGATATGCGCATCGAATCAGTAAAGCCGGTTCCTTGATTAATAGTAAATCACCTTCACCTGCTTTCAGATGGAGCGGCATTTACTACAAAGAGCCGTAACTTACTGACAAGCTGAGCCAAATCGGCATTAATATTCGAGGACGGCATCGCCAGCGATATTTAATGCGATTTGGCTCAGCTTGTCAGTAAGTTACGGCTCTTTGTAGTAAATGCCGCTCCATCTGAAAGCAGGTGAAAGGTGATTTACTGCTAATCAAGGAACCGGCTTTAATGATTAGATGTGCATAACAACATTGTGTGATTAATCGTGCAGCCCTAGTCCAGATCCAATGCTACCACATCTTTAAATAAGACCTACTATTAGTATTATTTGAGGTTAACATTATAAAATAGGTAGACACACCACAAAACTAGTTAAGGATAAATTATTTAAAATTGGGGGAATTCCAGCGTTATGGACGTGGCATTTACAGACAAAACTTGAAATATAAATTCTCAGAAAAAGCATTAATACCAATATATTGAAACATCTGTTTATCCATGCTACTCCCTTGAAGGAGTCCAGACATTAGAAAAATATCAGTTTATATTTATACTAGGTGGTCGTCACAATGTCCCCTGGGAACAATGTCTTGTAGGCCAAATGTATAGTTTCTCCCATTTTATTTTAGCATTAGTGTAACAGTTTTACTGATTTTAAAAAAAATTGTTTTGGGAGTAAAGTTCATAGATTATTGTTCTTTCCATATGATTTTGTAAAACTATGTTGAGACCTCTGTCCCTCTAGGGGGTTCGGGGGCATGCTCCTCCGCAAGAAAATTTTGTACATTTTAAGGTTAAATGCATCAATCTGGTGCACTTTGAGAGCTCAAAATTAGCTTCAACCCATGAACTGTGACACTGAACAAAGGAAAAGCCTCGACTTGTACCTGGACATTAAAGAGGGATCAAACATCTTTTTAAGTTATGATATAAAGTCTCAGTCTGTTTTAGGATGCCAAATGATTATTACAATAATGTAATAATGATTTATATAATTATTCCTATTACGTAAAATCCATATAGGCCTAGAAATATACTGTATAAATAAAAATGAATATTTCAAAAGTATATTTTACTTACACTATTGTATAGGAAAATGAATTACAATAGTTTTGTCCTAATTTCTTCATTTGCAAGAAATAAACCCTTGAGTTTTTATTTTGGAGAAAACACCAGATCACCATACTCACGCAGCACAAACAGAATAGGCTACTTAATTACAGTTTTGTGCTGTTTTATAAAGGCACAATGTCATATCACGGTTTCGGTGTTGGGAAAGGGAGAAGAGAGTTCGGCCAAAGGCGGATTGGAACTCGGGTCGAACGCTGCTTTCAATCACCTCACACCCTCGCCCTACGCCACTGTAGATATTTAGTGAAATGTATCTTTTTTGCTTAAAAGACAGGCACGTAGTGCAAATGTACACTCTCAACTCACCTTCAAAGATCATAGGCAGCGCAGCGTCTCTATGTGCATCGCAAGAGCCCGTGTTGACGGGAGATTACCAGATACAGTATTTTGCTCGTGCCCTTGAGCCCTGGGTGGGTGTCTGTATCACGTGTCGTTTGAACTGACGCGCTACTGCAATCTGTCACATTTAAAAGCGCCAAAGCGTTCAATATCAAGAGTAACTTCTCTGGCGGCGTTCCAGTCCACTTTTAGACACGCACGTGCAAACTTCCCTAAGCACTTCCCATCTATGAGCACTTCCCTCGGGGAATCCCCGCCGCCATTTTGAAGTGCGTTCCAATTCGTTAAGTGGACGAGGGAAGTTTATATGGACAGACACTCGTTCCCTCGATTTAGCCGAGGGAGCGAGTCTACTTCATATGTGCACTTCAGGCATCTATATATTCCACAATGCAGTACGATTGTGACATAACCACAGATCGTCTAATCACCACCACAACAAACACTCTATGATATATTAATAAAATTTATTTATTTAAATTTTAAAATAACCCAAACACACCTATATATACATGTGATGCTGCATTAAACAAATTCGTAAAGGGGAAAAAGTAAATAATAAATCAACTCATAGCTGATTCAAAGTGATCAAGGGCTTACGTTCAGCTCATTGCGGTTTCCGCCAGTAGTGGGCACTCGTGCAACGCAATGACGTACATCCGAGTGAACGAGACGAAGGGAAGTTAGCGAGTGAAGGACATGGCAATTTTGGACTGGAACGCAGCATTCGTCTAGTCTGTCGGTGTCAGTGTCATCTTTTTCCGCGATTTTTCTCTGTGTCCAATCAGTAGTTAAGAGCCAACTTGCTTATAGTAATAATAAAAAAAATACAGCACAGAAGAATGTCTAATTTAGCGTGAGATTTCGTTGTTGAGCGTGAGACCGTGAGATGAAGTAGACTCGCTCCCTCGGTCTAAATCGAGGGAGTGTCTGTCCATATAAACTTCCCTCGTTCACTTCACGAAGTGGAACGCACTTCGAAATGGCGGCAGGGATTCCCCGAGGGGAATTGCTTAGGGAAGTTCGCAAGTGCGTGGCTAAAAGTGGACTGGAACGCAGCCCAAGCAAGCATATTGATCAGTTTGATACACGAACTCAAAAAAAGGGGTTTTATCAGTAAAATAAAATTAACGAAAGTCATTGTCATTAAAAGTCTAAATCTTAATACAGAATGCATGGCGTGAGATGCGAGGCTCACTGCGATTACATGCCCCTTTTGTTTGATTTAAGAATAATTCAAAACTGATGACTTGTGATTAATCAGTATCTAAGAGCAGCATCCATTATATGGGTTGCGTTTTAAACCTTTGAATTGTCACCTGTTGTGCATACAAAATTAGGAAACGCGAATGTAAACCGCTTATTGAGTCGCGAATCAAACTGATCAATATGCTTGCTTGGGAGTCAGTGAAATGTGCGCTGGTTTCTATCCGCATTCTGCACTGGTGTGCGAGTCTCATCGATCGACAATAAACTCAAGCCAAACGCAAGCTATCAGCCCTATATCCAAGCGTTTACACTGAACAGTGGATTTCACGCGCTTTCATGTCCAACTATCTGCTATCAGACCCGTTAAAGTGCAGTTTCTGTTCCCTACATAGGCCACAGTTAGGGTGATACACATGACTTAAAATGTGATATTGACCCCGCAGCTGTAGCGTTTCGTTTGGTCACACACCACAAGGTGTCAAAGTGTTACTTTGGCCGCAAAGCATCAGCACTGCCACTCTGAGCTCGCTTGCTGATGTCTGAGTTAAAACACGCCCCTCATTAGCATACGGAGAAAGAAATGTTGGAATAAATAAATGTGGAAATAATTAAATGTGGAAATAAATAAAAGTATAAATAAATAAATGTGAAAATAAATAAATGTAGACATAAAAACATAAATACATAAATGAATGTGGAAATAAATAAAAGTGGAAATAAATAAATGAATAAATGTATAAATAAATAAATGTGTGAAAAAAATACAATTATAGATAAATATGGAAATAAAAGTATAAATACTCATTTATTTGTACTTTTTTACATTTCTTTGTATATTTATTAATGTATTTGTGTATGTATTTTTGCTTTTTTACATTTCTTTGTATATTTATTTATGTATTTATTTATTTTTAATTAAGTCAGCTTTGGCATTCCATAAAACTTGTAAAAAATTTGGCTTTTTGTGTTTTATTTAACATATTTACTTGGCTCAACAAGTGACACATTCTTACATATGCAATGCATTCATCAAATATTTTACGTTGTTTTTTTTTACGGTTTTAATTTTAAAATGACTTGTAGCAGAGGGGCCCATGATGAAGCTCCGCCCCCACTGTACTGAGAGTCTAGCTCCGCCCCTGCTTGTAACCGCAACACTCACAGCTTAGTTCATTCGGTTTCTTTATCTTTCAGATAATGTTCCACATAGGCCTATAAAAAAATAATCATTCACTATATTATAGTTACTCGTTCTATTGTCTGACAACAACAAAAAAAGGAAATGAAAACAGCTTTGACATTCGGCTATATTATCGTAAAAGAGCATTATTTTCATAGACAGTAAAAGAAAATGGACACAGCGACTCCGTTTGATTTCAACGGAGAGAGCTGAAGCTCAACATGGGCACTCACTTCCTGATAGCCGAGCGCTCTGCGCAGGCTCTAACGACGTAGATGTCACGTGAGCAAACTGACTGACAATTGTAAATCGTCTAGTAGCTGTGCCTACACAAATTTTAATCGTGCACAGAGACGGCGAAGCGCGACCTGGAGCAACTTTTTGTAAGTATTCTGATTATTTTGTCATTTTGCTTCTATCTATGCCATGGGCTGACTTTAAGACAGTAAAGATTGCCTGCAAGGCTGTGCGAGCTTGTGTATACGGTAACTTCTCCACTGCGCGACGGACAGTCGAGTGATTATGACGCAATTTTTAGCCTGTTTTTACAAGAACGGCTTCTACAGGGCCATAACGTATCATACAAAGTAACGGAGCCTTTTATACATTGCTGTGTTTCTTTAGAAATAAATAATGGACAAATGGAGTCTTTAGGCGCCTCAAATGTAAAGTTATTCGCTGTCAAAGTGATGCCAAAATGAATGGGAGTCAATGGGATGCTAACAGCAGGAGATAGCCCGCTACAATGGCGGCCCCTTGAGGCAGCTTCAGCTTCCGCCTGATGGATTACCCCCTTGATTATTTTAGAGAGAAAATGGCTGACAGAACGCAAGTAGCCTACGACGTGATGACGCCAATAATATGCTAATTAGTGTCTGGCGTCATCTAGCGACATTTAGGGAAGGCCTTGAGTGCTTTAAACAGTTTGCAGTGAAAGTGTCTTTTGGACATTGAACCGTTTGGTTCCAGTGAAGTGCATTATATGAAAAAAATGCTAGAATGTTTTCATCAAAAACCTTAATTTCTTCTCGACTGAAGAAAGAAGGACATGGATATCTTGAATGACATGGGGGTGAGTAAATTATCAGCAAAAGTTGTTTTTTAAAGTCAACTTCTCCTTTAACTGCTTTTCGATTTTTATGGGAACAATTATACGGTCACTTCTGGGTAAAATGAGCATTGTTGCTGTGTATTTATGGATGTATGTAGGCTAATTACTGTAGTAAGGCGACTACTGTACTTGAGTCATATCCCTGGTTTGGAGAATGTTCTTCAGTTGACCACAAGATGGCAGTACAATAGAGGTAACAAAATGGGAAATACTTGTCCTTGTTGAGCATAATACAGAATCCTCAGTGTATCTGCTTTTTATTTAACTCAGATGCACAAAATAGCAAACTTGACCACATGGATGGTTCTTGTTTATTTCGAACACTGTACAGCAAACACACAAAACCAAGCAGTAGAAAGAAGAGGATAGCGGTGTAAACAGAAGTGCCTGGAGGTGGAATCTCAGGGGGAATCAATGCTTAAAGTAGTTTTCTAAGCTTAACTCGTTTTCCTCAAAGTTCAAATTCCCAATGCAACATTACAGCACAAACAAGGACGCTGCCTTGTAAAAAGACGGAGCTCTGACATGGGCTTAGCAGACGGGCCGGCGAAAGAACGCTGTGGTTGACTTGGAATCCAACTATCAACCTTTGCATGGCACTTCTTTTCTTTTTATTCAGGCACCTGTGTCCTCAAAAATCTGTAACTGTACAAGTTGGAAGAATGCAGTATACAAATTTCCCTTCTGATATCTGCAGGTTGTGTGAAGTGTTGTAATTTTCACATAGTGCACAGTCCTGAACAAATGCATTAGTTACACAACAACAAGCCTTGACCATGTTAGCAAATGTTATTAAGACTCTATCCTGGCCTTCTTTCATCCTAATATAAAGTATGCTATGTTTTTCATTTGGCAATACACACAATTCAAAGCTCATTCATCCATCCAACACTAGAACACATACACATCCTGTCCAGGATTTCTACTGCTTTCACAGAGGAAACGTTTGTAAAGGGAATCATGGCTCAAGGGTCACGCTTCACTGAAAACCACAGGCTCATGACATTTACACATAAAAAGGTCTCATATCTAACAAATCAGAATCATTACGACAGTGTTTAAAAATCATTAGTTCGTTGGCACAGCATTGTGTGGGAAGAAACAGTGTAAAAAATAAAATCACAGAAGTTTCATAAACGTATAGAGCAATAGGGAATTTGTTAAATATTGTCTTTTTGGAAAATAATACTTAATTGTTTTCTGCAATGCTTAAATGCACATGCACATAACACATCAAATAATTATGCAATTGTGTCTGCATGTACTGAGCTCAAATTAGGTTTGGCTTCTTTGGACTTTATTTTTCACAGTTTATCAATATGTGTAGGAGATGAAATAGAGCATTCAACAAGCAAACGTGTTTCTGTTTGTCACGTGCGTTTCAAAACTCTCATACTTGGGGATATTTTCAATCTAAAATCTAAAGTTTGATTACCTTGTTTGTACTGAAATTGTTTGTGATATCTATATGTAAGGGCTCCCGAGAAAAAAAGCATTCTTGACATCTGTAAAACAAATACAGGGGGGTGTGCAAGTACACTATCTTCATATTATATCTAATATATGGAAATAAAATACTTTTCAGAGGACCGTCAAAAGGTTTGGCAATCATACAGTTTGTCTCGTTTTCCTCTCTGGTTTGTAAGGACACTGAACCAGAGTTTTTAGTTAGCTGGATGTACTGTTTATGAAAGTATTTGAAACCCTGCTTTGCCACATGCAGATGAGGTTCAGAAAAGCAACATAACGTTTGTTGATCAGAGAAGCACGACATACTGTGTATACGCTATCTAGGCTTTTCCCTACAGTTCAGTGTTTGCAAAAAGTGTAATATGAGGCCTAGAAAAACTACTCAATAGACACTATTGTCACTCCACTAAGCTAAATCTTCAGCAATGTTCATCAAAAAGCCCCGTGCCTCATGCTTGATGTTAGCATCGGGCTGTCTGATAGTACGCTTGGTTAGTTTTCACATTCGTGAAGAAAAAGCAAGGGACTACAATGGCAGCTGAAATCGATTCTGATGCGATGTGATGCTGTTTGGGTCTGTCCTTCCCAAATGGTCCGAGCGTCTCCTGAAACGAGCATGTCCATGTCATCACACCGAATGTAGACACCAAACAGAAATTACATGAGAAGGAATTGGTTCTGACGTCAGGGAGGAGGCAGCATGTGTTTGTGTGCATGTGTAAATGTTAGTGTCGTTTATGTAAGTGGAAGCAAGAAGCTTAGCATAAGAGGTCTGTAGATGTTGGCGACCCACTGGCAGTCATTGAGGAACAGTTGCTTTTCGTTGAAGTCCTGAGAACTGAGGAGATCAGGACTAATGGAGAAAGAAACGAAATAAATAACAGATCATTGTAATACAACCATTTGTTAAAGTACATTTAGAAGATGGCAATAGTTGTAAAATGGAAAACAAGCTTAGCAATTGATTTTTCATAACGGCACGGTTCGCGGTACAATGAAAGAGTGTGTTTGTCAGCGCCGTCCACCTAGAGTTAACATGCTGCGCTGACTGAACTGGTTTTGACATGTCATTACACCCTTGTCAAACTGCTATACACCAGCAGGCTCAATATGACAGATAAACGCTGAAGTGAAAACATAATATGCATTTTTGAAATGGATGGATTAATTGTGCATGCGAGGGCTCAGCGGTGACAAATACCTTCAATTCCTCATGTGGATCTTGAGTGGAAGATTCGGTTTCCTGACAACTACAGCCTTGGTTACCAACATGTCAGGGTGCTGTTGCTTGGCTTCTTTTATTGCCATTGCGAGCGCCTTGGGAAAAATTTATTGTTCAAGTTAAATGAAAAGAAGAGGAAACAAGCAGCAAATGTAATAGTAATATGCTTTCTGACGAATTAATTTGCTCTTTAAAGCCGCCATGAAACAGAAATTGGGATTGTCTTTTCTTTCCTATTGTGAAATACTGTATATTAGAGTGAGATGGCTTCTCAGAAGAGAAACATTTATGAGGATGCTTGTTTTGTCCATCAGAAATTGATTGTTGTTTGCTAATTGCTGCGATCTCGTGATTGAGAGACTGCTTGAGAGGAGGGATTATTTCCCAGCCCTCATGTACAGAAGTTAAAAAGGACAAATTATGCCCCATTTTTACAAGATGTAAATTAAGTCTCAGGTGTCCCCAGATTGTGTCTGTGTATTTTCTGCTTAAAATTCGCCACATGTCATTTATTATACCATGTTAAAATTGGCAATTTTGGGGTGGGAGACAAAACAGTTTTTGTCAAAATGAACGAATCTTTTTCTGAGTCATTTGGTTCATTCAAAGAACGAAAGGAACAAATTAACTCGGAAAAGATTAGTTCATTTTGATGAACGAGTTCGAACAGGAGAGTCACGAACACGCATCACAGAACAGAGCATTTGAGCTTATAAAACTTTAACCCTTTATTTATGAGCGATTGTTTCACTTGATAAGACCCTTATTCATCGTCTGAAGAAAGAAAGACATGGACATCTTGGATGACATGGCGGAGTAAATTATCAGCAAAAGTTTTTTTGAAAAGTGAACTACTCCTTTAATTTGTGTTCCAAAGTTGAATGAAAGTCATGGGTTTGAAATTTGAGTGTGAGTAAATTATGACATTTCTGAGTGAACTAACCCGAGTCTGATATACTCATCAATATATCTCTCACTACAACGCATTAAAAAAATACCCAGTCCTAGTTCCTCCAGCACCTACCTGATCTTGATCGACATCATCGTCACCAGTAATGACAATCCTCTTTTCGATTCTGTCTCTGAGTAGCCTCCTTTCACCGTCTACAAAAAAAAAATCACATATATACTATACATTTTCAATCGTTCCACAGACCTATTCTATGCAAGAGGCTAACAGCATATATTAGATACCTTAGTAACATGTGTCGTAGTGGCTGATGTTACGTTCTCAGTAACCATTAGAGGAGAACCATCTCTACCTAACGATCCCAAGTTCACCTGTACAAGATTATAATGAAATAAACACTTGTCAAAGCAAGAAAACTATAAGCTAGGGACTTTCATTCATCACAAATAACGCAGACCATCTGAAGCAAACTCTGGAACTAAAGTTGGAAATAAAAGCAACAGACAGAAGGACAGGGCAGAAGCCAAGAGGGTTTGGAAACTCAAGTTCGCCAGATGAAAGAATAGACATGCTTACAGGAGACACTCTCTCTGTCATAGAGTATGGCAGCCTCTCGCATACCACTGATACCGTGGTCCTATGAGAGCAAACAAAGAAGTTACAATCCAGATGATATCCACCACTGTGCAGGTAAGTAACAAGAGAAAGTAATTACACTTACTTATGTAACTGATGATAATTGACATAATCACAGTCTTCACAGCATGTTCCTCTAAACCTATCACACAGTGACATTTGTCCAGTAAAGTATGTATGATGAGCTAAAAGGTCTTTACCGGGTCTGCAATCTCCATTATGGTTGTGGTGACCTCAGAGCCATTGGGCTGCGTCTCGATCTTGACCTCGGTCTTCCTTAGAGCTTGGGAGGCAATGATTTCACTGCTCTCTCTACTAAGAGGATGGATTGGTGGTGATTCAGAGCTCTCCCTTCTCATCGACTGGGCATTAGCTTGTTCTTTAGATTCTTTCCTCATGGCTTGGGCAGCTTTCACTGTCCGCGGAGCTTTCTTGGGTACAAAAGGCTTGGGAAAGAAATGAAACAGATCAAGTCGAAACCTGGGAGTGATCATGAGATTTAAGAAACACAGTGGCAATCAAATGAATTTAGCAACATATGGTGAGTCATGGTTAAAAAGAATAAGAAGCAATGAAAAATAACACAATTGTGAAATCAAAGAAACCAAACCTGAACTGACTGACTGAACTATGGAGGGCAGCATCAAATGGAATGGAATTAGCATCAATCAACAACTCAAATTCCAATGCAATTTCATGCTTTGTTTTGATGCCCTGTAGAACGCGAGAAACAAAAAAAATGGGACGTGATTGCATTCATCAGCACATTTGCACATTTACACTAACCAGTGATTGGGTGAGCCAGCAACTTTGCTAAAAGAGAAAGGATGCTTGTCTACCTCCGGTTTACGTTCCTCCGGTGGCTTCTGTTCTACAACAGGCTTTGGTTTCTCTACGGGCATCTGAACTTCTACATGTTCCTCCTCGGGAAGGTAGATAGGATCTGCTCCCAGTATAAAGGCTGGATGAGTGGGACGGTCGGAGAGGCCAAACTCAGCTGAGAGAGTCTTTCTCCCCAGCTCAGTCATGCCTCTAGAAAATTCCTCCATACCCGTTTGGAAGTCCATGAGCACAGTGAAGTCCACCTCAGCCTCCAGGCTGGACGTTGAGCTGACGGTGATACTCGAGCATCTGCGCTCAATGCCCAGGTGAGTCTCCTTCAGGTACAGAGTGTCTGGGTCAGGGTCATCTTCTGATACTGATCCCAAGCGTCTCTCCCAGGGCTCTCTCTGAAGAAGCACAAAAATAGATCTTGGTGCAAGGAACCAGCTGTGCTACAAGAGCAAATTTCGACTGACGGGTAAAACAAGGCAGTATAATGGATGTTACATCTTCTTCACATGACAAGAATGAGACAACATTGTGGTGACTGATGGTAAACGAGTCTCATGTAGGGATGCAGGGGTTAGTTCAACTCAAAAGACTAGCTGAAATGTCAGAAGTGTTACATGTCTCTGAGGAAAAACTGAGAAATTTTCACCCTAGGGTAGAATACTGCACATCTGTATTTGTATGTCGTATAAGATTCCTCTGTTGGACATTTTTATAGACATTTTTTATGACTTCAAGTTAAATTCATGCTAAGTGTGGCAAGCTTTGGACTTGCCAAACAGTGCCAATGAATCAATGAATGTGGTGGATGCATTAAATGATATTTCAGTGTAGGACTGTTGTGTTGAATGGTTTGGATCATGCAATCATGCTGTGATGATGAAAGCAGAAGACAGAAGGCAAATTGTAGTGCTTATGAATACATAAATGTGAAAGCCAAAGATTTTTAGCAAGGAGGTAGCAGTGGATGAGTGGAAAAATGAGGCACCTGGGCTTCCTCCTGAGGCTCCGCATGAATTGCTGGAGTGGGAAGGGGCTCCTGGAATGTGAGATGAAATAATAGGAAGAGCAATGCAAAGTTAGTGCACTGAAATTTGAGATAACAGGGAAGGAGCCCATACTAGGCCCTGAACCAACATCCAGACATTTATATAACTGATCGAATACACTGACTGACACAGATACAAATGAGAAGTCGTTACAGTGGGAACTACAGCGTACAGCACATTGGCACCACAACAATTGAAAGTTAAAATATATTATGGCAGCTGGGTGCAATTTTGCACTAAGTGCCACTAAAGAGCCTTTTAATCAATCCAACCAATATATCTATAGTGTACATCATGATACCCAAAGAGCAGTTTTGCAAGGTTATTCGTCAGGCTCTTCTAATCCAAAGTCTTTCTACTGCCAGAACAATGTTACATCAGCACTTTTTCTTAATTTAATTTCTTTCAGTTTCAATGTTGAGTGAAATAAGGTAGCATCTGCTCTGACAACAACAGTTGTCTATGGAAAGTGCTGCTCAGTGGGTGTTTGCATTAAAAAAAGAAAAAGCCATCAAGTTTCACTGCAGTTTGTTAGAAAAAAACTAAGGTACATTATCTTCAAACAACAGCTAAAACCATTCCTTGTTAAATCAACTTTCAGAGCCCTTCTCATGAACAGTACCATGGCCATTTTTGAAAGTCTTGCAGAAGCCCTTTTGTTTGCAAAAATGGCCCATTAGCATTACAGTATGGTGCACCGGCCTTTAATTCCTTGCAACAACCATTCCCTACATGCCTGGTAAGAGAGAACCAGAGAAAGAATGTTGGAAGGAATCAGGTGGAAAGTTAGTGGAACGGAAGCCTGAAGCTTAAGCAATGGAGATTATGAGGAAATTCCTAAGTGTTTCTCAAATGCGCAAGCAGATGTCGAGCTGTGCAGAGGAAGGAGAGGAAAGGAAGGTGGCACATCCTCATCCAATCAGACAGCAGTTATAGTACCTCATACTTCTATCAGCCAATAGTAAGTTAAGTAAGTAAAGTAAAACGACTATTCACTCATCTCTCCTCAGAAACAGGTTATGCATTGTGCAAAACTATAGATATGGATGTGCCTGTTTCATGTCGATGCTTTAGTTCCTGTGATTGACAAGCAGATTATCAAGCAGTTGTTACCACTGATTTCCTCTTGGAAGTTTCCATGGCCGAGCTCTTGTGAAGATTGTTGCCAGAATCGCTTTTGGTGACTGGTTTGGTACGTGTATCTCTTGCCCACTGGGATTTTACAGGTGGGTATAAAGGGGGAATCTGGTCAAAGGCTGGAAATGCTGAATTGGTGGGAAAGTCAAACATAAACAATGGATCTTCAAAAAGAAACTGATCTTGTTCGATACTAAGTCTGTGGTCTGCGCTGTTCTTGAGGTCTCTTAATTGGGGCCTGTCTTGGACAGACTGTCGGCAATATTCTCTTACTTCCCTAATGTGACAGTTACTCATCCAATCTTGCTTGGAAAAAGTTCCAGTGCTTTCTAAAGCTGCAGAATTTCTGGGCTGCAACAAGCCATCCAAGGCATTATCGATCCCAACTTGCTCTTCCTTAGAGTTGGTCCCTTCACTTTCTTCAAATGATCCTGAAATGCTCTTCTCACTTGATTGTCCTTGAAGCTTGGCTCCTTTATTGCCTTTCAACTTCTTCGACCTCTCAGGCTTCAGAGGAACGATTCGTTTCACCTCAGACTGTGATGTGTCGCTTGCAGTAGAATCGTGTCTCTGGATTGTCTGAGCCTTTACCTTTAGGATCTGGTTTAGACATTTGTCTTTGTAAGGTAGCTCTGGTGTTTTCAGATTCTTTTTCACAGGATTGTCTCTCCCATCGGCTTTCATTATATTCGATCTCTCATGTATTTGTCTATGGCTGCATTTGGAGAAGCCTCTCCGAAACTTCTCTCTACATACCTTGCTAAGTCTTTATTCCTGTTCTCGTCTTCTCTATTGGTTAACCCCATGTACTTTTTATCGCCCCAGAGTCTCTCTGTTGCATATTCATCACATCCATTTGTATGAATGACATTCTCTGACAAAGATCTGTCCTGCGGTTGCCCATTATCATATGCTCTTTCCTCCAGTGAACTGGCACCCTGGAAATGGTTGTATCTTAAAGCAGGGCTTTTAGCACGGTTTCTCAGGGGTTTCTCTGGTGATAGGATGGTTTCTGTTGAGGTCCTTTTTACTACATTTTGTTTTTCTCTCTTTTCACTGTGTGTAGTGATGGTTTGTTCTCTCATTCTGTCTTCTGTCTCTCTGTTGAATCCAGTGGCTAATGAAGCTACTCTAGGACTCCTGCTCTTTTCGTCTTTTTTACTGAGGGGCAGGTCTCTTTGACAACCGTCTTGCTTCTCAATCAATAGGGACTCCTCTGAGGCCTATATATCAATAGAGTGAACAGTTTCAATGGCCTGTCAATGCCAACTCTCCCTCTACTATAACGTGTACAGCGCATATCTTTGCAATATGAATCAAACAAACTCATGATGCAAGAAAAGACAAGACAACCATTTTTGATCTGAGGAGGGAAATTCATTTTATCAAATTACATGTAAAATGTTGGATGGATGTTTTAAAGTTACTGAAAAGGGAGACATTTGTGTACATAAGTACTTAAAATGTAATTTGCTTTTTATTATCAAGCAATACCATTGTCTTATAAGACTAATTATAAGAAAATACATTCATGCTATGTTCAAATAAACCACTCTAGCCAGATTAAGATAAACCACTCCATCTATTAAAGTTCAATATTGCTGCTATCACTTGACCAGAGGCATGACATGAAATGGTTCAACAGCATCCACTTAAAGAGAGATTAGTCACATGAAAAAGAGTGCATGGATAACGAATCAAGCATTTGGCACTAAATCCGAGACTGGTACTAACATAAATCTGAGTAATCCTCATCAGGAATCTTAAAGCAGTATTAGTATAATTTTTTAGCATCTTTCTTTTTAAAAAGTCACCCCACAGTACAATCCCTTGCAGGTTTTGTTTACTCACAGATTTTTTCTCCGGAGTGCTGCCGGATGAAGCTCCAGAGAGACGTTTCTCTCTGTGGACCAGTTTGCTGTTGGGCTCTCTCAGCGCTCTTTTCAGCTCATTGATGCTGGCTTGATGTTTTTGCAGCACATCCTCTGGTTTATCCAGGAACTGCTATAAAACAAATAGGTCAATTGGTTGAACCACTTACCTCCAGCAATTACTTAAGTGAAGGCTTTCTGGAGACCTGCACTGTTGTTTAAAAAATGTTTATCTAATGGAGGTGAGTACATACAGTAAGTGCGCAAATGCAAACATCAGGCATTTGCTCATGATAATCTTAAGTATATTTCTGTTCTTATAACAAATGAATTCGCCTCCCAGTTATAAATATATGTTGAAATAATAGAAACTCTAATAAACCTATAAATGCCACTGAAGTGCATCAAGTAATATGAATGAAGGTATCTGTTTGATTGCTTTACTGTACGTTCACACCGCCGCCAACTTGAGCGTCAAAGTAGCTCTGGCCGCTCTGTCAAGGACGCTTGTCAAATAGTACGGGGAAACTTGTTGACGCTTTGGACGCTTTGACGCTCTGACTTTGCAGGGAGAATAGAAGTGTCACAACATCAAATGTAATAAACAGAAAAAAAAACAAGCAATATATTAAAGAAACCTTTTATAATGACAGCATTTTTATACTGTAACCGTTTTGGTCACATTTGGTCGGGAAAAAATTGTTAGCTATTATTATTATTATTTGCAGTCAAATCGGTGTCAACGTGAGCAAGTTAATTGCATTCCAGCTTTAAAACGAGCGTTCGTAAATATTTCAAATAAAAGTTGCGCTCATGCAACGTCATGTCATAAATGATACAAAACCAGTAGAAAACACAGCAACGGCAATGATTAGCTTCTCTTCCATTTTCTCTGAGCTAATGTTTTGGTAGGAACGAAAGTTTACATTGTGTATTTCTCCGGAATCAGCCAGCGTGAAGGACGTCTATATTATAATTGGTTGCTGGCGTTTTGCCGCTGCTTGCCGCTGAACCTCGTCACAGCTCATTACCATAAAGTTGAGCTTCTTCCAACTTTCTAATTGACGCTCAAAATGCTCAAAACGCGGCGTCATTGGATTTGACGCTCCTTGCAGCTGAGAAAAGCCAGCTTCCATTGAAAATGAATGACTTCCGGCTGCTTTGGAAGCTCAAGTCGGCGGCGGTGTGACTTACAGTTAGATCGGACTTTATTCCTTTTTTAAAGAGAATATTTTAGACACAACAATTTATTCTAACACTCTAAAATACTGTGCATAGTAAACAAGCGGACATAGTGTCGGCCCAGTACCGGGCCACATCTGGTATATGTGGATTCGGTTCTAGGGCGACACTATGTTGCTGTCTGGGCATTGTGATGCCTACAAATAATGACAAACTGAACCCAACCCAGTAGTTTGAACCCTTTTCTTTATGCCAAAAAATTGCCACTACATCTTTTCTTCAACATTTAAGACAACAAAGCAGCACATAAAACATGAAACATGCTGGTGTAGATAACAGATGTAAGATGGACTGCCATCTAGGCTCAGTTTTCTGTCACTTCCACTAGAAGACAATTACAGAGAGTGAATGCTCAGGCAGTTGATCGATGAGAAACAGTACCTCCTGGTTTAGGACGTGGGGCCAAGTCCTGGTCCGACTGGGATAAAGGGGTGGTGGGGAAAGGGTATGTTGGTGCAAGCCAAGGAACGGAGGAAGAGGCAAAGTGAGGTTGTGGAGACAGAGAGGCAGAGCATGGTTGAATTCATAAAGCAGGCAGCCAAACAGAGAGAGGAACTCTCATACAGACATCGATGTTAGCCATGGAAGTACAGAGAGTGTAAGCGGATGTGCCACTGCCTCAGATTCAGTGTTTTAAAGTTGTCTTAGTCACATAACATTGAGCAACCCATTGTTCCTCTCTCTCATCATCAAGTTCAGTGACACAAATCTCCTAATCTTTCTTTTCATTATTCATACATATCTTATGAGGTGCAGACTGGCATGTACTGGAAATGATCCGTGAGCATGGATAAACCGACATACACCAATGACATCCCTAATCTCTACAAAACCACTCCAGCAAAAATCAAAACATGGACTGTTCTGCAAGTTGTCAAAGTCAACTCTGCAAGTAGGTGCTAAATCTATACTAATCTGGAAGTATAGCAAAACATAAGCTCTTGTTTCTGGAGAATGTCCCTGAGCTCCTCCTTACCAAAAAAAAGAGTGTACTGTGATACTCCGATTAATGAAAACAGATGGAGAAAATGGGGCTCATTCACTAATAATTTGGCACAGACAATCTCTCATGCAAAATGGAAAGCAGGCCATTCCAAAACACAAATAGTTTTATATACTGTACGCCAACACTATATGTGGTTGGGTTTTGGACCATTAACATTACTTTTATTATTATTATTAATGTCAACTGGGAAATTGTTCAATTAGTAACTCATGTACCAGATGTGGCCCGGATCTGGGCCGACACTAAGTTGCTGTCTGGGAAGATTTTAGAAAGGCTGCATTCTGTACAATAGTAGCCTAAATCAATGCCTAAATTGCTATTTGGTGATCAGTTACTATTGTTATTCTCTGCTAGAACAGCATAGTGGCAAAACGAAGCATCGCAATAAGACCAGGAATGTGTATTAAGGAAATACAGAATCAGCAGTGATTTCCTATTGACTTTAAGTATAAAAAAAAAGAAAACGACAATCAAAGTATATTATCCATCACAGTTCTCCTTTAAATAGTCGAAAAATAACCATTTTACCAAGATGATCCATCTATGAAACAATAGTCTCATCGAGTTCTCAACTACATGGAAACTCCTGGTGGCTAACAACACAGCAATCATGTTGCTATTTTATCGAGGCACTCTAAAGCCATGCTAGCAGTGTGTATGCAGATTTAGAGTGCAATTGAGACAATGACAGACAATTAGACACACAGATAGATAAATCACGCTAAAAATACCTCCGTCTTAGAGTCTACAGGAGAGCTTGACTCCTCCCTCTGTACGCGAGAAGAAGCGAGAGAGAAGCGATAGTTAGAGGACAGCAGTGAAGTGTTAGAAGCAGGGAGAACAGTGCAGAATCTGAATTAGACTGAGGAAACTAGCAAATAGGGAGAAGAAGGTGAGTGTTCAGGCAGATTTGTAGAGAGGCTGGAAAGTTAAATTCAAAAGCATTGTTAAAAACAGGCAAGCATAAAATATATATTTAAGATTAAAAGAGAACTCTGGTCAGTTTTAACATTGACCAAATTTTTTTGACATTTGCAGGGCTGTCAGTACAGACAAAAACAACAAAAATCGGTGTTGCCTACACCGTGTTCTCCTCTTTTTAAAATTCGCACCCTGTTGACTTCAATGGGGCATGTTCTAAACCTGCTTTTAGCCTCTTAACATCCTTGATTTGTCATTACAAGTGCACAGCCATGTGAGTGGTGTTATTAAAAATGACCACGGTCAATCTGACTGCAGTAGATGTGAAAGATATGAATAAAAATTATGTTAATTCAGCCAGCTCACATACCTCTATTTGCTTCCTGTTTTCGGTTGAAGCCCACAGTAGGCGATTGGCGAGTTCACGCGCGCGATCATTAGTAAATATCATCTCAAACCTACAGTACCACTGTGTGGTGTTCTGAGAATATCAGCTCAAATGGATAGTTCATCCGAATCAGATGTTGAACACACGAGAAGGTTTGAGATGATATTCTCAAACCTTGCGCGCCTGAGATCGACAATCGACTACTGTGGGCTTCGACTCAAAACGGGAAGCAAATAGAGGGAAATGAGCTGGCTGAATTGACATCATTTTTATTCATATCTTTCACATCTACTGTAGTCAGATTGACCGTGGTTGGAGTCCCATTGAAATCAACAGGGTGCGAATTTTAAAAAGACGATAACTTGGTGTAGGCAACATCGATTTTTTACATTTTTGTCTATACTGACAGCACTCCAAATGCACAAAAAATTAGCTCAATGTTAAAATTGACCAGAGTTCTCCTTTAAGTCAGAGGCAGAGAAGAAAGCCAAAGGTAGTGAAAGTGTCGGAAGACTTTTAATTAGAAAGGACAGCAAGGGAAGTGTTAGTTTAACTTAATGTGATTGGAATTCTTGAAGCTACAGTAGTTATTTGAATCTGCTAGGAAGAATATTTACATATTGCCACCCAATACTTTAGTAACTTATTAGAGAAAGGGAAAACAACTAAATGAAGAAGCTGACACTAAATACGGTTGTGTGGACAGAACCTTGAGCTCCATAGTCTTCGAGGGAGTGGAGTCACTATCTAGTCGCTGATCTTCAGCTTGTTCAGGATCTTGGTCCAGGTCCTGTTCCAGACTGGGCTCCAGGTAGTCCTGGTCAAGCTCATCTCTGGGAAGACTAGGCACAGGCTCGCTACAGGTGTGCTGGGAGAGTCGGTCCATAGTGTCCCCTAAAGCTGACTCTGAAAGAGATACAAAGAAATAAAGCATGTAGGGTATGAAACCCAAGTAGAGGAAGACATCTCACTTTTAGAAGCCTGTTCCACCACAGACCACTTCAAATCTAAAAGGAAAGTCTCAAGTAGATCACCTCACAAATATAGAGTGGGGTCCAAAAGATGTGATCACAAAAAAGTCACACAGAAGTCAGTTTCAGACCAGGCAGGTTTCGGCTGATCAACAGGGGTCAACTCGTGTGACGAACTTGAGCATGAGCAATATCTACATAGGGATTGGCAGATCGTGGTGATTTAACTGGAAATTCCGCAGAGCAACGTATACATCATTATTTTAATATGCAAAACTGTTACCCAATCATAGCAGGGGGCATTTACTTCCACGTCTTGAATGTGACGCCCATCAAAATGGAGTGTTTGAAAGAGAGGGTCAAAATAGCTTATTACTTCTAAATTAGGATGATTTTTGATGTAAAAAAGCTCTGATGAAGTGGACCTCATAAATTTTATATAAAATTAAAAAGACGTCCCTTTAAGACGTTCACTCCAACCACAGGCGGATTTATGTTTCTGCAGTTGGAAGCCCACACTCCATACACAAACGCACAAATACCAAACATAAAACACATTTCCATGAGCAAATGATAACTGAGCTAATTATACACATACATACGCAACAAATATCCCATAAAGCATTTTAATATTCTCATTACTCAGTAATTAATTGTAGCCTACAGTTAGTTTTTCAAGAGTATGCTACAGTCATTCAATGGTATGCTTGATGAATTCATTACACAAAAATTGTCTTGTGAAGAGAAACGCATGGACTGTAAATGCATTACCAACCAAACAAACGAACATTACATCCCACGAGTGCTTTCGCTGAGTTGCACTCTCGCTGGTATCTGATGATCAGTAGCAGTTCACTAAATAAAATAATTCATAATTTCACACTTAAAATAACTAGAGAACTGGCTAAACTGACTAAAATCAGTATGAAAACGCCATCTTATGAAACAAAGGTAAGCCAAAATCCGTAATTTCTTTACAATTTAAAGGTACACTGTATTATTTCATCAGTCAATTCGTGAAAGACTAGTGGTTGAAATCTTCTGGCAACATTAAATCCAGGAGAGAAGATGATTCTAGTGAAAGAATAAGTAGAGATTCATGAGTGCACAAAGAGCGTGCACACGTATCATTTGAGCGAGAGCAGAGCTATGACTGTATATTTGAGAATGGACGTCCAGTTTTGTGCAACAGTGGAAGAAATTCAAGTACGATTTGGGCAATTAATGCATTTTGTGATGATCATGGTCTCAGAGAAATACTTACCTCCATCTATGCTGCGGGACAGCAGATACCTCCTACTAATTGATCGTTCAAATTGAGGAGCTGGCCTGTCAATCAAAGCACTGGCCTGGCGAGTCTGGGCTTGGGTCCGCCACTGTAGCGGAACTTCGAGCCAATCACAAGAAAACCTTTAGGGGAGGCTCAGGAGAGACCAACCTAAAAGAGAAATACCCAAAAGAATGTTAGAAGAAAACATGTAACATGACAGAATGAAAGTGGATTAAACAAGTGTCTAAGCCCAAGTCAGGCCTGTCAGCACTTCTTAATGCTGTCGATGAACAGAGCTGGAGTCAAGACCAAACACTAAAAGACCAATATTACATCCCCAGATCCAGACTAAGATCTGTTAGTCTAAGAATTAAGTTTTTAATTTAAACACTTGTTTTCAGACCATGGCGCCAGGTAGTGAGACTTTTTGTGCTCTGCAATGTCGGACCCTGCAGCTTTTTTTTCAAGCATGTTGAATCAGTCGATGAGAGAGAGAACTCTGATTGGCTTTTGGTTTGGATTGGATTTTCCCTGAGCATTTCGATATTCAAAAATGTTTATGATGACCTGGGCTGAGTTTCCCGAGAACGTTGTTCACAGCTGCACCACATTATCAGTGTAAATAAAAACTTTCTGTGATTGGATGACCTTTTTTATTATCCTTTGGATAATATAATTAAAAAGCTAACAACAAGTGATGACAATTTTATTTTTTTGCATGAAAACACTTGAATTAGCCTAATTGAACACTGGGTGTATTAAATTTAAAATAATATTTGTAAAGACTAAGATGTAAAGAAGCTTTTTGCACTAGCGGAGTGAACTGCCAACAGTGATAAGGTATAGCTAAGAGTGCTCCAGACCAACCTTCCGAACGTATGACTTACAGAAGGTATACTTAAACTAAGAACGTTTCGGGAAACACGTATTAACGATAAGGTACAGCTTAAGAATGACATAGCGTTAAGAAGTTTTGGGAAACTCAGCCCTGGCCTTCTGGAATAAAGTGTTCATCATAATTTATATTCCTGAATGGTAAGTAAGCACCGCTTTGTTTACAGTTTTTATATCCACAGTCCTAGTTTCGGTTTCTCTTTATGTTCAACCCCAACTTTTTTGACCTAGATATCACAGTCGGCTTTCATCACCGCTAGTTCTTTGATGTCATTTTGGTATCTCATGACCTATAGAGCATCACAGTCCCGCCCTCAGCCGGTGCCGGAAGTAAAAATTCAATACAATTTTTCCATTGACATTTGAGATACAAGCCATAAAAACGTAACCATACATGGTAGACTTAAAACCAGCTACGGCTGTACTAAGCGATTGTATATGCTCATATAAACAGCAAAAGTTCATGGGGCATTAACCTTGTTTTAAGATAAATGCCTTTTATTCGCGATGTATTGAATAAGTACTTCATTACCCACAATCCTTAACAATCCCACAATTAGGGTTGGGTATTGTTTGAATTTGAACGATTCTGATTCCGATTCCTCGTTTCGATTCCGTTTCCTAACGATTCTTGATTTCGATTCTTTTAAGAGGAAGGGTCAAAGTTTAGCTAACCTTGCTAACCAATGGTCTTTCTGAAGGAAATACTCCTTCTGAAGGAAATACTCCTTCTGTCACAAATACTCCTTTTGTCACAAATTTTGCATTTTGCTGAGATTTCATTATTTTTAGAAAAGTTAAGCCACACTTTGGACCGCTGACGTAATCTACTCATGTTCGACTCGCGCGGTTATGCCAACACTTCCAGTAGATGCTTCTTCGTTGGTGTTGTTCAGCGGTTTTCTTCTTCTGATCGGCGGACTGTGAATATCGAAACTAGGAATTGATATTTTAACTTTTGAACGATTCTGGGAAAAACAAAAAGTTAGTCCCGGTTCCAATCAGATACTCGATTCTCGATACCCTACCCACAATCCAACAGTGATGCATCTGATTAGTGGAAGTCGTGTCACGTGTCTGAAACCCCGCGAATGTACGTCAAGACTGAAGATCGTGTAATGACGTAGGGCTAGTTCATTGGTCGCACTTCTGAGACGCCCGCGCGTCATTGAATGTGCAGTTGCCACAGCTTAGCTAATGAGCGAGCCAGATACTCAATGTTTTTGCATGTTGAGCTGCAAATGCGTTTGCTTCAGTAAATCGAGGAAAAGGAGTTTCCCTGCACATTAACTATATAAAATTCACTGGAGGAAAAAGTTCACGTGCCCATCGTCAGATTTGGTAGTCGCTCAAAAGGCTCTTTCACCGTGGCTTCAGTCGACTTAAGTGAGGCGCAGTGGTTTATGGGAGTAGTTCCTTTGCTCGGAAATAAAAAATATATACACAGGCTTGTACCCTTCGACTTTTTTTGGATTTTCTCTTCGTTTTTTCACTCGAAATGATGTGTTGTATGCTTATGAGTTCAGCCGTAGCTGATTATATTCAGACATGCTCTAATACTCTTTAGATATGGATTTTACAAAATGTCAATGGGAGAAACGAATGGGAAATTTACTTCCGGCACCAGCGCTCTCTCGGGCTGTGGGAGGGACTGTGATGCTCTATAGGCCAAGGTCATGTTTATGCAGAGACTCCAACTCTGTCAATGAAGGCACAAAGACACAAAACAAGACCCAACACCTGCATTTTCACACGTAAAAAAAAAGACTGTGCCCAGTGTTTTGGCAATGGTAATAGAACAGTGAGTGGCGAGCGCATACCTGAAGAATGTGTGGTGTTCAATGCAGACCTTCCACAAGCGCTTAGAAGCACGGTGGTTGGGAAGCTTGAAGCCAATGGTGCTCTCAAACTGCTCGTACTGGGAGTGCAGGGGAGTGTTGGCATGTGAAGGGGAGGAAGTGGGGGTGTGAAGGGAAAGCAGAGTTGTAACGTGTTACTTGACAGGAGAATTGACGAGGTGTAAAATATGTGCTGCTAAAGCTCAGATCAACCGACAGGGCACAATTCTGCATGCCTTTATTTATCCAAACAGAGCGTAACCAGAATTTATAAAGAATGCTGTAGAGAAACTGCATAAGAATGAGAGTAAATATTACTATCTAAAAGATCAAGGTCCACAGAATAGAGCCTGTTATGCTGATAAGATGTTGAACAGAGAAGCATCTTGAATAAAGGCGTTGAGATATTGTCGAGCATTCATATCTGACCCTCACATATCGTGCAGACTCAAAGAAATAACATGCTTTTGTGATAGACAAAGCCGAGAAACCCATTGTGAGAGGAAAATCAAAGAAAATAACCCTGTAAAATCACGCTGCAGAATCCTTAACACTTAATAAAAACCTCTGCAACTTATTTTGCCTTCTTTCTTCCCCTCTCCGCATTGAATTCTCTCCTAACCTCATCTTTTCTCATTTTCTGCTTCTCTCTCTGTCTCTGTGCCCACTAGGCAAAAAAAAAATCACAGCTCAGCCTAATGTTTTAAAACCCTCACCCTTTCCACACTCAGCAAGCTAGCAAACTCTAAAGAGCAGAAGCTCAAACAATATCAGTAGTGTTTGTTGAGACATAATTAAAGACATTTTTTTAAAATGGCGTAATTAGAAATGCGCTTAAGAAATATTTTATTTCTTTTGTGCGAAGCGGTGGAAGAACACCCACATCAGTCTTCAGAGCACTGTGTAATTTGAAAGCCTGAAAAGTGATTTCAAATACTCGAAAAACGTCCCATTCTTTTCTAATAAAAAACACATCATGCAGATTATCCGCCCATTTTCTCGCCACAGCATTTCTTCACCCACAGTCTTAGAAGAACATGCATCTACGAGTGCAATCTAACAATAAAAATCCTGGAAAATCTCAAAAGACCTTTTTCTCTACCTCTCCAGGTCGGATTTTGATGTAGAAGTTGCTTCTCTTGTAGGATATTTTGAGGATCTTGGGCCAGGCAAATTCGATTGATACGCAGTCGGTCTCTATAGATCAAGAGTCCACTGGCACACACACCCAGCATGATGTCAATGCCTTCAGAGTCCTTTAAAATGCATAAACACACAAAAACAAATGTAGATTTTCAGTCACATTTCAGTTTCAGACTGTCAATGGCACACCAAGGGGTTATTGTAGGATTTCATCCTATTAGATCTGAGCCTGTAAAATTGCAAAATTGGATCACAGGTCTGTTCTTATACGGTCATGGACCGCAGGGGAAAACATTGTTAAATCCCAAAAATGTAAATACAAATAACCATATAATCATGCAGAGTTGGGATGGCAAAATAAATAGGCTTATCTTCTTTCAAAAGCCATGAGACAACACAAACAAAATCTCTTTTTGACATCAATTTCTTCCAACATGCAAAGGGTGTGTCCAATTAAAATTCAAAGTATTTTGATGCAAATTCGTGTGTCACTTGGAAATAGAACTACTACAATTGCTATTTCTGGGGCCTCATTTATAAATGTTGTGTACGCACAAAAAGAAGGCGTACGGCGCTCTCTACGCAATAGTTGGTTATAAAAAGCAAACTTGACGGTAAAATGTGCGGTCCTTCACGCAAGCTCTGACCCAGGCGTACGCACAAAAACGGCTAAAATGAGAAATGGCGACACCGTCGGCAGTTGGAAAAAACACGTGAAAGTGTGTGAAACTGTAGACCGTTGTGTAAAATAAATGACTCTCATAAATAACACGAAGACTTCACAACGCAAGTCTTACAATTTACAGCCTACACGAACACTGTTTCATCGATCTGCAACAGAAATGCATATTAACACATATTTCCAAAAAGTGAAATATGTTTTGCAATAATATTGGCATGTTATACAATTCATCCTCATAAATAAGATGTTAAACAAAACGAAATAATGTACAAAACTGATATTCTCGCCAATGTGTCCGTCTAACGAAGCTGATATAGCAATTAGATAGTCAGTCAGATAGATAGATAATTAGGGAGATATATAGATAGATCGATAAATAGATAGATGTATTATTTGTCCACTTGGGGAAAGTTGTTTTCATAGTAAAAATGTCTTCATCAGCTACGGAATAATGGTATTCATGCATACGCCTTTAGTTTGTTTTATTTTTGATAAAATAACGTAGGCTATGACGTATGTCCAGTGTTGGGGAGTAGTTAACTACAAGTAGCATAGCTACTAACTTAACTACATTTTTCAGTAGCTTGTCAGTAGCTCAGTAGCTTTTTAAACAGTGTAGCTTTTTCCAGTAGCTAACTACTTTTTGCAGCAAGTAGCGATGTAGCGCGAGCAAAAGCTACATTGCTACATTGTCGAGCCTGCGCGATCTGCGCGATGCAAGGATATTCTTCTTCTTGTTAGATTACAAACTAATTTTTCGCCATTACCGCCACCTGTTGTTTAATCACGCATCTTGCGGCTAACAGTCACTGACGTACAGAAGTGGGTTGACACAGCCATATTATGATTATATAGCAAGACGTGACGGCAGATTTGGAGGATGGAGAAACAACGTTAATTACGTTAATTAATTACCCGTTAATTAACGTTAATTACCCATGGCCTTATTTGTCCAAGTTCAATCAGTATTTTTGAGAAAATGTTCTACATGCAATTTACGTTGGATGTATATTTCGTTCTTGCAATGCTGTAGGCTATTTGTTGCAATTTTGCACTTTTGACAGTCAGAGATATTTAGTATTGTGTACAGTATATAATAAAACAATACTCTTTGAAATCGTAATTGCATTGCCTTGTTTTAAACACTAAATATTTTACTTAAAACATTCCTCAGAGACTTATTCAGTTATTTATAATATACGTTGTTCAAAAAAAGCAAAAGTAGTTTCAATGTAGCTAGCTACTTTTTGATGGTAACTTGTAGTGTAGCTAACTACTTTTCTAAATGGGTAGCTTGACTGTAGTTAAACTACTTTAACTTCCGAGTAGCTTGTAGCTTGTTAAACTAACGTTTCAAAGTAGCTTCCCCAACACTGCGTATGTCTCACCCATTCAGAAAGCTGCAAGAAATTTCATTTGCGCTGAACTATCCCATGTCCAAGTAGATTAGCCTATAACCGTCATCTGTAGCTTGTCAGATGCAGAATTAAATGGACGGAAATAAAATGCCCCATCATAATGCGTAATGACGCACAATAGCTGATCTTGCGCTCTTAGAAGATGTGGCGATTAAATGGAAGGAATTGGAGTGAACGCATCATCTTCACAACAAAAGGTGTGGAAAAATATATTATTTATTCAAGAATTCCCTCATTGTGCAGTTTATTTCAGTTAAGACAGTCTTGATTTCGCCCAACTCCTTGGCCAACTCTCTGATTGAATTAATGACTAGATGCTTTTTTGCCTCGACTTTGATGTCTGACCATTTCTTTTTATTTCGGCCACAGTCCGAGGTTGTGAGGCTACAGCATGTACGGCGTCTGCAACCTTTTGCCACTCAAGTGCCTTTTTGGCATTAGTAATGCCCACTGTGCCCTTCAAACAACATTTTTCTACTCTTTTCCACCTTGCCAACGATAACTTCTACTTCACATTGAGTGAAGTTACGTTTTTTTGTAATTCCTCTCTGTGTTTAACATGATTTCGCAATCGATGAATATTAACTTGTGGGCGTTTCATGGACTATTTATGGGCAACTATGGGCGTGACATGAAGCCGCAAAAAGCTGCGCTACATTTAGAATTGATCGTGATTTATTAAGGGAAAAATGCGTAGGATGTGCGTGCGCACGGTTTTATAAATCCGAATATTTCTGTGCGTACGCACGTCCTATGTTTTCATCTGTACGCCACTTCTGACGCAAATCCTACACAAAGTTTTATAAATGAGGCCCCTGGTCTAGTGTGTGTTTCATGGGTTAGGCAGGTAAATCATTTTCTTTTCTTGTTGTTCTTTTACACAGGAACTAGAATCACCTATGCACCAGATATACACTTCTATTCAAGCAGAACCATATAAAAAAATCACAGCATCATACCTTAGCATGATGGAGATCAACGCCATACATAGAAAGTTTCTTGGCGTTCTCCAGGAAGTTGATCTCAGCCTCTGCAGGACTCATGCCCCTGGGCACAGGTCATCATTTTGAGAATTTCATTGTTAAAAAAAAACATGTCATTTACATGTTGCTGAATATTTGAGCTATTTAATTGTTTGCGATCAGTATCTGTAATTAAAGCTTTCAATTGAATTTAATCTGTTAATTTAGAGTTTATTGTTTAGTGTATATTTATTATTATTATTAAGGGATTCAAATGTGGGCAAATATTTATGCATCCTGATCTGTCATGAAATTATTTAATAGAGAATTTGATTACACTGTGTTACGGTGAAATTATACATTTAAGTACAGAGTAATAATAATGAACTACATGTACCTACTGTAGCATTAGGGTGTGGTTAAAGGGATAGTTCACCCAAAAAATTCTGTCAGTATTTACTCACCCTCATGTTGTTCCAACCCTGTAGAACCTACGTTCATCTTCGAAACACGAATTAAGATATTTTTGATGAAATCTGAGAGCTGGATCACTCCTCCATACTACAGTAGTCCATAGGCTTCTTGAGGGATTGAAACTTGCCGGCCTTGAAAAGTTATTAAAGACATCGTTAAAATAGTCCAAGTGACTACAGTGGCTCAATCTTAACTTTATCAAGCGACGAGAATAAAAACATAAATAACGATTTTATTTCAACTATTCATTTCCTTCTCTTTGGGCCTCTAGTCAGTTTAAAGTCACACGTAGGCTCACTATTGGCCGACGCTGGTCATGTGTGTGCTGCGTGTGGCGTACAACAACAAATCATCGGTGTTAAGACTCAAGGCCCAGACAGAAGGAAATTAATAGTTGAAATTTTTTTGCACACAAAAAGTGTTCTCTTTGTTTGATAAACTTAAGATTGTAGTCACTTGGACTATTTTAACGATGTCTTTAATAACTTTTCGAGGCCGGCAAGTTTCAATCCCTCAAGAAGCCTATGTATAGTATGGAGGAGTGATCCAGCTCTCAGATTTCATCAAAAATATCTTAATTCGCGTTCCAAAGATGAACAATGATGCATTTTTGGGTGAACTATCCCTTTAAGGTTAGATGCGTGTAATTATTCAATTCAATTCAATAAAGTGTTATCAGGAATTTTTAAACCGTTTAAATACGGTACTTTATGTTTTGTGAGCCAAGACCTATCTTGTACAAACTGACAAATTAGACTGCAAAAATGGCTTTCTGCGGTTTGGGTCAGGATAAAAAAAATATATATATATATATTAAGATTCTAAAGTCTATTCAATGCTTTAATCGTCTATCATAATAATGTCTTTAGGTTATCTTCATTTGGGGGACTTTCTCAGCGAACACTGATAAATGTGATTAATTGGAATTATTCAAATGAATTAATCAGCATATCATGTAATTAATATGACTAAAATGAATTGAGAGCCCTGGAAACGACTGCTCCTCTGCAGGCCAGCTCTTCTCACCTATAGGTGCGGTGCAGCTCCATCACCCTCTCCTCCAGCTCACGGGTCTGATTGGGGCGAAGCGAAAGCTCGCTGATGTAGTCTGGCCCGTGTTCCTCTGGGTCATAGTCTCCCAGCTCAGCCTGAACGGCGTACGGACCCAGCAAGAGCGTGAGTGACGGACGAGCAGGGCAAACGACCTGACAGTATGTCCTCCCTCAGCTGCAGACACAGGTAATATCTGTCCATACAAACACACACGCAACGATTAAATCACAAGCAAAGGTATTTAAGCGTTTAAAATTACATTATTAGTGGTCATTTGCCTTATATTTTACTTATATCATACATTAAAGAAACAAGAAGGAACATATAGATAAAAGACACAAGGGGGTGATATGGCTTTGCATGTAGCTTGATCTAACACGTAGTATATATATACACTATATTTTCTATATAACAGAAATGCTGTGAATTAGTCTTGGAACTCTAATACATTAACCGTATCAGTGTTACTACAGTTAACCAAAGCTTTACATTTCATTACTTGAAATAAAATAAACATTAGCTGAAAAAAAAAAAAAAATAAAAAAATATATATATATATATATATATATATATATATATATATATATATATATATATATAATTTTTTTAAAAAATTTTACCTTACTATGTTAAACTTATTTATTTCTTTTGTCTAGAAAAAACGTTCTCAGTTTTCATGTAGTTAAAAAAAAACACATACAGTAAGTACAAAAAAACTAAAAAATAATATTGAAAAGGGAAGAGGTAAAAAATAAAAAACAAATTCAAAATATGATTACTAAATTAAAGTATATTAGTATCTCACTGAATTGTATAATTCATTTACGATTAAAATTAAATTAATGAAATATTTTTCCATTACACTGAGGACAATTTATAAATTATTCTGTAATATGATTATATTTGTAAGAATATATATTCTTATGAATATAATTACATACATACTCAAACATATCAAATATATTTTAAATATTAATTAACATTATTATTATTAACCATCCATCTATCCATTAATCCATTTTTTAAACTGCTTGTCCTATGTAGGGTCACAGGTATAATACAACAATAATAATAATTCATTCTAACATTTTGCAGCTATCAAAACATCACAACCAGCACAGTAACCCTGGCTCAACCAATGACGTGAATGCAGAGTTGAATTATCTGCTTTGCGGACTAATGCCAGACAGTGGCAGTGTTCGGCAAACATCTTTAAAGACAGTCTTTATTTTTTGCCACTGAAATTACACATTTCAGCTTGAACATGTTTACACTCACCGTGTGATGTCTTCAATCAGCTGAGACGGATCTGGAGGATAGAATTTGACGGCAAAGGAGAAATGCCAGGCACCCACTAAAAACAATCAGACACAAACTCAAATTCATCATCAGATTCGGGCAACCAAGGTTACAGAGCCAACTTATCTTATTTTCCTACACTTACCACGGATTTGTTTCTTGATTTCTTTCGAAGGATCTAGCCAATTCTGAAAGAGAGAACAAAAATTCCTCTATCAAGCAGGTCACACTGATAAGCAAATGCCGCAGTTTCAGTCTCCTCCAGCAATCACCTCATACATATTCTGTAAAATGGTCAGCGCATTAATATTCTACAGCCACAGGAGCACTAAAAGAGTAGATAAATGTCATCTCCGGTGCACCGCACCTCCAGTAAGGTCACCCAAAGCCTGGTGACACACAAAAACATTTAATGCCAGCTCATCCCTGCCCAGAGGAGATGAAAAGAACTGCATTATTCACATCTCACAGTATCAACGTTCAAAAACGACCACTGATACATGTAAAATATAAAAGCAGGAGAGAAATAATCTCAGAAACTACTTCAAGATTTTATCCACTAAAAGCCTGGTTATTTCTATCTGCCCACCACGGCCAGCAAATGTCTTCATACTGTAACATAAATCTTCTACATTATTGTGAAAAATGGCCAATTTCTGTCCCTGCCTTTCCAAGTTTCTCAGACAAACTCTGCACTCTCTGCAGGTCTCGCTTCCCATGCTTGATACGTGTGGCTTTCAAACGGAAATCGTTCAAACTGCAGTGTGATCATATTTGTTGGCCTGGGAAAAATCCCTGCTGATCACAGCAGCAAGCACAAGAGTCTCAACTGGGAAAAAGAGCTAAGTGGAACTAGGCTGGGATAGCCGTGGCAGTGCAGGCAGGGTCATTATGGCTAAACTAAGACTTGGGAGTTCCTCCAGAACATTTCAGTCAATCAAATCCTGCCCTCTCAGTCACAAGGACTCTACAGAGCCCATTACCTCAAACCATGTACGTGCACGACAAAGCCAGTCATCCCACATTTTTCAAATAAAGAGCTCATGATTGTGGGAATAGAAAATACACTCACCTAAAGTATTATTAGGAAGACCTGTTCAATTTCTCATTAATGCAATTATCTAATCAACCAACCACATCGCAGTTGCTTCAATGCATTTAGCGGTGTGGTCCTGGTCAAGACAATCTCCTGATATCCAAACTGAATGTCAGAATTGGAAAAAAGGTGATTTAGGCAATTTTGAGCGTGGCATGGTTGATGGTGACAGACGGGTCGGTCTGAGTATTTCACAATCTGCTCAGTTACTGGGATTGTCACGCAAAACCATTTCTAGGGTTTACAAAGAATGGTGTGAAAAGGGAAAAACATCCAGTATGGGGCAGTCAGTGTGGGCGAAAAATGCCTTGTTGATGCTAGAGGTCAGAGGAGAATGGGCCAGACTGATTCAAGCTGATAGAAGAGCAACTTTGACTGAAATAACCACTCGTTACAACAGAGGTATGCAGCAAAGCATTTGTGAAGCCACAACACGCACAACCTTGAGGCGGATGGGCTACAACAGCAGAAGACCCCACCAGGTACCACTCATCTCCACTACAAATAGGAAAAAGAGGCTACAATTTGCAAGAGCTCAACAAAACTGGACAGTTGAAGACTGGAAAAATGTTGCCTGGTCTGATGAGTCTCGATTTCTGTTGAGACATTCAGACGGTAAAGTCGGAATTTGGCGTAAACAGAATGAAAATATGGATCCATCATGCCTTGTTACCACTGTGCAGGCTGGTGGTGGTGGTATAATGGTGTGGGGGATGTTTTCTTGGTACACTTTAGGGCCCTTAGTGCCAATTGGGCATCGTTTAAATGCCACGGCCTACCTGAACATTGTCCATCCCACATGTCCATCCCTTAATGGCCACCATGTACCATCCTCTGATGGCTACTTCCAACAGGATAATGCACCATGTCACAAAGCTTGAATCATTTCAAATTGGTTTCTTGAACATGACAATGAGTTCACTGTACTAAAATGTCCCCCACAGTCACCAGATCTCAACCCAATAGAGCATCTTTGGGATGTGGTGGAACGGGAAGCTTCGTGCCCTGGATGCGCATCCCACAAATCTCCATCAACTGCAAGATGCTATCCTATCAATATGGGCCAACATTTCTAAAGAATGTTTTCAGCACCTTGTTGAATCAATCCCACGTAGAATTAAGACAGTTCTGAAGGCGAAAGGGGGTCAAACACAGATATTAGTATGGTTTTCCTAATAATCCTTTAGGTAAGTGTAGATGCTCTTGTTAAAACAAGATCATGTATATTGGTCAACATATCCTGTAGTCTAGTTACAAATAAGGAAAAGTATTAAGATTGCTTTGGATGTTCACATTTGAAAACAAGTTAACATTCAAGTAAACAATCAATTTATGAATCTATAGCATTTATAAGAATTAAAAAGGTTTCATCAGAATGTGCTCTGTTAAATTACAGCAATTATATAAGAGGAATTCTGTCCTGTCAACTCAGGTGTTCGGCATTCATTGCAATTTATATGACGATATTGTTTTATTTGGTCTTTGGAGAAGATCTGTCTAGCTGCAGCTGCAAAGCAAGTATGGAACAATACATACACGACACACTGCTGTGAGCTAGATATGTTCTTGCTTTACTGATATAGCATACATTAATTAACCGTGGCAGATCACACAGGTGGAGCTGGGGAAGGTGGAGGGTTTGTGAAAGCAAGCTGCAGCTGCTACAGCAAATGCTAAACAAGCATTTGAAGGTTGAGCAGCGAGCTCATTGGCTACTGATACAGCATGGACCAATCAGCTGTGCCCTGCAGAGAATGATGTGATTGCAAGCAGATTGAGTTAAGAACCGATCAGCCTGCGCCATCTACAGTTTCATGACCGAACTGTAGTTAGTGCAGTGAGAGGATGTAACTCTGACCTTTTGGCTCTCCGTGTCACTGAAGGATAGACCGAAGTAGTCCTTCTCCAAGAGGTTGAGATGTTCACATACCGCATTCAGTAACACTTGTCCTTTGCAGAGCTTCTATACACAGAGATGAAGAAGAACAGAGAAAGAGCACAAGAAAAGGGATTGATTAAGTGTTTGTCGTAGAAAATACCCCATCTGATTTGAATCAAAATGGGGAGCATTGCTAGTCTCTTTAACTGGGGAAAAGTAACCTTTCCTTGAGTTTCTGTCCATTTGATGGGTCTATGATAAGGTGAAAGTAGCATGTCAATCAACTCAAGTAGAATTTATCTGTATAGCATTTTTCACAATACACGGAAAACTTTGTGACGGAAAATCATGATGTTAAACATTATATTTTATCTTACACCATGTAACTTTTTCACTCGAGCAGTTAATAAACACAACTGCATGAATCTCTCTCTCTCACACACACACACACACACACACACACTAATAGCAGACTTTGCTATTTTTCACCTGTTCACTCTAAATAGTTCAAACAGTACAGCCATTGAAATATCTGAGCAACATGGTTTCAGTTTCGCTAGTGAACGAATCGTTCTAATGAATGACCCAATGATTTAACGAGTCACAACTGCAGCCATTTTGAATGAACTGTTTATGATTCAATGGCTAATTGGTGAAGACAATGATTTGCTGCCACCTACTGGCTGCTCTAGTATACTAGGGCTGTCAATCTTCCTCAATAATACTATTCGAATTCCATTCCATATTTTATGTAATATTCGAATAATATTCGAATATTAAATGCTCAAATTCATCCTATTATTAATATTTACAACATTACACAATCTTATGGATCGCCAATGCCACTATAGCCTGTGGTTGTTGTTACACAGTTCTGTCCACTAGAGGGACATCTAACATTACTACATTAAACATTTACATCGCTTTCTTATTAACAATAAAAAAGCGGAACAAACACGCGTCCAATATTAACTACCAGCTATATACAGTGTGCTAACCTCGAAAATCCAGCTGTATTCTAATAATAACTTAGCTCACCTTATTAGATAGGCTCCTTGCATGCTGGCTAATAACTTTTTTTAAAGCTGGTTCTCAGACATTGACAGCACTGTGTTGGACTGATTTGTGCAGCGGTGTTCCAAAGGGCAACATAACATCATGACTTTTGCGTCAACATACACGCCACTTTCAAGTCAAGTGGCGTGTTATCTATAAGCTTTTTGAGCCATTTCATGAGATCAGTCTGCAAAGGGAGAGAGAGCGCGCGAGACTAGCTAGCTTTCGCGCGGCACTCGCAAGGTCTCTCTCTCACGCTCAGCTCTCTCCCTCTCTGCCATGCACATTGCACGCGCCGCGCGCTATGTATGTTATGCGCGCAGTATGTTTCTCGCTCTAGATTTCGGGAGATTTTAACTAATTTGCGGGCATCAGGGAGACGCTATCAATATGCGGGAGACTGCCGGTACTTCCGGGAGACTTGGGATGTCTGTATGGGAAACGCTGATGATAGCCAACAGCTTGGATAACGTGCACAATTGCGTTACGAATTCAAAAACTTTATTGTTCATTAGACGAAGAAAAGCATTTCATTTTCACATGAGTGTAAGCCGCGAGAAAAGACAAGATTGCATATATATATATATATATATATATATATATATATAGAACAATATTTGAATAGTAACTTCAGCATTCGAAGATAGTATTGATTTTTTAAATATTCAAATTATATTCAAATTTAGGAATTCGTTCCAACAGCCCTATAGTATACGACATCAATTAGACGAAGATTGAATGCTATTTTTGTTTCCGGTCGTGATTATAACAGCAAAATAGTGTAGGCCCGATACAGCCAACATCTGGGCACGCATCGAAGCCACATGTACCAGATGCGGCCCGGATCTGGCCCGTCACTATGCTGCTGTCTGGGATTGTTCTGGTTAAAGCGATAGAATGCATTTATAAATAGACCAATGAGAGAAAAATATGAGTTATAATTGCAGTCACATTGCATCAATGTTTTTGCCCGTCTTTTTTTTTTTAAGCTGGTAAGGCATCCAGCTGTTTTTTCTTTTAAAGGGCCTTTGATTGCAAAGGCCACCTCTGACACAGACACACACACACACTCTCTCGCTCTCCTCTCCCTCATGATAATTCTTTCAAATAAATGTTATAATTCATTCAGATTCTTTTTTTTGTTAAAACTACTTTTCTTTGTGTCTGAATTAAAGGGATACTCCACTTTTTTGGAAATAGGCTCATTTTACCACTCCCCCAAAGTTAAAACAGTTGAGTTTTACCGTTTTTGAATGTATTCAGTTGTCTGGTTACTGATATTCTTGGTTACTGATATTCTTCTTAAATAAATCGACTGAATACATTCAAAAACGGTAAAACTCAACTGTTTAACTCTGGGGGAGTGGTAATATGAGCCTATTTTCCAAAAAAGTGGATATCCGATTAAAGCATGCAGAATGTGACCATGATATAAGTGTAATAATCCACAGCTAAGTTTGTATTACTCAATTTTAATGCACTCACTTACACAACTAAATTAATATAAATAGCTGGGCAAATAAATATGCAAATATAATATAAACGTAATTAGATTACAGTCAAGAAGATAAGAATTATATTCAGTCTGAAAGCATCTGTGTGCCTTTCTGACCACACCCAGTCATTCTGCACAAAAGAGTGGCACATGCAACTGCGCTCGAGACACCAAGCTCTGGCTTTGCCTTTCTAAAGAAACACTAAGCACTTGCTGCCCAGGGAGCCCGTTTCCCGCGGCGACAGAGATACAGCGCAGCTGTTTCCATGGCAACAGGAGTGGTGAGGTTTCGTGTGTGTGTGTGTGTGTGTGTGTGTGTGTGTCGCTTCCCTGGCCTCTCATGGCTAAAGCACAAGGTTTTTTTTTTTTAAGGGGAGAGAGAAAGAGAGCAGTGGGTGTGCTACCATACAAAGGCTTCTTAAAGGACAAGTTCGATATTTTACACTTAAAGCCCTGTTTTAAGATTGTTTCTGATGAAATTGAACGGTTAAGATTAAAATTTGGACACAAGCTGCTGTCACGAGAATTTTCTGTTTGTGCGTTTTCTGTGGTTGTGGTTGAAAATACCGAACTTATCCTTTAAGTTAGCTGGGGAACCCCTCAATTGCAACAGAACATTATTTTGGTCTATGTAAGGGCAATTTCACAGTTTTTACTCCAACATAAAAGCATGTGAAAGACTCATTTTTAATGGATCCCTGGGTGCAGACCTGTACTCAGAGTTCTGACTAACATCGGTATACTGTATTTGATGCCATTAGTGATTTCAGGCGGTATTGTACTTTCACAGTTTGCTTCCATCAGCAAAGGCTCGTGAATGAGATGTGCTCTACTGTTTTTATCAACAGTATAGTGCAAAGATTTTTACTATTGATGATGTGACAGAAAAGAATAAATGAAACATGCTTTGGTACTTTAGATCTATTAGACTCTTGAGGTTGAGCTTCTCTCTGTGATCAACTCTAGAATAAGCCATTGTTTCAGTAAGAGTCATCAGAGTATTGAAGAGACAGTTCATCCATCCTCACTCAAATCATTCCTTGATCTGTGGAACAGAAAACAAGATATATAGCAATATTCTAATATATAAGTATTTTTCCAGGATTATTATTATTATGGTAGTCAATAAACTTCCCATCACTACAGTCACAGCAATATATTAATATCTTAAAGTCCTCCTGTGGTCAATAATTTTATCCCTTAAAGCTATTTTTTGATCATAAAAATTACATATTTAAACGTTCCATGGATAAGCTAATTAGCCTCACCTCTTAGCCTCACCACTTGCTCACACCAGCTCAGAGATTCACAAGGCCAACTTACTGAGGTAAACACAGCACAATGGTATCGCTCTTTACACTGCGCGGCACATAATGGTAATTAATATTATTACCCTTTTGCTTGACTATGTTATTAAAACAGCTATTAATGCTTCTAATGTTGCATAAACTATGTTCTGATTAATTTACTCTCTTCTGTGGAACATTAAAAATATGTTGACTTCCTTTGTATGAAAAAAATAAAATAAATAAAACGTAATAAATAAATAAATAAATGTTTTTTAAAGAAGACATATATATATATATATATATATATATATATATTAGTGCTGTCAAATGATTAAAATATTTAATCGCGATTAATCGCATTATTGTCATAGTTAACTCGTGATTAATTCGCACATTTTCTAGATGTCTTTTGATTTCTTTTTGTTACATAATTTTTTTCTCATTTTAATGCTCTTATCAACATGGGAAAGTGGATTGGCTTGTTTAGTGCAAATGTTTTTTTTATTATTATTATTGAAAATAACATTGGAATAGTGTTCAATTTCACACTAACATACCAATAATCTCTCACACAATGTAACACTGTCCATCAATAAAAGGGTGAAAGAAATACTGACGAGGTCCTGATATTGGCGAGGGGGTGGAGAATTTGCATCATCTGTGTGTGTGTGTGTGTGTGTTTGCTTGGCCATCATCAAGTGGTGTTTCAGACTGGACGTGCTGCGATGATGATAGCTCAGTTCACAACGACAAAACACACAGATCCGGCGTCTTACGGCTCGTCATCCACTCAAAACGTAACGTTAGGCTACTATTTGGCCGGCTCGCAAGCAGAAACGAGTGTGTGCGGCACGAAACGTCCTCGTGCTGCGATCTGAAACCCATTCATTTCAATTGCTTGCGCCGCGCGAGGACGTTTTGTTGCTTCTTCGACCAAAGCGCAAGCGGATCTAGCTAGACCGTATAACAAAACAACAGGCACGACGCACACACTCGTTTGGGCTTGCGAGCCGGCTTTGAGTGGATGACGAGCGCGAGACGCCGAAATGGATCAGGATTCAGGACGCATGCCGTCCTGTTGCAAAAGCATGTGAAAAAAGTACAAAGTTTGCTAGGACAAGACCGTTAAAAAAGACCGTCAATCGCATCGATAAAAAAATTAACGCCGTTAAAATGGGTTTGCGTTACGCCGATAATAACACGTTAAACTGCACAGCCTAATATATATATATAATGTTCCAGAGGAGAAAGAAAGTCAGATTTGGAACGATGGGTTTGTTTGGTTGTTTGTTTACTGTATGTATATAATTTGACAGCACTAACAAATAAACAATGTATAATGAAGTAGAGCAAACGGCCTACAAACAATAGAAAAATCTAACATTTTATTTGATGAAAACATGATATTGGTTTAAAAATTGAAAACAGTTGCAAAATAGTTTTTAGCCTTAATTCGAGTTGATATGGTTTAGCCTACTAACCAATTTATCCATCCATATAAGTGAGTGGTAACTAAACTAAAACCAAACTAAACTAAAACCATAAAACATTTTAGTTACATTTTAGTTACTAGTTTTTTTCAGTTAAAATAAATGTTTACTGAAAAAAAAAAGAAACTTATTTTATTTCAGCTAGTTGTCAGGGCAACATTTCTTATTTTCTTAGCTTGATGTACTAAAATAACTAAAACTAAAACTGAAACAAAAAAACAATCAAATTTAGGGTAGGGCAATTTGTTCCTTAAAGGGTAACTAAAACCTAAAACAACTTTTTTTTGGTTAATGATCCGTAAGACTGCGGCTTTATTAATGCTGTTCATTGATTTGAGTAATTTTTTTTTACATTTGGGTATAAAGTGTTACAATTCTACAACATATGGTGTAAAAACATCTGAGTGCTGCCCTCTTAAGGTTGAACGGTGGCTACTGCAGTTGAATTTTCATATTGGATGCTGTGGTACTGCTGTGACGTAGGCGGGTACCAGCATACAAAGAGACGCAGGTAGATTTCGAGTGCATTTACTTGAACTTCTGAGGTAATATCTTTGGTTTAACCCATCTGAGAAATTGACAGACGGCCAAATTCAGATTGTAAAATGGACTGAATTAAAGCTCTTTACGAACTTGACGTGCAATGCCATGCTGACTGACATGTATGTGCATGAATCACTGTCACGCACAAACTCAGAGCAATATCGTAATTACTGTCTGCATGATAATATATAAGCATATATAAGCAGATCTATCTACCGAAATCTATGCAAAATTGCACATAATGAGATAATGCCTAATTTGCATAATTAAACATACAAATTTCAAAAATGTTTAATACATTTTTGTTATATACTTGTGTAAGTAATCAACTGAGAAGGTTTCATGGTAATATCTATTATTTAAAAATCTTACCCAATTCACCTGTAGTGTCTCGCCTTAAAGTTAGCTTGCTATTGCTAGCCACTCGAATTGCCTGACCCTTCCTTTAAAGCAGAACTAAGTAACTTTTTTACCTTAACCGAACAGCTTTGGAGTCATTGTAATGTTTATATCACTGATTTCGTGTTGATTGGTGGTCGTCTCGCACCCCCTGGTGCCTGTGAGCCGCAAAACCACCCCTGCAACATTGAGCCGGCCGGGCGCCGGCCTCAGTGTTAGGAAGTATCGTGTGTATTCTCAGGTCTCGCGAGGTAACGAATTGCTTTATGGCACTATACGGCGCGCACGACATGCGTACACGCCCCCATCTATCCAGGAGCCGGCTAGCTATAAGAAAACGCTACGATATAGAATTCTTCAAGTTTTTGTGATGGCTGATGTAAAAAAGAAGAAGAAAGCTAGGAAGTCTTTGTCAGAGGAACAAAGAAAGAGAAAACGGGAGACTGACCGAGCGAGAAGTCAGACTAGAGTGAACATTGGACCGGCTTTTTCAGAATGGAGAGACCTAGAGAAGTCGAGCCTGCAAAACCGATGCTGATCTGGCCTTGCTGTTGCACTTTTAAGTATCTTTATAAAAATGTATTTAATATTTGTATTTTCTTGTAATTGTGACCTCGGGATGTTTGCTATTGTCTGTTTGTTTGTTTTTTATTATGGTTGCTGTCTGTTACCGGCCTTACTCAGTACGCTAAGAGACTGTAACTTAGCTATTAGCATTTTCATTAGCAAACAAATTTGCTTGTTTTCTGTAGTGTTTTGTCCGTCTCCTCTATCAGGTTTTATTTGTGTTACTCATATCGCCATAAATTCAATATGAAATTCTACAAATTATGCATTAGTTTACCTTGTCGTCAGCCTCAGAATTAGTAACGTTATATCATGTTACTGAGCTGGCTTGACATATAATGAATAAACCGACACAAGAGCTGCTAGCTAATAATGCAACTTTTTATATTTATTTACCCACATATACACAAGCAGAACGATAAGTAAATGAGAAATGACTTTGTTTGGTGAATAGTTTTGATGGACAACTCGGATCACCAGAAAAATGATAGAAGAATGTAACGTAACATTTATTTTGATAATGCTTAATCTAAGTAGCTGTAGGCTAAACCAAAAATAAATAAATAGCGGAAATATTTCTTATAATATTGTTTTTCACCATAATGTTAATGATTACGTTTGCTAACACTATAAAAATACTATCTCAACATTTGTATAATATTGTTCTGAGAATCATACACACCTCAGTGGACATGGCTCCGTTTGTTCGCCGGCATTCTGGAAAACAAATGCACATGGCCTGAACGAGATGGGAGGGAGGGGTGGGGAGTTGACATCTAGTTTACGACAGTTTTCTCATATATATATACTCCGAAACTGTAGGGGGAGCTCGAGAAGAAACCTACGAGAAAACCGCAAAGAAGTTCCCAGTCTTACTGAGCGCTGCTTTAAATGAAAGTGGAAAATATAACACAAAAAACAACAATTCAAACTGTTAATAAAACTGTAATAGTATCTTAATGATACTAAGGCCCCATCCACACTACTGCGTTTTCGTTTAAAAACGGAGAATTAAAACGATAATCGATCTCCGTCCACACCAGCGTTTTATCTACGTATTAGAAATGCATCTTGTCCACATTAAAACGACTGAAAACGCGAAATCACGTGACAATTCACCGACACTGGGCATGCGCGTGCCGGTGTAAACAGTAGTTGACGAATCAGGGAAGGAGACGTCATGACTGATAACACCCAATCATAGAGCCGAGCGTGAGCCTCTGCGTCAGCGTTTCTGAAGTCCTCGCTCTGTCTCGTCCACACTAGAACGCCCTCCGGCATTTCAAACGCAAAACCAGGAGCTGCAGCGTCTCTAAACTTTTTTCAGGTTTTCGTTTTTCCGCTTTAGTTTGGACGGGAGGTGCAACGTAGCAAAAGGTCTCCGTTTTTGAACGAAACGCAGTAGTGTGGACGGGGCCTAAAGAGACAGTGGCTGTCCTTTTTTTATTTTATTATATGGAAAGGAATTTGGACATTGAATTCTTTTGTGCTCTATAGAGGAAGGAAAGTCAAGCAGGTTTGGAAAAGGCTGAGGGTGACTGAAATGAAGACGAATTTTTTAAATCAGGGTGAACTTTAGCCAAGGGTGACAAATACACAAGCCTGGTATACCCTCCTCTGAAGACTGGAAGTATTATTTACTCCACGTGGACCACCAACATGTCACAATTATAGATTTCCCATCCTCCTCCCCTCCAGTGAAGCATACAAGACTGGAAGTACAGGCAGCCTTTGACCTTTAGATTGGACAGTCTGTCTCTCTCGCAGTAGGTGTCGCAGCATCAGTGATGGCACACGGATGGGACACACTGCCACAGAGAGCTACGGATAAGACCCAAGAGAAGAGCCATGTCTGAATACACCCTGGAAATCCATCAGCCAGCAGACCCCCGGGGCACACAGGCAGACATGGCACTGATCTCAGAGCAGTATGTGGCACTCCCTGGAGAGCTTTTTACCTATCAATGAACACCCCCGCCCACATCAGCCCACACTAGCATTCATATCTCATGTGCTGTAACTCCCCTCCAGGGACACTGCAGAGGGGGAACATGAAGCTGCAGTGACGGGGAGTGAAATTCAGATGAAGGCATTGAAATGTGAGGTCCAGGGATCATCATTGGGAATTTTTTCTTCTTATTTTTATTGTAATATCTATATATATTCTTATTGTCAATACAGCTGGTGGTATGAGTCAAATAGTGTAGAGTAAGTTTCAGTTACGTTTTTTTAAGTGTATAAAATACATGACAAATTTTGCACTATACTTTTTTGAAGAAGATTTCAAATTAAAAAAAAAAAATATTGCAGTGATTCTAAGGCTCAATCCCAATTCACCCCTTGGCCCTACCCCTCTGTTTTGCACATTCACGTGTAGGGGTAGGGTGTCAATGATTCTTGTTGAGATCGAAGGCGTAGGGCTACATAGCCCTCAAAACTAAGATTTTTCAGAGGCACTCTCCAAACGGAGGGCTACAAGAAAGTTTACAGAAAATGCATCTCAAATCACTGGCGAGACGGCTTCGCAAATGGTTAAACATTTAAATTTAGCGCCATATGATACCACCATGCACTTTATTTACTCTTATAATAATACTATAGTCATTTAAATTAAGAAATTGTATAATAAATTACCTTTCCGAATCAGAAAAGACATACATTTCGAGGAAGGAATGTTATAATCATGTTTCCTCAAAGTTAAGAGCAGCTGCACTGATTGTCAGTTGTTGTCATGGAGAAATCCTGTTAAAACTCTGTAACGTGTAGAGCCATCGTCAACGACTCATGATGTATCGGGTTCATGAAGGGTTGTTCCATTTTAAAAGGAATATTTCAATCCCTTGGCCCTTGTAACTCTGTTTTAAGGGCCAAGGGGTACACTCGAAAACAAAGGGTAGGACCAAGGTGTGAATTGGGATTTAGCCTAATTTTCTTTTGTTTTGCTGTAAAGTTTTCAATAAAACGGTGACGGGTTTCACACATGCACACGAGAGTATGAGAGTGCTACAACTGAAATATTTTCATAGCACCCCTAATTTAACACTAAATCTAGTTTAACATATTCAACTAGATTTTTACTAAATGTTAAATCTTGTCAAGTACAGTAGATTACGATTATAGTTTCTTGTCAAAACAGTTCACCCAAAAATCAAAAGGATGTCATTAATGACTCACCCTCTTGTTGTTCCAAGCTCATAAGACCTCCGTTCATCTTCAGAACACAGTTTAAGATATTTTAGATTTGGTCAGAGAGTTTTCTGTCCCTCCATTGAAAATGTATGTACGGTAAACTGTCCTTGTCCAGAAAGGAAATGAAGACATCATCAAAGTAGTCCATGTGACATCGGTGGGTTAGTTAGAATGTTTTGGAGCTTCGAAAATACATTTTGGTCCAAAAATAATAAAAACTACGACTTTATTCAGCATTGCATTCTCTTCTGGTTCTGTTGTCAATCCGCTTCAGTGACGCTGAGCTAAGACGCTGCTAACGTGTATCTAGTATGTCCAAGAATTCGGGTTAAAATAAATATAGCTGGGCAAAAAAAATGCAAGTCTTCCTCTGTGTTGAAATCCTTAGACATGTTTGCAAAGACTGTTTTGTTTACAGCGTGCGTCTCTCAGACTGTAAACGAAGTTCGGGTGCACAGATAACACGTCAGCAACGTCACTGAGCCCGATTGACAACAGAAGTACGGAAAAGAAGATGCAATGCCAAGATAAAGCTAAGGACGTAAGTTTTTGTTATCTCTGGACTAAAATGTGCTTTTTGATGCTTAACAATCTTCGTACTAACCCACTGATGTTGCAGCATCAAACTAACTCTCATGTGAGCTTTATTTTCCCTTTCTCGGCGAGGACAGTAGACCAGTACAAGACGCTTTCAATGGAGGGACAGAAAGCTCTCAGACTAAATCTAAAATATCTTAAACTGTGTTCCAAAATATGAAAGGAGGTCTGAGGGTTGGAACTGTGAGGAAAATTTTAATTTTACTTAATCTAACAGTAATTATTAGTAAAGATTATTAGATGATTTAAGGAATTAGTTTCTGTTGAACCAAATGCATGAGCAGAGATGTATGTGTTGTACGTGCATGAGATGACCCACAGGAAAAGATGGAAGGAGACCTCTTGAACTTAGGCACAGACTGAGAATAGGCCAGGTTATTTCAGCAGGTTCTGACCTATTGTGTAGGAGCTAAGAACTGCATAGAAGTCCTTATCAGGAGTTAACTTGCACCACAAAGAACCTTGAGATATGGTATAAAAGCCGGTCTATGGGTCCAGCCTGTGTGTCACTCTCATGCACAGTGTTACTTCTGTGTCAGACTGAACCTTCCTGCAAGAATAAAATACAGTACTTCTCTTTATTAATTTGACTCTCTGAGTGTCTCTTAGCGCAGTGATGATGTTTGAAAGGATTTTTGCCACAACAAACAACACGAGGGCTGAATCATTAATGACATCATTTTTGGAACAACACAGGGAAGAAACTAACTACTGGAAAAAATCACAACTAATCTAGCTGGTTAAGCGGTCGGCAGAGGTCTGGATGACGTGACAGAAGGAATTTAACACTACAGCACAACAGTGTGTGAAATAGCTGTGAACCCTAGAGGTCTGGCACCATGTTTCTTCTAGAGAAACACATATTAGTTTTGGTGCACGCAAGCAACTGCTGTACCTCCACCCCGGTCTCATAGGCAGATCCATCTAGCAGAGTGACTTTCACAGGCACTGTCTTTGGTCTTTTGGAGGATTTTCTGCGGGATCTTGGACATCCTGATTCGGCGTTTTCTTCGAAGAATCATCCGTGTCTCTTGTGCTCATCCACATCTTTTAATCGCGTGATCCTGAATATAAGTGATCAAATGGTAAAGTTTAAAAAAATTCAAACAAAGTTGCAGTAAAACAAATCTGCTTTCCGTTCTAGAAACGAAAATAGTCTGAAATCAACAGCAATGCACTGAAAGTTTTATGAATAAATCTCAAATGATAGAAAGTTGCATGGCATTGTCAATTGTATTGTGTATTGATATTTCAATAAGGTAAACATCTTAAGCTTACCATATAACCATCTGTCTGCTGTATGCTTTGTGGTTGAACTTCTCTCTGACATAGCAATCACTTGCAGTCCTAAAATAATAAAAAAAAGAAAATTAGGACAAACCCATTAAACACATTAAACTATCCCACGCACTCTACATATTAATTTCATATTAACTTCTTTAACAGGCTAATGAGCATACTTTAATGAACATATACATATCAATAAAATTAACCGTTTACAACATACTGGTGCTACTATCATGTCTCTCATCTCCAATATTCCCCAAAATGAACATGATTATGTCATAATTTTCATCTTTAGGTGAAATATCCCTTTAATATGATTCGAAAGTAGAAAAACAAACACATCGGTTGGTTTATCTAATAAGCCATGCAGTGAGATGTTGATGTGTGCTGCATAGCGGATGTTTCAGTTAGTCACCAAATGGCCAGCACTAGTCTCTTTAAGCTACTGAATCAATACTGAATCAACAGGGGGCATCTGGTGACTTATAACACAAGGAATGTGTTCATTGACGTATATTGATGGAAAAACAAACACTGTGTGTCTTCATTGTGTGTCAGACCTTATGTCTTCAACATTAGCTAGTGATGATCTCACATCATCAATGAACAAGCTGTGATACACAGTTTGAGTAAACAGATATAATATGTTGAAATGAAGCACTTACTTAAATAAGTAAAATATTAGCATTTCATTTATTGGCTGTGCTATTTTTCTTTCTCTAGACTAGAAATCTTGGTTAAAAAAAAAAAGATGGATGTAGAAGCTGAATTTAAAACAATCCTGACTAAATCTACAATCCTTTTTAGCAAAAAAAATTCTCCATGTTTAATGGTGTTTAGGTGTTGCAGCTTTGACAGTTTGATACCACTGTGAATATGCTAATCGCCTTCATTTCCATCTCATTCGCTTGCACCACGCTGTGCTACTAAAAGCCCAAACATCTCCCCATGGAAAATCTCCAAATATCACTCAATAAAAGCATTGCAGTTACAACAAACAAACCTCCTTATATGGCCATTGCTAATTTTCATCGTTCGCTCTTTAAGTACTATCCACTATCCAAATGTACCCGTGATTCAGTCAGAAGACAAACAGCCAGTCCATTATATGGCTAATCTATACATTTAACTCTGGACGCTGACTTATCTCTTTAACCAATTAACCGGTTTTAACTGAAACTCTGCAGTTTGCCTTAATGGAGGACTTAATGCTTTAATTATTTTAGCTGAACTGTTATGGCCTTGAGGGTTTAAGCTGTCTTGATGCTTTTATTCATAGAACAGAGGGCAAGAAATGATGGGGTGAAGTTTAGAATTGGGAAACTTCATGAGTCAGATTTAAAGGGGTGATGAATTGAGAAATCAAATTTTCCTTGAGCTTTTGACATCTAAGTGGTCATCATATTATAAGAATATCCTGTAAGTTTCAGAACTGAAAACGTCCTTGTTAGTCCAATAAAAGCTTTTATTGACACCAGGCTCAGCAAAAGACTCATTTTTAAAAGTGGGGAAATATGACATCAAAGAGGATAAAACACCACCCCGCAGAAGAAGATCGACGCCTACTTCAACACGGCCGGTTTAGCCCCGCCCACCGGTTCACGCATTACACGCATGGCTAAATAGCATAGGCCTACCTCGTGATGACAAACCGGATTGAGCTACCGAGCAATACAAAATATTGTGCAGTGCCTGGTTGTGGAAGAAGACAGTGGCTGCATTTGTTTCCTCTTGATTCCAATAGGACTGCATGGATAAACTTTATTTTTAATGACGTTCCAGCTGATGAGGTAAAACATTGTCCGTCTGTTCGCTTCATTTCACTGAGGATTGTTTTGTAAACAAGACTGGATTTGCAGACCGAATAAGGTTAAAGAACGGTGCTGTGCCGTCTATATACAGGAATGGTAAAACAAACGGACTCTGGGTCGAATCATTCTGGTTGGCATTTTACAACATTGGAAATTTTCAAAACTTCCCCCAAGTGCATTCGACGGGTGAGTTGAAACTCATTATAATATAGGGCTGTCGCGGTTATGGAATTTCCCTTGCGGTAATGTTGAGTGGCTCAATACGCGATATGCGGTATTACCGCCATTTGTTTATTTTATTTAATTTATATGTATTTGTTGCTATGTAAATAAAGTTTACGATGTGCCCATTTGTTAACATTATGAATTTGTTTAACATTCAATACACATGCATTAAGTTCAAAACAAGAAGGGTATAGCCTTATAAAAAAAAACGTGAATATCGCAGTTGCTGCGGTTACGTGCAATCCTCTGCGGTTGACTTGTCAGAAGCGCGGTACTACAATATTGCGGTTATCGCGACAGCCCTGTTATAACAAAAACCAAGCGTTTTTCAGCTAGGCTCAAAACTAAGGTACAAAATAGTCTGTTACTTATTCATTTTGATGTTTTTGAATGCAAAAACCAAGCAAATGTCATAAGTTGACCTCAGAAAACAATATAATAAAATTTAAAAAGCCAGTTCATGACCCTTTTAAACAAACTGTCCACTGCTAGGTCAGTTCTACAGATGCTATAGATTCTATAGGAGAGAATATGAACTGATAGAATAATATAAAGTATCAAGAAATGTGAATTTATAACATTTATAGTCAAACACATTTTCAGAGAAGAGATGTCAGTGCAAGAGGGAGCCGGGGAAGTTATTTTGATGAAAGATTACAAGGGCACGGGAATTTAAAACAAACAAATGATGTGCACGGATAAATCGTTTTCAATAAATACTGCAATGTTCCATTAAATAAGTTAATTTGGATTTCATGACTCAAACATTTACAGACTTTGTCTTCTGGAATAAGCGACCAAAAATATTGATGACTCATCCTGCGCAACACAGAATTTTGTCCAATCAAAAACTCTCTAGAACAGAATGGTTCATTTTACATGGCCCGCACACACAAAGGACAAAACTGCACTCGTCAAGCCATTTCAAGTGGGCCCTTTACACTAATGTGATGAAAAATCATGTGCTTAAAAAACTTCTAGTGTTAAAAAACACCTTCTACAAAAAATGAGATGAGCCAAATGAAATGGCAGCTACAGAAATGTATGACGAACCAGAATAGTAACAGTTGCTTTTCCAGCTCCTTCTCATTCAGTTAATGTGTCTTCGGATCAATATATTGATGAGGCCTTTAACTGGGCTAAGAAGGTCAGTTCATAGACTACAAATTAATTTATGTGCCTCCATCAACGTTACCACAAATCAATGTTTAGATGAAAAAATATTTTAATGTTAAACTAACTTCTAATATAAAAAAATAAATTAAAATATAATATAACAATTTTGACCACTATTTAAAACATAGTGTGTGTATGCAAGTACAGTATGTGTGTATACTGCAACATGGCTTAACACAAACTCTAGAGATTGAACCTTAGATGAACACAGAAGGCTCATGAGCTAACGGCTTAACAAAACAAACCTGTCTCTGCTGAGGTCTCAGTCAACTCTGCTTGAGCTCAGAAACAGCATACACGACACGTCAATGCGTACGCCTGAAGAAAATAACTAGGAAAAAAATGAAATAACCTAAAACACTCACACAGAATGCAACTGAATGAAAAGGGAGACACACATAATTAAATAGCACAATTCACCCACAGCTAATGTAATGAAATGTGAGCCCTTTTATTATAGCTATATAGTCTAAATGCTACAATTGATTTTATTTTCAGTGCTGGAAATACTGAGACATACACTCTTAAGAACCAAAAAGGTTCTTAAATGTCTTTGAACGACTGCATTGTAGGCTACTTTCATATTTAAAGGGTCATTCCACCTCTGGAAAGATGAGTGTGTATTTAAAATGGGTTATTTACGTAGAAGAAATATGAAATTATTTTGGAATTTGGAGCTTTCTAGACTGAGAAAAGCCAGAAAATGAATTTTTGGCTTATGTGGATGAACAACAACAACTCCCAGAATGCACTTGCTTCGCTGCCCTAGGAGGCCACGCCTATAGAGCGCAGTAGTTAAACAACAGTCTAGGCTAATGTTACTAGTGAGTCTCTGTGTTGAGTTTGCCCGAAAATGTGTTTCGAGATCGCCCAAAATGTTCGGCATTCGGCTTTTGCGTTCTACAGTCGCCATTCATCATGTTTACTGTGGCGAGCAGGACGAGCGAGGGCCGCGTGGAGAATGACGCGAGGTCGGTGGCGTGATTACCGATGAGCGACACCTGTGAGACTTAAGTTACCGGTCTCGTATCTCTCACAGAGGAGCGGGAATTTTCTTAGCAATGTTAAAACGCACATCAACCGATCACTTTTTAGCGTTCATGTAAACACTACATTCAGATTCACCAATCAGAATGAATTCAGTTAGATTGAAACAAACGCTGTGCATGTAAACAATGGATGGCAACCGCAGAAAGCAAAAGCTGAATCCCCGACATTGACGGCCGGACATGTCCAGGAAAAAGAGGACGGTAACCCCTAAAGTTACTACTCGGCTTTCTCCACAGAACAAGAGCCTGCTAGCTTAGCTTTCAAAAAAGATGGCTGACACTATGTATAATCCCAATCCTCCATAAATCCATAATTATCCCATTTTGGGAGTCACTCAAGCACCTTACATAACTCTTAAAAGTTCCATATAGAATCTTTTATTCTAAGAGTGTAGAAGAAAGAATCAATTCAACCTGTGGATACTAATAAATAACTAAAATATGAAAAAAATGAAAATATCATTTTCAAACCTTGAATAGATCAGCAGACAGCTGTATTAGTGAAATATTATTTTTAATACAAAAGTTCATAAACATAATATGCAATATCTAATAATAACAGTCTCAGTTCTAATCATATTTCACTGACATTCAACGGATGTTAACCCAAAATTGTACAAATAATGAAAATCCATAGCTTTTATTAATTGCGCAGCTACTTTTTGGCAGATATAAATACTACTTTTACCAAAAGATGACAGGTAGATTTGTTACAATCGGGATCCATCTCATAAAATGACTCTGATTATGCATTCATTAATAAGACAAAGATAATGTATTCTTCATCAAACATATGGGGAGCTTCTGAAGAAACACTAAGACAGGCGGAAGGGAGACAGGGGTGCAGTTCAGAGAGACAAAGAGAGAACACTTCTTTAGAAATGCCAACCATATTACTACTACCTAATAAGTGAGACTTTAATTCCTCTGTATAATTACATCTTCCGTGTAAACAGATGAAGGATAATGTGGCATTAGGATCCGTAGTGTTGAAAAGCCAAGATTAACATTCTCATCCAGATGCTTATATTCGGGATTTAATGCTGTCGAGTTTTTGAATCACACACAAGACAATTTGCACAACAAGAATCTGGGGAGATTAAAAAGACCAATATCCAAGCACTTCAGAAGACGACAGTGTGTGGATGTATATGAGTGCTAAAACTTCCCAAGTGAAATATTCAGGAAACTCTTGGAGAGAGCACAAGATGAATTGCAGAACATCTGGCCCCCGTCCCTTGATGCTATAACATTCAGAAAGCTACAGAAGCACCTCGGCTCAAATGCTACACACACGCCGACGCATCTCAACTTGAATAGGTCTCTCTTGAGTTCATACACCTGGGACAGTTCCAGGAAAAATCGACTCCCTGTGAAGCACAGCTTTAAATACTCATAGTTCAAAGAATGTAATACGATTGTGACATGCTGCCTTTTTGATGACAGGGGGTTAGCATATTATACTGATTGGACTACCATTATTCTGAGATGAAAAAATGGGATATATTTTAGTGTGATTGCAAAGGAATACTCCATTTGTGATTGCTGAGGAAAAGGTACGACACTGAGATCAAAAGTGAGGTTCAACAAAAAAAATGGCGAAAAAAAACGGCTACGAGGAGCGGCCACGGCCAAGGAGGCAAATGGTTCCTTTTCCAGCATTATGTTACTTTTGAAATTTATTGGCATATATTTCAGCATGTCATATGAATATAGTATCATGGGCTTTATTATTTTCGAACGTCAAAAGATCGCGTAGCTCACGTTTACAAGCCAGTGTCTTTATAGTAACGTTAGTAACGAAGCTACACAACACATTGCCAACAGTAAACTGATCGCCCGCACACTCAGTTTCTGACGCTTCACATTTTACTTACAACATAAGCCCCTTTCACACAGCGCGTCTATCCCGGGAAATTGCCAGAACGAAATCAAACAATCCCGGGACAAATGCCGGGTCACATTATCCGTATATTTTCTGGAATCTCTGTGTAAAAGGGGCTATACAGAGGTAAAAAAAGGCTTGTTGGGCTCTCGCGTCGGAATTTGAGGAAGTGGGGGAAGTTTATGTATGCCGTAAAGCAGTCGAATTTTGTAGTTCTTTCTGTGCTCGGCTTCCTACCCGCTCCCCGAAGTTACAGAGTGCCAGTAAATACAGACACTGTCAGGCTATGGCAGACCTGTCATTCAAACTATTGTAAGTCGATGTAAAATGTCAAGGGTTTTGGAAAAATATCATAAAGGTTGAAAATGTTACATAGTGCTGCTTTAACAAGAGAGATTATTAAAGGGGTCATGAACTGGCTTTTTAAATTTTATTATATTGTTGTCTGAGGTCAACTTATGGCGTTCGCTTGGTTTTTGCATTCAAATGAATAAGTAACAGGCTATTTTGTACCCAAGTTTTTAGCCTACCTGAAAACGCTCGGTTTTTATGGGCGTCTCGCACTGAAGACTTGAAAGTTAACAGTTTTGCATATTATAATGAGTCCCGTTGATGCACTTGGGGAAATTGTTTTGAAAACGTCCAATGTTGTAAAATGGCAACTAGAATGATTCGAACCCAAAGTCTGTGTGTTGCACAATTCCTGTAAGATCCAATATAGACGGCACATCACCATTCTTTACTCTTAATCGGTCTGCAAATCCAGTCTTGTTTACAGGACAATCTTTAGTAAAATGAAGCGAACAGATGGACGATGTTTTACCTCATCAGCTGGAACGTCATTAAAAATAAAGTTTATCCATGCAGTCCTATTGGAATCCAGAGGAAGCTTATGCAGTGACTGTTGTCTTTTGCAACACAGGCACTCGATCCGTTTTTCATCACGAGGTAGGCCTATGTTATTTAGCCATGCCTGATTACGTGTAATGTGGGAATCGGTGGGCGGGGCTAAACAAGCCGTGTTGAAGCAGGCGTTTATCTTCTTCTGCGGGGTGGTGTTTTATCCTCTTTGATGTCATAGTTCCCCACTTTTAAAACGAGACGTTTGCTGAGCCTGGTGTCAATAAAAGCTTTTATTGGACTAACAAGGACGTTTTCAGTTCTGAAACTTACAGGATATTTTTATAATATGATGACCTCTTAGATGTCAAAAGTTCATCACCCCTTTAAAGTTCCCACTGAAGTGCCTTGGAACATAATTTCCACTTAAACAGGAAGCTAAGGTGGGTCATATTGAATGGTTCTTCGCCCTTTTCAAATAACCAATAGTATTTAGTTTACCTCACAAACTGAAAGTCATTCTTGACCGCACCATGGAAGCAAATCTGAGCGCTGATGATACATTGGATTCAATAGTATGGGTGTGAATACATTGTAGCCATTTCATTCTTAACCAACATACAGTTGGAAAATGGAATAAAACTCGAGCATTTGAGCAAGCAAACACACATCTCCAACCCTTATTGCTTCGTGACACGTCAACGGTCGCTTTGGCCAAGTGGTGTTTATAGCATCACGGGAAGTCACGGGACACTTCAGATTATAGAGAGCATTTAATTGGACAGAAGATGTGATGAAGCTTAAGGCGGTGACGTCAAAAAACATGGTTCATTTCAGCAGACATTAAAGGGATAGTTGCAAAAACAATGAAAGTCAATGAGGTCCAATGTTGTCCTAGACCCCACTGACTGATAGTACGGACAAAAACAGTTGTAACATTCTTCAAAACTACAGAAAGTTATACACCTTTGGGTCAACATGAGGGTAAGTAAATGATGAGAAAATGTTGAGAGCACTAAAGCTAGTCTCTGAGTAGGCAGACGTTGGACTATCTGTTTCAGGCACAGCTTATTTTAAGCCAAGAACTGCCCACTTAGACAAGAATAGACTGTCTGACTGAGAGGAGAAGCAAAAAAGTTTTTGTTTTTATTGTGCTGTTTAAGGGCTCTTCTAAAATAGCAGATTGCCAGTGTGGAAGAACTCATTAATAGACCAGTGTGATAGAACTCATTAAAATAATTGCACAGCACTGTGCATGTACGTGACCAGCTGTACACAAGACTAAATTAGCAGAAATGTGTTGAATGTGTTACCAGAATGTAAAGAAATAAATCAAAATATGCAATATTATGTATAATTTACTTAAGTGCATCAAACCTAAGTGCATCAAACAAAACTGTAAACATCTTTGAATGATTTGATGCCAATAACGTGGCATACTTCCGAAAATCCAGTCACTAGTTCTTCCTTTAAAACACAGTTTGCACGTAAGTACAATTCAGACAGAACCAGGACTGCATATACCAACCATAAAGTCCCTTAAAAACAGGCCCAAGTCATCATAGGTCCTTCACTGGACAAAGATCCTTCACTGGTAATCTTGTAAACATGGGTAACCAAATACAATGTCAAAATACAATGGCTTTTCATAGAAGAATAATGAGTGAAGGATTACAAGGCGAGATAAAATGTATTGCATTGTCAGAGATGGGGCCTCTCGTTTAATGAAATGACATGCATTAGATTCGTTTCTCTAATGTCATCTGTTTCACCCCCTGATCGTTATACATGAATGACTGCTCTGGTCAATACACACCTAATCAGCAGGCTGGGGGAGATAATAGGAATCCGACATGGGGCGGTTCTGCCTCTGTCCTTTTTTATTTTCTTTTTTTTGTCTGGATGTTTCACCTCAAGGAGTTTTTTAATTTGCTTGCAGATGTCACTGTTAAAGTTTGCATGTAAAATTCCCACCATTATGGATGAAAAGATCAACGGCATTTTAGATTTGTGTTAACCTAAAAAATTACTTTTTGACAAGCATTGCAAGATTGTACTTTAAATTATTTAGCCAAATACTACATGGACCATCAGTGAATCACTTTGAAAGTAATGGAATTGAAGATTTGTTTACATTTAAAATATAACTGGTCTCATCTTTCAGATCATGTGATCAGGGATATGGGTATATTGCTCGGGATAACTTTTCTCATCCAATGACTTCACAAAATAGCAAGCTGAGACGTTATAAATTATTTAGACTGCTAGAAAAAAAACATAATTCTGATATAAAAATAAAGGCGATTATTCACCAAAAAAGAAGCTAATGCCTTCCAACAACCGTATGATGTTCTTTCTTTTACAAAAGATGAAATAGTCTTGCTGCAATCCATGGCAATCAAACACATGACTATTGCAAGTGCCAGTGCTGAATCGTTTCAGCTACCAGGAAAATCTCATTTGGACTTCCATATTTTCAAATGGGCCACTGCACCAATCATTATAAACCTACTCCGATGTGTCTTCACTTGCCAAGATTTTAATCTATACATGAATCCAAATAAGATTTGAGAGCTGAAGTGGAGGAGAAGACAGACTTAAAAATTACCTAGGAGAGCATAGACATAGACGAGTCATAGACGACTTTTTGATGCTTGGCATCTTCCTTTTCGCTTTCACTAGGGAAGCACAATATATCGGCCAACCTATTGGTATCATATATATATTGGTGACATGTGTACATTTTTTTATGATATCGTTAAAGACAGACATAGTAAATACATAGACGCCCTGATTGGCCGCTGGAGCGCAGGTCAACGGCGCCGCCATATTGGAGGATGGCAACTTTCCCATACCTCTCATACCGGGAATTGAGTCATTAATTAAATAAAGGAATTAAATGAGTGAAAAAATGAACCCAAACACCTTGTAATCACTGTTTACTTTGCTTACATGATGGAATATCATACATTTCACAAGTTATTTTGTCAAAAACAACATGTAACCAAATTCAAGGTTATTTTGGCTAGAAGTGGGTTACTCATAGCTGGACTATATTGGGTCTCTAGCTTAAGATGGTGAAATGGCCTCTAATGCTTGCTGGGATAGAAAAGAGCATCATTGGCATTCTGCTAAACATCTCCTTTTATCTTCCACAAAAGAAAATAGATCATACAGGTTTGAAAAGACGTGAGGGTGATGTTTTTCATTGTTTGGGATTAACCAACCCTTCAGAAGAAGCGGTATTGTGAAAGTAGAATTTCTATGAAGACATTTTTGGTGCAAAACTACTGAATGATTGCTGGTATTCACTTCATGTAGGCCTATATAAAGTACAGCAAACTTCAACTCGTCGTATAAATTGCACCTTGCAAAAGTTTAACTGTGGTTTTTACTAATTCTTATCATTTGTTATACCTTTGCAATACATTAAATAAAAAAACCTCATAAATGTATCTGTGTGGGCTAACACTTTTTAAATCTATAGGTGCAATTTATATAGGTATAAATGCAAGCGTACAAGTTTCTTAATGTGTGATTTTTAGAATAGGATTTGTGCACCTGCAATGAAGAATTTGAGAAGGTGTAACTGTTGTGTTGTGTTTGTGGAAGATAAAAAAAGTCTACAAGTTTGCAACTCTTAAAACATTTTTCTCTGTGACTTCAAATTTACTGATACACATGTGTTGCCATTCTCTACAACTACAAATTTGACTGTCACAGGCGTTTGGTAGTTGGTACCAAAAATATCTCCATACAATTCTTAAATAATTAATTTCCTTAATCTCTTAATGAACAGCAGTGATTAGATGAACACATTGACCTTTGTGTAGTCGTGGTGAAGTAGCAGAGGAAAGGTCAGCTCTTTCATCTGCAGTGTTACCTCCAACTAAAGCACTCACCATGACAACATTTGCATTTGACATAGATGTGATGGATAATTAAAATGCCCAAACAGAGATCAAGCAGCTCTATCATGTTACACTGAGAACCAAAGCTGATCAGTAACTATAATGTTGTTTGTACATGTAATCGTGCCTTTTGTTTATTTTTAAGTCAGGTTTGAATAATCCAAACGTATCACTGTTTCTGTAGAAGATGACTTGGACTCCTATAATAGCAGTTCATTATAATGTGTTTATGAATGTGTGTTTGTTCAGATGTAGTAAAGACTAACAAATGCTGCAAAATATCTCTGCAGTGTTCATGAGATTATTGAGCACAGACATTATGGAACAAGACTGCCGTCTCTGACTCGCTAAATTTCCCAGTTCCCCCATAATGCACACTGGGTGAGCTGGCACTGCCCCAGGCCATATGGACATATGGCGAAGTGAACCTGGTGTAACCAGTCACAAGCCAAACTCTTTTTTTTAATAGCATGATGCTATCAGAGCAGTAACCTTCATGTACTAGAGCATAAACAAATTTCGACATACTTCCTAATAATTATAGATATGATCAAAATGTTGCTGAAGAAACTGTTCTGTTACATTTTTTAATGAATTTTCTAACAATAATTGAATGTGTCAGGCTTTGCAGGGTTATAATGGAAATGTGAACTGAACTACACATAGCTGGAAGCAAAATCAAATTAGCTAAATTATTTAATAAACATGCCTTAGAAATAGACCTTTATAAAGGATGGGATTTATATTAAAATCTGTGAAGTGAAGCAAAAAGATGGACAGCATAATACAATCAGATGCTTAAATTACTCTCAAGGACAAGCATCTACACTCACCTAAAGGATTATTAGGAACATACTAATACTGTGTTTGACCCCTTTCGCCTTCAGAACTGCCTTAATTCTACGTGGCATTGATTCAACAAGATGCTGAAAGCATTCTTTAGAATGTTGGCCCGTATTGATAGAATAGCATCTAGCAGTTGATGGAGATTTGTGGGGTGCGCATCCAGGGCATGAAGCTCCCTTTCCACCATATCCCAAAGATGCTCTATTGGGTTGAGATCTGGTGACTGTGGGGGCCATTTTAGAAAAGTGAACTCATTGTCATGTTGAAGAAACCAATTTGAAACGATTCAAGCTTTGTGACATGGTGCATTATCCTGCTGGAAGTAGCCATCAGAGGATGGGGGCATGGTGGCCATAAAGGGATTGACATGTTCAGAAGAAACAATGCTCAGGTAGGCCGTGGCATTTAAACGATGCCCAATTGACACTAAGGGGCCTGAAGTGTGCCAAGAAAAAATCCCCCACACCATTACACCACCACCAGCAGCCTGCACAGTGGTAACAAGGTATGATGGATCCATGTTCTCATTCTGTTTATGCCAAATTCTGACTCTACCAGTCAGAAATCGAGCTCAACTGAAATCGAGACTCATCAGACCAGGCAACATTTTTCCAGTCTTCAACTGTCAAGTTTTGGTGAGCTCTAGCAAATTGTAGCCTCTTTTTCCTATTTATAGTGGAGATGAGTGGTACCCGGTGTGGTCTTCTGCTGTTGTAGCCCATGCGCTTCAAGGTTGTGCGTGTTGTGGGCTTACCAAATGCTTTGCTGCATACCTCGGTTGTAACGAGTGGTTATTTCAGTCTAAGTTGCTCTTCTATCAGCTTGAATCAGTCGGCCCATTCTCCTCTGACCTCTAGCATTAACAAGGCATTTTCGCCCACAGGACTGCCGCATACTGGATGTTTTTCCCTTTTCACACCATTCTTTGTAAACCCTAGAAATGGTTGTGCGTGAAAATCCCAGTAACTGAGCAGATTGTGAAATACCGGCTCCTCTGACACCAACAACCATGCCACGCTCAAATTGCTTAAATCACCTTTCTTAAACATGGAAAATTACAATAAACATGGAAACAATAAACATGGAAAATTTAACTAAATGATTCAGGGATCAAGCTACACAGTGGACCCCGAGAAAACGCTACGCTTGAGCAAACAGTTTGTGAATAGGCTATAACAAATAATGAAAGAGACTGTAAACACATTGAATAAGATATGTTTAGTTGGTGAATAGCATATAGGCTACTATTACACAGTAGCAATAAAGATAAATGCACCAGAATAAAATATAATATTCAGAAGTAAACAGTAGCTGACTTACAGATTCAGTTAACATCAACAAATGAATAAGTGCGACGATTCAGGAACCAGGCTACAGGAATCGCTCTCTAAGCTCCGCTGCTTTCTTCGACCCTCACAGTGTGCAGTGTGAGAGGGGGAGTGGCCTCTCAGTGTGCAGTGTGAGAGGGGGAGTGGCCTCTCAGTGTGCAGTGTGAGAGGGGGAGTGGCCTCCCAGTGTGCAGTGTGAGGGGGAGTGGCCTCTCAGTGTTCAGTGTGAGAAGGGGAGTGGCTTCTCAGTGTTCAGTGTGAGAGGGGGAGTGGCCAGCGGGTAGAGCGGCAAAAGCCAATGTGTGCTTCTTTTACCGAAATATTTTGCATTTCTAATCCAAACAATGTCAAACTTGGCACTCCACTTACTTGTGTCAGTAGCAAGGCACCTGTCAACTTTGAAACGGTTTCGAGAGATATGCGAATAAACAGACTCACAGACAGACAGACGTTCCTGTAATTTATAGATATATAAAGAGTATGTGAGAGATCGAGTAAGTGAGTGTACCTAAAATTTACAGTAAATAAAGCATTTTCCTTCAGGTCAGTCCTGTCGTAATAAAAATCCGTTTGAATGTCCGCTGTGATATCTTGTCCTTTTAACAAAGGGTTTTCTGTGCCCTGACCAGACACATATTTGTCAATAGTGTCTTCCTTCTCTGTGTTCAAAAGAAGTTTCAGTCATTTCATACAAAAGTCTTCTCACTGGAAGACTCACTCATAAAGACCGCCATCTAAGGGCGAAATGATTTTACTTCATGAAATTAACATTGGTACATATTGTTTGGCTTTAATATTTGTATTGTGTGGTAACGTATTTATAAAAGCAATAAGGTCCTTTAGGCTAGAGCTGTATCATGAATAAATCACGACTGAAGGGGTTGCAGGCACTCTGCTTCATGTCATGCCTAACAACGCCCTTCAGCCGTGTACTTATTCATCGATACAGCACAGCCTCTCGTACCATGTTGCTTATGTAAAATGTAATTGTATTGATGTTTAAATTAAGCTTTACTGCTACATCTCTTCAATAGACTAACATGTTTTCATAAGGTGAAAATTGGTGCAGGTCATTTTTTGCACTCTTTCCAGTGTCAATTGGAAAAACAAATGCCTGCTTCAGTCTAAAGCATTTTAAATGTCAAAATGTTCACCAAATGATTGCAAATGCCAAGCTAAATGGGGACTTATCTTTTTCCTCCAATTATGGGTTTTGTAAGGCCAAATCGACAACAGATTTAATGGGATGACGAAGGCTTGATTCAAACCGTTGTCTTATATGTCATGATCTACAATACCACATTCTACCATGGCTCATTGTGCTTGCAATTTTATCCCATTACTTGCCATTATATAACCAGCCAGTCTATCTATGCTGACTATGAAAAGAATTATTATTTGTAAGACACTATAACACTCGCTGAAAACCAAATGCTAAAACGGTTTTAGCAGCCGTTTTGGAAGCAGCTCGGATGCCGACCTGCTTACGATAAATGCCCTCAAAGCCGGCAAAATGATGGGAAATAATTTCCTGCAAAATGACGGGCGTCACTGACACCATTTGTCATCGAGGATCTTCCCCTTCATTCTCTCCCTGCAGCCTTGCTGTTGGAAAATACGATCTGCACTTGGCGACCAGTTCTCCGTAGCTCCGAGCACAATCACTCATCTGTAGTGCAATCTGCTATAGGAATCCATCATCTTATGGCATAATGCATGCTGGTAGAAGAAAGGCACAGGGCACAGGCTCTAGTAACTCAAGACAAACATGTCAACAGTTCACACAAAACGATTTTATGGAAGTGACAAAATGTGCATGAAAAACAAGTAATGAGGGAACGCCTTCTCCATATTTTCTCATGCAAGGTCTAAATCTTTGCTTGCTGCCCACACTGCATACATGCATAGCATTCTAGGTAGCATCCTAACAAAAAATTGAACCTCATAAGGACTGGTTTTGAATGCTGTCTAGTACATATGCAGGAAGTTGTATAAATGATTTGAATATAGAAGATGAGAGAAATGACACAATACTTTCAAGCAACGACTCTCTATTTCTGATTCCATGGCCTCCCATTGTCCAACACAAATTTTCCAAGCCACATATCGTTCCAAACATGTAACATAAAAGGAGAAGTTTATCAGAATGTCCAAGCTGCTCTTACTAAGAATGTAAATGGTGACCACAACTGTCCCCAGTTTCCATCTAATTTCATTTATAGATGTCTTCTTTTTAGGGATGCAAACGGTTAATCGATTATCGATTAATAGGCTCTATGCACAAACCCTGCTGACGTATGCCCGAAGATGCGTCTCTACTTCCGGAAGCGCGTTCTGCAGGCAAAGTGTATAGAGGCAAAACTTTAATAAAATCCATTTTCTCAGAAACGGAAACGATTTTAGAAACGCTGATTCGCTAGTCTAATTTCGTAACAATATGAGAGAATACTAACCCTTAAAGTTGTTGATGTAGCTCGAAATATATAATTTAAATAACTTCTCTTTTTTACTCTTGTGTGACAGCTAACTGCCTCGCAGTGTTGTTAACATCATTCACGTTAACCGCAGGACGTTTTTATAAACAGCATGTAATGTGACACTATCTCCACCTAACGCAAATCCGGCTTCTGACGCAGCACCGGATGTAACTGGGCGTGCTGAGACAAACCCGGAAGCGATCGTGCATAGAGGCTATGGGCTATATACATGCATAAGTTCCGTATTTGATGCAAGGATGCTCGTCAGTTTCCAGTTGGGGAGATTAGAGCGGAGGAAAACCAAGGAAAACGGGATTATGGCAGAGTCTTCAAAATTGTATGGTCCTCCCGTCTTTGAAATCGAAACTTTCATACGTTTAGATGTAATTTTATACACTCACCGGCCACTTTATTAGGTACCCCATGCTAGTAACAGGTTGGACCCCCTTTTGCCTTCAGAACTGCCTCAATTCTTCGTGGCATAGATTCAACAAGGTGCTGGAAGCATTCCTCAGGGAGTTTGGTCAATATTGACATGATGGCATCACACAGTTGCCGCAGATTTGTCGGCTGCACATCCATGATGCGAATCTCTCGTTCCACCACATCCCAAAGATGCTCTATTGGATTGAGATCTGGTGACTGTGGAGGCCATTTGAGTACAGCAGACTCATTGTCATGTTCAAGAAACCAGTCTGAGATGATTTCAGCTTTATGACATGGCGCGATTATCCTGCTGAAAGTAGCCATCAGAAGTTGGGTACATTGTGGTCATAAAGGGATGGACATGGTCAGCAACAATACTCAGGTAGGCTGTGGCGTTGCAACGATGCTCAATTGGTACCAAGGGGCCCAAAGAGTGCCAAGAAAATATTCCCCACACCATGACACCACCACCACCAGCCTGAACCGTTGATACAAGGCAGGATGGATGCATGCTTTCATGTTGTAGAGACGCCAAATTGCTGACCCTACCATCCGAATGTCGCAGCAGAAATCGAGACTCATCAGACCAGGCAACGTTTTTCCAATCTTCTATTGTCCAATTTCCGATGAGCTTGTGCAAATTGTAGCCTCAGTTTCCTGTTCGGAGCTGAAAGGGAGTGGCACCCGGTGTGGTCTTCTGCTGCTGTAGCCCATCTGCCTCAAAGTTCGATCGTACTGCTGGCGTTCAGAGATGCTCTTCTGCCCACCTCTGGTTGTAGACGGGTGGTCATTTGAGTCACTGTTGCCCTTTTATCAGCTCGAACCAGTCTGGCCATTCTCCTCTGACCTCTGGCATCAACAAGGCATTTCCGCCCACAGAACTGCCGCCTGACTGGATGTTTTTCATTTTTCGGACCATTCTCTGTAAACCCTGAGATGGTTGTGCGTGAAAATCCCAGTAGATTAGCAGTTTCTGAAATACTCAGACCAGCCCTTCTGGCACCAAACAATCATGCCAATCATGCCAATAACAATTCAAAGTTCACTCAAATCACCTTTCTTCCTCATACTGATGCTCGGTTTCGAACTGCAGGAGATTGTCTTGACCATGTCTACATGCCTAAATGCACTGAGTTGCCGCCATGTGATTGGCAGCTTAGAAATTAACGAGCAGTTGGACAGGTGTACCTAATAAAGTGGCCAGTGAGTGTATATAGTAATGTTTATTTAATATAATTTTAAAAAGAAGCATAGAGCACAACGAGGGATGTTTGTTTTGTCTATTTTTTGTGACTAACGTTTCTTTAGTATAACCATGGAGTATAAAATTCAATATAAATGGACTCTACGTATCGCGGAAGTTATCGAGCATCCTTAGACCTTCACCGGAAATACCCCCGTGCATAGAGCCCATTGTCGACAAAGAATTAACTAGATTAAATTTAATTAATTGTCGGCTAATTGAACATTGCGAACGTGACACGATGTTCTCACTTGCAGAGGGCCAACACAAACTTGAGGCGGCAAAAAAGAAACCAAACATGAGGCGGTCAAAACAGAATGGAGTGCATTGATATTGACTACCAGCTATACAGAGTGCTAACCTTGAAAATCCAGCTGTATTCTAACAATAACTTAGCTCATACCTGTCAACATTCCCGATTTCCTGGACCCTTCCCGGTTTGTTATTTTTCTCAGGAAACTAGTCTAACTGTCTGTCACACTTTCATACATGGTGTGTTCACTTCGCATAGACAACAAAAGGTGTGGAGGCGCACGGCACATACAATACAAAACTGCAGATAGTTCGACAGGGAGCGTGCAGCTCTTAAAGGGGCCACACCTTATTTCCACTTGTTACAAGTTGTACATTTGACTTCCTCCTCAGTCTATATTATAAGTGCTCCTGCTTATGTTTCAAGTTTTTTATATAAGTAGTATACATAAGTAGTATGCATTTTTGTAGTGAATTACTCCTTTATTAAGTATAAATATTCATATCATATTAATTATTACTCATAATTTTCAGTAGAGTTAACATTTATAATTAACATTTATCCCAAATCGTCCACCATCTTGTATTTCTTCCTTTCACTGAGCTTGTCACATTACATTGCATTTCCTCCATAGATGACAAATATGACGCTTTGAATTTGTCCAAGAGAAGGCAACAATTGACTACATTTTGAAACAGCTTTTGCACCAGGACCTTATATAATGCTTTAAAATGTAGCCTACGGAGACAGCTCACTACATTCGGAACAGAGTTACGCTGATGGCTGGAGTTCTTTTTGAGGGAGCTGTGATGCCCTTCAGAAGGCACAAAACCCTCCTTGTTCAACACAAGAAAGCGCTGCTCCACTGTAAAAAAAAAAAAAAAAAGAAACTTCAGCCGAGTCTTATATCAACTGAGCTTATGAAAATCTGACAACTCAGTTTTGCACAAAATCTACTCACCATCTTGGAACAAATTTGTTCACAGCAATGCAATAATGTCACAAAGTACAGAACAACCTTCAGATAAACTAATAAAATAACACAAGCACTCGTGTGCAAAAAAAACATATCAACCTCAGATATATTTGTAGCCCCGAGCCCATGAGTCGTCAAATGGTGGCATACAGAAGAAAGTGATGACGTCACTGGTGCAATCAGTCTCTTAGAGCGGTGAACAGGCAAAGAGGAGGAGCACGAAGAAAGAAAAGGAAAGCAGGTTTTCTTCAGGGCCCCTAGTTAGCATGCACATCATACACAGCCCCTCTCAAATTAATTGGAGCATTCATATTAATGCTGTTTACCTCCAATCCATCAATCTGTCCTGACCGAAATTTGGCTGATGCAATGGAGCGGCGTGCAGTCCAGCATGGAAATGTCCTTGTCCCAAGAATGCCAAGAATGAGACTGTTCTTTGCACGGTTTAAAGCTAAAACCCATTCCAATTGACTAGGGGGGATGTTGCCCGAGTTTCTGAAAGGCATCCTATGAAGCAACAGGACTTAAATTGAAAGGCTGCCAAGCGATTCTCAGTGAGAGAGTGTAAAACCTCAAACCAGAGAGGCCTTTTATTGCCTGTTTGCGATAAAAACGCAGTCCGGGGAAAGTGTGAACAAACATCTCTAGCCGAAGGAGCATCACACCAATTTAGGAAAGGGATATCCCTGAAAAATGCTATGAAACAGCCTTTGTTATGTTACAACATCTGCCTTTATCCACACCGTTGATAAATACATTAACTGAAGAAGGGCTGTGGAATTTCCTATTGGAGAATTCCGCAGGGGAAAAGTGAGAATACACAGATGCAGACATCATCCTTTAAAAACGTGCCATCTCGCATCACTGAGCAGTTCAAGGGCACGCAGGATAACTGCATATCGGATCATAGATTCTGTTTCGGATTACATGTAATAATTCCTAATGAAATGTGGGTCTCTATGGCACTCACAAACAGATAAGGACAAAAATAATTAGAAGGTGAGGATTTTGTCAAATAATTTAGCTATTTCACACTGTGACAGGCATCTGGCCTGTCAACTAATATTAAGTTGCCTGTGTAACCGGTCCTGCATCTAACCTGATCTGAGCAGCATTCTAACCACTGTCTCTAACAAGGACAGTAGAGACTGCGGCCGCTAGCATCGCCTCTTGGGATCAGGGAGGTGAGGTTCACACCTCAACTCTTACTGGCGTATGTCCATTACACCCCTAAACCTCACTCCTACCGGGTCATGGCACCAAATGTTGCCGGTCACTCGATGTCACTCGACCCCGCTTCAAGCGGAATTCGAACCGGTGTCTCGCGATAGGTAACATAAGAAAGTGACCAACAAGCAACTCCTTTCCAATAACGGAAGCTGTCAATCACTTTTAATCAAAATTCTGTTTTATTCGATGAAGCTGTGTACACTGCACAATGAGAGGCTTTGTGAGCGTGCACAAATCTAAGATTATGGCTGATCACTGATTCTGATTGACATTGTCGAGAGCGTCAACAATAAAAATTGTCGACAAATATCTTTGTTGTCACAGTAGTCGTTTGATCTCCCACTTTGAGCCTGATGTAAGGGCGTGCAGATATCACGATTCGACCATTATGTCGCTTGGTGCTAGATTGTAATGCAGCCCTTTACAAAATGCTATTACTGTAAAAGGAAAAAACAGCGCTAATGTATGACGGACTGGAAACGAATCCGAACTAGCAAGGTTTGGGAAAGTTTCACAAAAATTAAAACCAACAATGCTGTCATGTGCATTAAATGCAATGCAGAACTTGCTTTTCACAGTAGCACAACATGCATGTAGTATACAACATGCATGCATATAGGAGCACTTAAAGAGGAAAGATCCCGGCAAGAGGAGCCGCTGAGAGTTCGAGTGTTCTCCAGCTGGAGCTAACAAACTAGTGGTAACGTAAATCCCTTTATTAGATAATGCAATACTACTAATAATAGTAATAATATTATCAATAATAATATAATTACAGTAATGTGATGATTTATTTTGCATACGAATAAAGCTCTGATCGAGCTTAGGATTTAGGGCTGTTTTTATTATTGTAACACTACTGTAGGTATTATAGTCTTATCATCTAACAAAAGGAGATGTTAGGAAGAATATCAAGGCAGTTTTTTTTTTCTTTTTCATACTGTAAATTAAAAGTTGAATGAGAACGTCTTTGTCAGCTCAATTGTCATGTAAAAATGATTGTAATTTTATACTTATAATAATGGTTTGCAGATTTAATATTTTACCATTCTTTGTGTCCTGAAGTAAATTTCCCCTTTTTAGGGAAATTACTTAAATTTCAGTTCTAGGAAAAGCAGTGATCCTATTAAACAATGCTTAGAGAGCATTTGTGTGTGATTTGAGTTGGACTGAAATCTGAAAACTTAAAGAGAATGACCTGTTTAGTTGGCTCAATGTTCACTAAAACAACTATTTAAAAAGCTGAACTGATTTTCTTTTTTTATATTATAGTAAGAATATAACTCAATGTTTTAACTAATTGAAAAAGCTGAATAATCGTTCCGAACTCACTGATTAGCCGGCAAAATAATCGTTGATTAGTCGATTAATCGTTCTAATAATCGTTCGATTAATCGATTATCAAAATAATCGTTTGTTGCAGCTCTCTAAAGATTGTGTCGAATTGAACTCCAGCATTTTGAGCAGTAATGAGCAGATTCTAACTAAATGAATACACTACATTTTAGAACACTAGCACACACTTGCCGACTTTGTAAATGGAAACAGTGAAAAAACGGGATTCATTCACTAAGGGGCTATTTACACTACGGCATTTTCAACTAAAAAAGGAACACTTTTTATGCTTTTTGGCCGTTCATTTACACAACAACAGTATTTTGCTGGCCTGAAGCACGCAAACTTGAAAGCGGGTTTCAAGTTTTGAAAACTATTCCCATATCATTTCCATGTCAAATACAAAATCATGAATCTGTGAAAACGGTGACTTCATACACAACACATTTACGTATTTCGTCAATAAGCTTTTTTTTTTTTTTGCAAATGAAAGGATACTGATATTAACAGTAGTAAAGGCATCCTCACAAATGGTTATAAGAATTACACAAATCAACACAATATAAAATGTAGTTATCATGAAAAATTTAAGGTTCCTTACAACAGTCAAGGATGATAATTGTTTTCAAAGCCTTTAGCCCTATTCGCACGGGATTATCATTACCTGGGGACCACAAGTGAATTTGAAATTACCCACCCACATGTGAATTTCATGTGGCGCATTCGACAGGATTAGCTGAGCCTGTGATTTTACTCAAATTTACTGACTTATCTCCCGGATATGATGTCATTAGGCTATAGCTTTGAAATGTCTTGTCGTTATTATGTCTAGCTGTATATAATAAACAGAAGAATTGTCCTTACTGTATGCTGTTAAACATCTCATTCATCTCCATCTAATCGTTCTTTTTGTTTTTGCTCTTCTGGTTTTCAGCTTTCTCATTCTGCAAATTGTATATTTGTACTAGCGATATGACCCCGCACCCAAAATACTATCAAAACACTCCAACTCAGCCTCTATTCTCCGCGAAAGATGGATAAAAAGGCGCAGATGAAACAAAAACCTAGAAAAATACGATCCGGCCAAATCACAGCGATGTCGATTTGCACGGGACTAATATTATCACAGGACCTCTGTGTTCGGCGATAGTAGGTAATTTGCGGGGGAATTATTACTTTACAAATTACAGACATGGCCGATTCGACACGGGATTAAGATCACAGACAAACTCCGCAATTATTACAAATTATTACAGGTCACCAGATAATACTAATCCCATGCGAATAGGGCTCTAGTGTTTTAAATTTTCTTAAAGGGATTGAAAAGGGGCTTTATCTCAGACGAAGAACATTCTAAAATTGGGATAACAGTAAATGTTTCTGGCTTTGTGAAGATGAAATTTACCCAGGCCAGAAGACAAAGTAATAAAGCATCATCAAGGTACAGTATTATCAAGGTTACAATGAAAATCTGCCAAAAGAAAAATGATAAATTGTGTAATTTGTGTCAATAGGCATGTGTGTTTGGCTCGAGTGCACTGTAGAGTAAAAGAATAAGTATGTGCGCAGGGGCGTAGTCTTTTCTTTACATCGTGACAAGTGGCATCGCCAACTACTGGTCTGGCAGCATGTTTCAGCTTTATTAGTCATTTTCACGAATCCATGTGAACTTGGGATCGTTTTGAAAATGTCGTCATCTGTGCAAATAAAAACACAGTTTTTAGCACAACGTTGTCATGTAAATGTACCCTAAATGACTGAGGTTCTCACACAGAAACGTGCACCTACTTGCTAGGACATGTGCTCTAAAATCGCCTCAAAACATCAAACTTGTTTGATATCCTCTGAGTGAAATCTGGAAGGAATCATAATTTAGTTCTGATCACAATCTGCAGACTAGCTCTGACTTTTGACAACTAGCAGAGACTAATCCAGACTGTAATTTGGGGCAAAAAGTCATGTAGTGTATTCCAGCCTTAAACACCTCTGATTGGATATTGCAGCCATGAGGTCAACAGACATGTCTGTGATTGGCTACACTGCTCAACGCCGCTAAAAAAACACATGTAATTATAAACCTTTGACATTCCTCAGAGCGCAAATGCAAATACGAATGAGAGCATTTGAAAGCAATGAGTTGGCACTCAGTAACCTACTTCGGAATTATGAAATATATTATACAAATGCGGGCCTTGCAAGTGTTATGTGTTAAATGTGGCCCTTTTGACTTCTGGAATTGAGTATCTCTGGGCTACAGGTTGAATGCTGTTGAGCCAATTATTCCTTACACATTGTCATCATTCTGTCACATAGTGCTACAGCAACCAAAATGTGTTTACTACCTCCACAACTGTCACCATCACAAAGCTCCTATAACAGAGTCACGGTGACACAATGACAGACTCTAAGTCTGACAGGCTGATTGAGGCCTGTTTTATTGAACCCATCTCTAAAGACAGGAAAATGACAGCAAAAAGCCATGCAACACTGAGGTAAAGAGATTTTCTACAAAGAAGAGTGCTCTTTGTAAAGTTCTGTTGCCATGGTGACACAAACACGAACTGCCTAAGTAGAAAGTGGCTACTGAATAAAAAATACAAATTTAGCCAGTGGGTATCCTCTTGTCAACTGACAGGTTGATCAGTTCGTGTTTTATTTTTTTTCTTCTTCTTTCCACAATTAAAGGGAAAAGTGCTCCCAAGCAGTTGCTGTGTTATGCCGCCATACAATATCCATTTAACACGCTTAGAAATGCGTAACGTTTTATTTTGTGTCACCGTCATAGGTCGAGTTACACTGCTCGAGTAACTGTATTTAAATTGGGAAAACATGGAGGTGTTTGGTCGCTTCTTTGCTTAGCCCATATTGAATGAACTGGGCAAGTTAAGTGCGATCAAAGTCGTCAAATCTCGCGCGCCAGAGCGATTGAGCGCACGCACTGAGACGACAGAGGTATGTATCAACTCGTCTTAGTTAAGGGAATAACCAAGCGGCAACATTCTAATTTGAAAAATGAAGCCTACCCGGAAGTGCGAAAAACTGCAATACATCTAAAATCTGCTAGAGGGAGGTCCCAAAAGGGAGCAAATATCCATAGATCCCATGTTAAAATGTCCGTTTTCACAGCATAAATTCATGCTTTTACAGGTTGGTCCCATGGACTTTTACTGTATTTTTTGATAGGTTCCGAGTGCCTGACAACTGTGAGGGGGGAGAATTTTTTTCTAACTCGTTAGTTTAGATTGTATTTAGATATAAAATGTATGACAAATAAGGGCGGTTAACTTTGATTGATAGCTGATAACGGGCTGCGCCTAGTGGAATTTGACGTCTCAGCCATGATCCGACACAACACATCATACCACCTCTGTAACATTTGTATTTTCAACATGACATCATGACTTTTGCCTAAACATACACGACACTTTCAAGTCAAGTGGCATCTCAAGTGTATCTCTACGCATTTTGAGCTATCCGCGTGTATCCACGTGTGTGCATGTATGTCTACGCAATTAACGTCCAAGTGATTTCGCGTGTCTGTACACGCCATCAAAGGTCCGCGCGAAACGAAGAAAAATTTAGATCTACATCTGTGGAGTAGGGGTGTAACGGTTCACAACATTCACGGTTTGGTTCGATACGATACACTTGTGTCACGGTTCGGTTCGAATACGTGCTTCGGTACGTTTCAAATACAGCAAAAAGAACGAAATGGCAGAGAAATTTCCTTGATTTAATTTTTTTAATTATATTTTTATTAAAACTAACATCATAGAGTATTTTTTTACTTTGAGCAATGATGGAGCTATACTTGACTTTTCTTAGGAACATATAAAACAAAACAGCTCCTTGGACAAAATGAAATGTAATATTGTAGTAGTTATAAACAAAGGTTTTATTTTAGATTAACATTTGAGGACAGCAATTGTATTCATAATTCATAAATACAACCGACGTGATGTTACTTGAAAGCATTATAGCCTACTATTCCTGCCAAACTTACAGATAGTAGAGTTCATGGTGAATGTTGCTGATCTGTGGACACTGGATAGTTCATTCATGGCACAAAGTTTCTTCCTGGTTTCCACGTCAGCGATGTTTGATCCGTTAATAACGTAGAACTGTGAATGTTTCTCACTAGATCTCGCAGCGATGTTATTACTTCAGTGGCGAATTCAAATGTTTTCTTTACTGGATTTGGCTGTGTAGTGACAGTGCTGATCAAGATCGGCTCGCGCTTGCATTGGTCCAAATTGATAAACGGTCCGTCATCCAGACAACCACACAATAACGAGTAGCTCAGGTTCGTTACGCTTACATTTGCCATTTGATGTCGGGTAATGTTGTGGTCACGCCAGCGTCTCTTACATTATGAACGCCCTTACCACGTGTGACGCGCCTACATTTGAGGAAAAATCGGCAGGATAAATGAACCGACGGAACCGTTCGGTTAAAAAATGCGTACCGAAAACCGAACCGAAAGCCTTGTACAGAACGGTTCAATACGAATACGTGTATCGTTACACCCCTACTGGGGAGCGATCTATTTTTTTCCTAGGATGGTGAGGGAGACTCATAAATGGCATTAACCCCAGTGACGGGCAGGTTTAGGGACGGGGTTGAGGTAAGTCATATATTTATATATACAGTAATAACGTTAAATCAACGGCATTCATAAACACGCTGAAAAGCGATTATGCGTCTTGATAGCACGCCAAAAATGGAAATACGAATTGGCGTGTCATACACACGCTACTTCATGAGATCAGTCTGGTATGTTGTATTTCTCAAGATATTCCAATATGGCGCCGTCCATACCCCCATAAACAGCCTCAAAACTGTTCTTCAGAAAGTCTATGAGTGACGTCACAGACGCTTTGTTCATATTTTTAACAGTCTATGAGAATAACATAATTTATTATGAAAAAACAGTGGGGTATCCCTTTAAGTAAACCAAGCTTCAGATATTAGAATTGATTGTGACTTGATGAGCTGAATCCTGTAAGCAATGTGAATGTGAGGATCTTTTTACCACAAAAGATGGTTAATTCTCATGCCAAAGACCTTAAAAGGGATGAATTTCAAAGCATGAACTATAGCTAACTCTGGAAATCTACACATAAGCCTATGACTTTGAAAGTATGAAGGGTTTGAAGTAAATAAGCTGCATCTGAGGAAGTCTGCTTCTTAGCCCGAATTGTACAATGAAGACTCATAGATTAGTCCTTGTCAGTCCTGGCAAAGCGCTATGGCAGAAAGCCTGGGGTAACGAAATGCTCATTTACTGATTAAACTAATTTCTTAAAACGGCAGTCAAAGTAGCCAACTCAATTCACAAATGAATGAGTCTTTCCTTTGGCCAGGCTCATTCACTTATCAATACAACCTTCCCACTTCCCTCACCGAACTCAGTCTCGGCAAAGGTTGAGATGTATTGCATGACTGTGAGATCAAATGGACTTTGTAATGAGCGTATAGGCAGACAGACTCAGGATTATGTTGTTATTTCACCTGTGCACATAGAGACAGATTTCCCTTCTCTGTCTGAATAAGCCACATAAAAATGTGTCTTGATCAGTCTGATTCTTTAAACCACGACGATATTACACTAAAACGCTTTAGTTCAAATTTAATAAAAGCTCCTTTTTTTCTGAATAAAATGTAAGGTGCTGAGCAAAACTCACAGTCAGGCCATTAATACGCAGATGCTAATGTATTCAGTGTGGTTAGGTGGTTGCTTTGCTTTCTGGCTGAAGTCAAAAAAGCCCATCATCAAGCAGTGTTATTTTGTCAATATTTATCTATCATTACAGTAACACTTTACAATAAAGTCCCATTTGTAAACATTAGTAAAAGCATTAGCAATTATTGTGCTAGACTCACTGAGATTTCTCACAACACTTACATATTTTTGCCCTATTGTTTGTTTGATTGCTTCTATTGTTCTCCTCAGTCGTAAGTCGCTTTGGATAAAAGCGCCTGCTAAATTAAATGCAAATGTAGCAATGAGAAATACATTTTTCAAACATTTATTCATTTTCTATGTTACTAAAAAACAAAGCTGTTCGTTGTTTGTTCATATTAATTCACGCCGCATTAACTAATGTAAACAAACAACATTAGAAAATGTTACTAGGGCTAGTAACTAGGGCTGTCAAACGATTAGTTGGGATTAATCGCATCCAAAATAAAAGTTTGTGTTTACATAATATATGTGGGTGCACTGTGTATAATTATATATATATATATATATATATATATATATATATATATATATATATATATATATATATATATACATACATACACACACATGCTAGTATACATTTTTAGAAATATTTTCATCTGTATATAGATTTATATATAATATTTTATATATAAAAAATATTTTTTACTTAAATATACATGCATGTGTATATATATATATATATATATATATATTTATATATATTATAGGGCTGGGCAAGTTAACGCGTTATTATCACGTTAACGAATTTATTAATTAATGCCGATAATTTTTTTAACGCACGTTAACGCAGTTTTTTTATATCATTTTTTTAAAAGTCCGTTGCTCACTGGCTCTGAATAACAGGCCTACAGTCAAACCATGGATCACAGGAGGGGTGGGATGTTGGTCATCCAGCAAATAACCCACCCAAACAAGCAGTGGAGAGAGGATTTAGGCAGGTTCTCTCAGGTGAATTGAAAGGGAGACAGCGCTCCGTGAGACGAGTGAATGACAGGCGCAGATAGTAACCAACGGCTTTGTGCGCTACGCAGCTGTAGCCTTTTAACTTAAATTAAAATTATACATAACTTTACCTGATAGGCCTGCGTTTAGTTTAGCGGGGTGCTCTGCCATTTGAATTCCCCTCTGTTAATGTCCTGATGACTATTTAGATTCTGGAAACTCACAAACAGCGAATCGAGGATCAGTCTCTATTCCAATGATTTGTGCTGGCTGCGCGCCGTCGGCAACGGGCGGGCGCGTGCGCTGACGCGAGCTTGACCGCAACAGTTTCACAGGAACGCACCCGCTTGTCGCTGCACCTTGTGCTCGACGACCACTTCACCTCACTCTAAATGCTGATTTATACTTCTGCGTCAGACCTGACGCCGGAGCCTCTTTGGTTTTCATTCATACTTCTGCGTCGTTGTCCGCGTTGACGCGTAATTATGGGAGCAGCGCAGGCAAGCATATTGACGCGTTGTTACATTTTTGGAGAGGTGCACGTCAGGGTACGCGCGCTGACACACAGCCCTACGGCGTAAGTTCGATGCAGAATTATATTGGGCTTTACCTCTGTTTAATGTAGCCTAATCTTAGTGTGCGTGGGAAAACATGGCATGACCAAACCTAAGCTATTATCAGAGGAGTAACGTTGGTCGACTTATATCTGTAGTGGTCATGACCTCTGACTACATTGACTGACTGTTTCTGCTGCTCCCTGATAAAAGATACCTGTTGAGAAAAAAAGAAAAAAAGAAAACTGGACTCGTTTTAACATAGATAACAGGTAATCCCCTGTGCCAAATAGCCTTGTTTTAATATTTGATTTGATTATATTAATGTTTAAGTTGAGATTTATAATAAATATTTTATTGCTACTGTGTAAAAGAGAATTCTGCTGGTATAAAGCACCTTATTTGTTTAAAGTTTTTGCAAACCACACTTTTATGTATATAGCAGTACATTTAAATCAAAAGTGTGCAATACATTACTTTAGAATTCATTATTCAATTTTCCGCGTAACAATGTCAATTAATCGCTATGAATTCACAAGAAATTCATGCGATTAATCGTGATTAAAAAAATTTATCGTTGCCCAGCACTAATATATATATATATATATATATATATATATATATATATATATATATATAAAATAATTATACACAGTGCACCCACATATATTATGTAAACACAAACTTTTATTTTGGTTGCGATTAATCACCGATTATCAGCCTAATAGTACAGCCCTAATAGTAACATTTAAAGCCCTTATATAACTAGCATGTAGACACGTTAATTAAAAAATGTAATTATCAAATAAGAAGGAATTTATACCTGTATGATATTACGCTGTACCCACATTGGACCAGCGGAATGGAAAACGATGGATGGATGATTTATCTGCAAGCGCCATCTTCTGGTCAGGTGCGGGAATTCATTTACAGCGACTCTCATAGTGCATTATGGGTATTCATAGAGCATATATCGGCTGCACTTGTTTTGCGGTGCATTGTGGAATTGAATGAGTGCACTCGATAACCTCCACTATGGTTTCAGACACCACTACAAATGGCCGTCCCTGAAAAGTGCCATAGTTACGGGTAAGGTGGGCGATTTCGGACACAGTCTGACGCCTGGATCAGATTCAGAACGATGATCAAATAGATCAAGTCCATCCCTAACCAGCAAAGTCCTTTACCATTTCATGATTGAGCACATAAACACCTATATTGCTTCTTCTAGTTTATGCAGATCTTCTTCATTTGGATCTTCACAGAAGACCTGTAACAGCGCCCTTCTACCGTTTAACAGTGAAAACACACGATTGCCGGAAAAACGTCATAAATTATGGAAAATCTTGTCAGTGGAAGGGAAAGAGTTAAGAAATAAAGTGACACTATGGCATACACATTCATAATTACAACAAATAAAGTCGCACTTGCACACCTGTCTTAAACAAGCTGCACAATTTGAGTTAATCAATCTGTAGCATAAACGTGTAAATCACACCCCAAAGTATAATGCTTACAGTTATAGGGGAAAAGCTTGGGGCAAAGTAGCAATAATAACAGTCATCGCGTACCACTTATAATAGTTAGTAATAGCAATTCAACAGCAGCAGTGAGTTTATCTGCAAGGTCTATGACTCTAGATTTCCATGGTAAAACATCAAGATGGAAAGTAAAGGGTCTCCAAGCCAAGACACAAAGACAAAGCCAGATTCAATATTGAGAGAAGAAAAACTGCTTTTAGCTCCAAGGTATCAGTTCCTCCTGGAAGACATCCACACATACCCCTTCATTTTCCACATGGTGTCCATTTAAAAGATGTCAGTGAACCCCATGAATGTGAAAGGTTGTCTGATGAAGCGGCAAGAGAAAATTGCGCTGACTCACGGCAATCAGGCCCGAATCATGCTGTCACCCACAAGACCACAAAGCTTAACTGCCTTCTGAATGATTTACATTCTTCTGTACGATCAGGGCAGAAATTCATACACACACAGCTGACTCATATACAGGCAAATAAGCTCCCGTGGGGAGGCAACCCTCCCCCTGTGAACATCAAAACCTTCCCAACACTGACACAAAGGCACAGGCACTCTCTTCATGGACACAAACGGCAAACGGGACGCTGTTAAATGTTGATCTGCACTCTCTGAGGCCAGCGGAGAGGTAGAGAGGGGGTCAGTGTGTCAGCCCTGGAGGCCATAAGAGCACACAGAGTAGAGAGGATGGGCATTCACGGGATACAGGGAGGAAAAAAGGCGTGTATATAAAGATGAGCACTTTATGTGCAACATCAGTGTCCTTCCTCTGGTTGATTTTTAAGGACAGCATAGCTGGATCCCCACAAACTAAAATCATACAAATATTTTCATTACTTAAATTAAACATAAGAAGAAAAAAGAAAAAATGACTTTTTTTTATTTATAAGTAGTTTTATGATTACATTTCTAAGCATTGTAGTCAGTTTTGCAGATATTCACTTGTTGAAAAGCTAAAGCACACTTGAATTTGTTCTAGATCATCAGATTATGTTATGCAACATTTTTTTTTTTTGGAAAAAGTGCTACAGATTTTCAATTTAAGCTTGTAGTCTCTGCAATGGGCCGTCTGTAAAGTCTACATCATGAGACAGGAGGGTGTCCCATTTGTTATTTTATGCTTCTGTTTCTACACAAGCGCCTTGATGCATCTTTTTGACAGGTCACAGCTGATGCAGATCTCCACGTCTAACTGATATACCTGACAGTTTAGCATTACGTCACCAAAATGTGGTGGATAAATGGCCGCAAAGGCTTAGGGTGGCATTTTGGAATGGGTCCATTGGCTGTCTGTGCGCAAAGACTACAAAGCAGCTATTGTACCTCCAGTTTCAGACTCAGCCTAAGGGACGTTTACATGACGCTGTTTTTAAGTTGAAAAACGTAACTCATTATGCATTTTGGCCATTCGTTTATATATCGACAACAGCTTTTTGAGAGCGTTTTGAAAGGCCTGTACACACCGAGACGAATATCAGCGCGCGTTATTCTGCAGCGTTTTTTGTGTTCACACCCAAGCAATTTTCACTGACGGTGAGCTGAGTGAACATCCAAATTCATTCCCTGACATTAGATGGCGCCAATTTGCTCTGGCAATACCACTCCATTTCAGTTTTCTTTTATCAAGATGTTTGTAGTCCCTGTTGCGTTTGTCATATAGTTCTAACACCAACGAAAACAGCAGCTCTACATTCATCTTGCCTTACATCTTCCTCCGTCTAATTTTTTCCTGGCTGTGTAGACGGCGACGCTATTTGGCGTATATCTTCTTCGCGTTGCATACGTGTGCTAAGCAAGACTGTTTTGTGTTTGAGCGCCCCCAAGTTGTGTTTTACTGTAACTTCAGAAGCTCCAAACATGTGAGCAAAAGCACCAATCTAATTGGTCAGATAGTTTTTACGCAGCGTGTCAAACTAAAAAACTAACACAAGGCGTTTTATTTTTAAATGACACGTCGGTATGAACACTCACACTGGCGCCCTTTGTTTAGTCACAAGGTGTTAAACATCTGCGAATAACACTCACAAAATTCCGGTGTGAACAGGCCTTAAAGAGCAAAATGCAGGTTGGACACCCCTATATAGCATAGTGTATGTTGACGATAAAACAACTAGATTTTCTGAACTGGAGTCATATATATTTAGCCATTAATGATATTTTGAGAAAAATTGTGATAAAATAACTCCCGCGTCTAAGAAGCACTAACCGGAAGTGACGATCGCCGAGGGAGTCTGTTCAAGTTCAGGCTACAATGGACGTGAACGACGAAACCGCGTTCTGCGATGTTGCAGATATGCCTATGATGGCCCACAGGCAAATAATTATGAGCCTTCTAGGCGAGATAGAAGTCAGGGGAGATCGGGGACGAACAATGGGCAGAGGAGAGAAGTAACGTTAGAGTTGTGGTGTCGAGAAAACCAGTGGCGAATAGGGCAAGTGAGTTCATGTAAGTTAGCACCGTGGCTAACGCTGGTTCATCTACTGTATGGCTAGTACCTTGGTGTTTTGTAATAAATCTGCTTAAGCAAACATACATTCGGCTTTGTTCTTGATTAAACATCCATTTAGATTGTTTTAATTTAAGCCAGCAACATTTTGTCTTCTCATATTCTACGCTGACAGTCATTATGCAGTCCATCCAAGCTGGTTAGCACTATCTCTACATTTACTAATGACCATGCCATAACAACAAATAAATAATGCTTTTCAAATGCAGTTAGTGATACCATTTAAACCGAGTGAAATGTGCGCCACAAACGACCGAGTGTGCATGGTAAAAGACGCGGCAGTGAAGTTTGCTCAATTCACCTGCACATAACGCACCCAAGACCAAAAAGCCTTGTTTTTCCTAGAAGGAAAATGATAGATATGATGTTCTGACAGGCTGGAATTCATGCAACAAGCACAAACACAATAATTTACCATTATGGCTTCTCTAAAACTCGATCTAAAACTTTCTGTCTCTCACTACTGCTCTAACTACATCAACACCCAGCAATAAGAAAGCGGACCGCAAGCTCATTTGTTTTCCTCGGGCGACGTCATATGATGCGTTGCTTGCGGGGAAAGGCGTACTCCAGAGCCTAGCGCATTTTTAACCAAAATCTCGACATCAAATGAGATTTCATTAGAAATTTTTACATACGTTTTTTTTAAAGACCTCTTTGCAGACAATTTAATGTATTAATTCAGAAATAAATTCAACCTGCATGTTGCTCTTTAAGAACGCAAACTTTTGAAATTGTGTTTGTGATCCCCTTCCACCGCATTCGCAAATGTGTGAAATGAATGCACATGGGTTGGTTGCTAACCCATGCGATAGCAAAGTTGAACCAACATTAACATGGCTGGTTACCCCCAGACTACCTTTGTAACACATTCACCTTTGGTTGTACTCGTGGGGGGAAAGTTTGTTAAAACAGAATCTTAGTTGCATTCCAACCAAATGTTTTGAAATGCAGCCAATTGCCAGCGTCAGTGCAATACATTTCAGCACACTGTCAGCAGGAGAACTCATGGGACGCTATAGGCGCGCTGAGAGCATGTTGGAGGTGTGTGTAGGATGGGATGGTTGCAGTTTGTCATTAATATCATGCTGAGCTCAATTAGTCCAAACTACGTGCTACTGGAATAGCAGAATTCTTGCCACTTTGTGTTGCTACAGCCTCGACATGAATTAGACATTTGGTTTTGAGCTAAATAGGGGTGCCTGCTGTTTACTATTGCTCATACTTGGTTTATTAAGTAATTGAACAAACCTCTAAAGTATTACACTTTGGCACATTACTCATCCAGCACAGTTTCTGCTAAAGAAGAATGGCACATCAAATCATGCGCCTTGTTGAGGAAAGGTGTGCAATTACCATTTTTACCCTTTCACACATTTAAAATATTCTAGCTGCGTTTTTTTAAACTGCCCATTATTTTAGAATATTTCACCCCAACTTATTTCAACTTATTTCCCAACAAGTTATTTCTACCCCAACTCTTAAAGCATGCCTTGGAATAGATCTGTATGAACAATGTCTTTTTATTAAATTTTTCATTAACACTTTACAGTACGTGTGCACTAATAAGCTTAACTAATGCACAGATAATACTGAATTAATGTGTTACTTATGATTATCTAAACTATTCATTAATGATTACCACATTAGGAACTAATTAAGAGTCTGTAAGGTTAATGTATTAGTTCATACATGAATTGTTATTAATTAATGTAATTGTGGATTAATTCCATAATAACTAATTTTTTTAACTAATAGTGTTAATTAATATGTTAATTACCAGAATGAGCCAAAGCCTTGTATTTCAACTTCCAGATAATATGACAGTCCTATGACAATACATGATTAATTAATTAATTAATTAATTGTTAATGCAAATTCATGTGCAAATTACTACAATTACTAAATGACTAGTTAATAATGATGTGCCCCAGCAAGTAAAGTCATAACATAATGATACCTTTGCAAATCATTAGCTAATGATTAATTAAGGCAGACAACTGGAAGTTGAAGTGCATAGCTATGACTAATTGTGGTAATTAACACATTAATTTACACTATTTGTTAATAAAATATGTTATTAAGGAATTAATACACAATGACACAGTGAATTAATAGCAATTCACGTATTACTTAATATATTAATCATATAGACTCGTTATTAGTTGCTGATGCAGTAATCATTAATTAATGGTTTAGTTCTTCATGAGTTATACATTAACTCATGATTATCTGTGCATTAGTTAAGCATGAATTAATGCATATTAGTGCACACATATTGTAAAGTGTTACCCATTTTTCTTTATTCAAAATATTCACAAAGGTGTTAACTATCGTAAAATATCTGATCCTGAAATAGTTAAAAATGGTGGACGCTGTGATGTTACACAATGCAGAGAATCAAAGCTGTTGGAATTACAACATATAAATGTATCGACTTCTCCTGAAAGACATGAGTCTGGTGAACGGGGTGGCTGGTGAACGGGGGAAGAATAAACTTTTTAAAATAATAAAATAAAACATGTTGTCAAATTGTTTAAAAGGTGTATTATTGCCACTGATATAGACCCAACTTTTATAGACATACACAAAGTCCTTATGTGTATGTCTGATCCTAAAATAAACATTGTGTGGATGAAAACATTGAATAGTTGTCATATATGACTCTCAAATGAGAAATAACTATGCAGGTTTTACTTGGCCCACAACCAATGAATTGTTAACTAGAGAACGTGCAAAATGATTATAATTATGACTTCCCAATAAGCATACATCTCCAAGAGGTCTGAACATCTGCAAAACATCTCATTACTGTGTACAACATCTAATAGCGTCTTTAAAAAATATATTCACTCACTAAATTATAAACATCTCCACATCTGAATGTATTTTTTTGTAGTACTGCGAATGAGCAAACTCTCTAAAAGCACATCTTTCATCTCATCCAGAAGAAAGAGCAGACAGACTTCTGTGTGGTGTATAGATTTTAATAATTCACATCATTCCAAACCTGGAAGACAACTGATGAAGACCTTTACTCAGCTGAGCCTCTTCAAACAAAACATGGCAAAACAATCTGGCTTGAACCACAGGGTACTGTATATAAACAAAACGCCAACAAATACATAACAAGTCCAGTTGTTTTTTTGCAAATGCGTTGGCAAATGTTAATTTTTCTCTCAGCGTGCTCATTCAGCTCTATTATAGCAAACTAACACGGTGAGCACTGGAGGTTATGTACTCGCGCCTCTCCATCATTCTCAACAGCTTTCAGTTAATTGGCTTCTCGAGCCACACGAGTCGCGCGCGACTGTTCCTGGTGCCACACCCTCTTTTCATTAAAAAAGCCAAGACACCTCAGTTACATTTGAGTCACCAATAAGGAACATTTTAAATGAAAGTAAACCTGCACTCATCGCATTCAGACCACGAAGATATATGTTATCCTGCGCGTGATATGGGGGTTGGCCAACCATTAAATGCCTCAGGCCAACGGGGAAGAAACACAGCACCTGAAAACCTAATATTTCCTTTATAACCTCCAATGCACGTAATATATAAGCATTTAATATTAGCGTTATCCTCTATTCACAAGGTGCACTAACAGGCGCGCGCGCCGCTCATTTACAAGCATTGTTTAGCTAACAACGGCATCCTTTCACTGTCTTCTCTAATAAAACAATTTTTTATGTTGATGAATGACCACATGACCGAAAGCATTAGCAAGCCCTCGTTAAGCCACCGGGAAAATGTTAAATGACATAATAATGTAAAAATCTAAGCCTCGTCACAAGGATATATGGAGTGACGCTGAGCCCTGCAAGCGCTGTTTCAACCTGTTTATAGTGCACACTTTACGGATAGTGAGCGTGCATACACCGGATGACATCGCAACAAAGAGCCCTACCTGTCTCTCCAGGTTTGACGCGCGTATTTCCGTCCAAATGCCGACCATTGAGGGCTTGCGAATGCCACCGCCCAGCTGCTTCTATTCACCGTCACAGGATGGAGACTGTCCGAGAGGATGAATGAGCGGACGGAGGGGAAGAGCAGCTCTCGGGTGGATGGATGAGAGGAGAGGAGCGGAGAGGAGAAGAGGAGGAGGAGAAAAGCGTATAGGGGGCGTATGCGCGCTGGATACACCAAACTCCTTCCTCACAACTGAGAGAGCAGCGATGAACTGAACACGCACCGATTTCATCATCAGATGCACGAGCCTATATTCCGATTTATGTACGACACGTCCATACACTACCGCATTCATGTAATTCAGTGAACCAATTAAGAAATATACATGTAAGAGTACATTTTTGTCATTTTTGTTACATCTGTCTGAAATTGTTTATTGCGAGAAAGCAAAATACACCTGAATAGAATTGAATACAATACTCTTTTTCCCAATTCTTCAACACAATGTTTCCCCTAACTTCTCATTGGTTCTAGTTGAAGCTCAAAGGTGCTGCATAACATATGAGAATGAACCTCATGAGGGGGAGGGGGTCATGTGTGAGATAGCCATGCGCACTTGGTAGATTGTCTCATTCTAGTGATTAATGCTGAGGTGGACACTACAAGCCTCAGAAGAACTGGACTAAAGCCCAATTTATACTTCTGCGTCGACCTCTCACTGTAAACATCACCTTCGGCGTACTCTGATGTGCACCTCTCCAAAAATGTAACAACGCATCAATTCTACGTTGACACAAGCGCTGTGATTGGCCTGTCAGAACCGCTCACTCAGGTTCCCTATCAGTCGGTCACTAGGACTTATGTCGTGACCGACCAAAATGAATCTCACTAGATAGGCCAATCTACATTGACTGAAACTAAACAAGCCAATGCACATTGGCATGCAATCATCAGCTGCGCAGCCTCGCAGCACGGGTATTTAACGCAGCTTTGGAGCCAAGCACTTCATATGCTGACTACACAGAGTGAATCTGCAAGCCTCTTCTGAACCTCTCCACTTTGGGTGAGGTGCATGCGTAGGCAAGCGCAGCAGGCAGGGCGAGCGGTCTTCTCCTCTATTTTTTGTTTTGTGTTTTTTTTTTTTTAACTAAGCAAAACAAAAAAAGGTGTGTGGTAAGGTGTGTGGTGAGAATGCTCAACAGCGAGAGAGAACAGCGCACAGACAGGTGCACATTCCTGACTGCATTCGCGGTGACCATTCACCTGCAGTCCCTAAAAGAGCTTACACAGATAGTTCACGTCTTTTTCAAGATGACGTTCTATCTGTGTGTTTTAGGATGTGGTCGTCACCTGGGGTCACGGGATGGTCACATATCGCTGCCTTGTGTGTCTGGGCATTGAACACGCTGAGGCAGAATTCCTAGATGAGTCATGTACCCATTGTGGGAAGATGACCATCTTGGAGCTGGCTCGTTCCTGCAAAGGGGCAGAGTCCCTGTGCCTCTGCCTCGATCCAATCCTCCTCAGAGGGTTGCTTCGGGCCGTGACAAAGGAGACCTGAGGATTACGGCGAGTGCTCTTCTCTTGGGATGTGGTGCTCCCCGTGCGATCAGATGTTGATAAAAAAAAAGTGTGGGTTTTTTTTTAAGGTGTGGGTTTTTTTTCCTCCTAGGAACCCTCACCCCTCTCATGCTCCACCGCCAGTTGAGCCACCAAAGGAATGTGGTGCTCCCCGCGACGATCAGATGTTGATCCTGAATCTGAGGGTGGGTCAGACTTCTCCGCGGACGACGGCTCGGAGCCGCTGCCTCCTTCAGGTGTGGACCCAGAGATGATGGCCATGCTTTCCCCGGCCGCTAGCAGGATCAGGCTCCCCTGAGTGGGACCCCTTCACAGTGTCCCGAGCCCTCGAGTCTGGACGATTGGTATCTCGGGGTGGTGCGTGCTGGTTCTCAGCAACCCACCCCACCCTTTCTTCCCAGAGGTGCATGATGAGCTCACGGGGACATGGACGGCACCTTCTACTGCCAGAAAGCGTCTCAGTGGCTCCTCCTCTCTCACCACCCTTTTGATGGCAGGGCAGCTAAGGGATGCGCGTGTGTCCCATCAGTGGAGCAGGCCTCTGCAATGTGAGCTGTGCCGCTCACTCCACTTGGCGCAGAGAACCATGTCTTCCTTCCCAGGCCTGTAGGTACTCGTCTGACCTATTCGACGAGGCTTACAATGCCCACCATGGCGTTGCTGCAGGAGCATCAGGCCAAGGCACTGAGGGACCTGCACAAGGGTGGTCATGATCCACAAGTTCGCCAGAACTTTGTTCCGCAACGGACCTCACGCTTCGTGCAATGAAGGTCACTGTGCGGTCAGTGGATTGTGTGATATCCACCTTGGTGGTTCCAGGAACGCCATCTCTGGCTGTGTCTGGCCGGCATGAGGGAGACCGACGAGCTCCGGTTCCTTAACTCCCAGTGTCCCAAACCGGCCTCTTCGGGCAACGCGGTTGAGAACTTTGCCCAGCAGTTCTCACCACTCTCATCTGCCTCTTCTATCACTAGCGGGCAGCAGTGTGCGGTCCGAGAATGCCACCAAGGCGCTTCCTGCACCTTCTGCCCCGTGGAACCAGGTAAGTGTTGTGAAGCACACTCAGACCCCACTACAGGCCATCTCCCAGAGAGAGCCTCCCGAGCCATATCCCTGTGTTCCACCTCGCTGCCCCACTCCAGGTATGCATACGGTCCCTTTGGGCTGCAGGCTTGCAGAGACTGTCCGCTTGGACAGTCTCTGCAAGCCTGGTTTGTGCTCCCCATTCCATTGTGCTGGCTCATTTGGACCATCAGGCTAGGCGTCCCCCAAGTTTCAGGCCGTTCACTCCATTACAGTGAGAGCAGCCAATGCCCATTTCTTGCGTGCGGAGATCGGTGATAGAGCCGGTCCCTCCAGCCGATATGAGGTCAGGGCACTACAGTCCCTACTTTTTGTACCCAAGAAAGGTGGTGGGATTTGACCGATCTTGGATCTGCAAGTATTTGAATCAGAGCCTCCACAAGCTACCATCCAAAATGCTCACGCACAGATGCATTTTCAAATGTATCTGTCTCCGAGATTGGTCTGCAGCGATCAACCTGAAGGACGCGTACTTTTATGTCTTGATTCTCTCTTGGCACAGGCTGTTTCTGCGCTTTGCGTTCAAGGGTCGAGCATATCAGTACAAAATCCTACCCGTCGGGCTGTCCCTGGCTCTCTACAGTACATCTAAGCACTGAGCCGCTTGAAAAGGCCGCTACAGGGCAGAGACAAAACACCCATCATAAACACAGAAACTCAAAGGACTTCACAGCAACCCGTCAAAATAAAAGTTTGTTATAACTTGACAGAAAACATGTTCGCGTTTACGTTTGAGTTAACACCCATGGACGAGGTCGAACTGGAAGCCATGTTAATCTTGGACTACATTTACCACCGTAGGAGTTAAAACGAAATCGGAAATGAGAGGAACAGAAACTAATATTCACTGGATGGTCATATACCTTTCACCGCTAGTTGGGGGTAAAAATCACACAGTGTAGCTTTAAAGAGTAACTAAACCCCTAAACCAACTTTTTTTGGTAAATGATCTGTAAGAATGGATCTTTATTAACACCAGTCATTGATTCGAGTAAATGTTTTGACATTTGTGTATAAAGTGTTTTATTTATACAATATACGGTGTATAAATAAAAACGTCTTAGTGCTGCCCTCTTCAGGTTGCTACTGTAGTTGAATTTTCCTATTAAATGTTAGCGGTTCTTCGTGACATACGTACATTTCAGCTCGCCACGCTCTTGGTACGAGCTATGCCCTTGGCAGTATAAAAACCAGCTTGTTTCGTCAAAACCACTGTAGCGAGTCAGCAGTTGGAATTGCGAGTATTGAAAACGATCAGGATAGAGTGTTTTAGCATCTATTTCGTCCCCTCTATCTTCCTGTCCCACTTTTTCAGCATTTTCAAATATTGCCAGTGGGTGGAGTCAGGCTCTGACCAGGGTTTTAGTTACCCTTTAACTTCCCTGAAGACTGTGTTGAAGTTTATTGGATCTGCCCAGAGAGTCACTCTGGATCTGCCATAACCAATCGCTGTGGTTTGGTCGTGGCGTATACCGACTCAAACCACTCAAACTAGCACACAACATGAACGTATGTCGTGACCTCAACCGCTCTCTCTGTTTGCTGATTGGAATTTGGACCGGTAAAGTTGAACCGGAGAAAACCAAAGAAGAAACCACAGTTCCAGGCGTAGTAAGAAAAATGACATTTGAGCGGAAGTACATAGGAGGGCGGAGCCAGGCAAGGAGTGAGGATGAAATTTCATAGAAATGACTATAATATGATTCAATAAAACAATTTTTTATCTACAGTACTAACACAATTTATATGTCCACTAGAACTTCTTGCTGAAACGTGCTGCGTGACACGAGAATGAACCTCATTGGTTCTAGAGGAAGCTCAAAAGTGCTGCTTAACACGAGAATGAACCATATTGGTTCTTGAGGAAGCTCAAATGTGCTGCGTATTCACGAGAATGAACCATATTGGTTCTTGAGGAAGCTCAAATGTGCTGCGTATCACGAGAATGAACCTCATTGGATCTTGAGGAAGTTCAAAAGTGCTGCTTAACACGAGATGACGAGAATGAACCTCATTGGTTCTTGCAGAAGGTCAAAACTTGCAGTGTAACACGAGAACAATCCTCATTGGTTCTCTTACTTTGAGAACATGCTTGAGCTTCCATTTACCACAACTTATGTCTGAGTTTATTAATGTTTATATGTAAATAGAAGCCTAAATTCTTTTAAAGTGATCGTGTCTTTTAAAGGCCTAAATTCATATAAAGTGACCCTCAATTTATGGATTCGTTTTACGGTCTTTTCATAAACTTTTTGAAGCGTCAAAGTGTCAGTTGCATAGCTGTCAATGGAGGGACAGAAATCTCTCAGATTTCATCAAAAAGATCTTAATTTGTGTTTCGAAGATTATAGAAAATCTTACGGGTTCAGAAAAGACATGAGGGTGAGTAATTAATGACAGAATTTAGAATTTTGACATGACTGATAGAAATCCTTCACTTATGAATCAAGGCAGATGCACTGCTGATGAAACTGCAAGAAATCATTAGTTGTGAAGGCCTGCTGTCTGAAATCTTTCTTTTTTAATTATGTATGGCAAACGTTTTAATGCTGGTTACAATTATTACCTCATACAAATACATCTAATATAAATACACAAAGAATTGCACTAATATCTGGAGTTTTATTGCATAATCAGCACTATTAAACAGTAAGTTACAATAGCCTGATAGGAAATGTGCTCTCTAGTGGGAAGGCATTTGTAATTATAGCACAGGAAACGGGTGTGCGTACTGCTGAGAAAATTACAGCGGAGTGTACAAATGACAGACCTTATATACACAAGTGTGTGTATGAAGCCATTATTCTAGAGAAAGTTTTAATATTTTCTTAACAACTGGAGAAAAAAGCAAGAAGAATTCCTTATTATAACACTCCGCTGTAATTTTCTCAGCAGCACACACACACATTTCCTGTGCTGTAATTACAGATGCACTCCTCATTTCTATCAGGCTATTGTACCTCACATACATACAGTATGCTAAACAATCACTGAAGTGAAATGATAAACAATAAATGTCTACAGTTCATAATAAATATATCAGCTTTGTAAAGCTGGAACTGTTGCTATTAATATTTCAACCAGAGGATGGCAGCATTATTTTTTCCCTGACCATGTAATAGTTCATTCACAGGTCTCTGTGCTTTGTAAACAGTGGACTTTGTTGTGAATTATGCTACTCCCATTTGCATTGCACATGTGGGAAAACCATTGTCGGGGGACGAGGGCGATCTTTCGAGTAATTACCATCATTATGCATATTTTACTGGGAAAAAAACACCCTTGTTTTCAGTCCTTTGTGGTTTGTAGAGAATGTCAAGAAAAGTTCATTTGTCATGTTAGAGATAATATCAGATAGTAGGGGAACTAGAGGTCAGCACTGTGAAATGTTTGTCATAATGTCCCACAACCCAACTACACTAGAATGTCACAACACAAATATGAGCCATGTGTCAGAGTTGCACACAGCAGGAAAAAAATAATGCAAAATGCAAATATAGGGTGACCAACTGTCCTGTTTTCCCAGGACATGTCCTGTTTTCATATAACAATATAACCATTTTCTATCCATACAGAGGAGGCATAAACCTACTTTAAATGTATTGAAATTAATAAGGTATCTTTGAGTAAACGTCGAGTATCATTTGAGTAGGCCCATCTGTTTGCCGGGCAGAGTGTACTGGTTTTTGGTAATCAAAATATGGTCACCCTATGCAAATATATAAAATTCAACTAACCATATAATTGTGAATAGAATAAATATACTTTGTAGCCTTTAAACGAAACTGGCTGGCCCAAAAAAGTTAAACTTATCTCAAGGGCATTCAATATGTAGGTGTCTTTGTTTCCACAGTAGTTTCAATTTTGATATTTTTTAGGTCAAACCGTTATTATCTGTCAGTTATATAATGGAGGTCTATGGTCACCACCTCAAAAGAGCTATACCACCACCATGGACAAGGCTGTGGTTACAAGAGGTAAAATTGATATAAATTCTCTCACAATCTGCTTGTTTCGTGTCTTAGGCCATCAATGTGAACTTACATTTACAAGTCATTAAATCATGTTTAATTTAGAATTCTCAGGTGGTGACCATAGACCTCCATTATATAACTGACAGACAACAACGGTTTGACCTAAAAAGATCAAAATTGAAACTACTGCGGAAACAAAGACACCTACATCTTGGATGCCCTTGAGGTAAGCTAAAACATACCAAAAATTAATTTCAAAGTGAACTATCCCTTTAATATTGAGCCACTGTAGTCACTCAGACTATTTTAGCGATGTCTTTTACTATTCTGAGCCGGACAGTTTCTATAGGAGGAGCCTATGGAGGAGTGATCAAGCTCTCAGATTTAATCAAAAATATCTTAATTTCTGTTCCGAAGATGAACGGAAGTCTTACAGGGTTAGAACAACATGAGAGTGAGTAATTACTGACAGAATTTTCATTTTGGGGTGAACTAACCCTTTAATATGGGTTCACTTACAGGCGAATCGGTTTGTTTTAAAAAACGAGAACATGAAACCATGAAAACAATTCAAGACATTTAAAAAAACAGCAGATTAATAATTTCGCATATTGTTGGGCCTTTGGAGTTGATGGTAATGTAATACATTAAAGTGTTTAAATTTAAGGAAATTCGGTTTACTTTTGCACAGTGTATTGAGTCTGCACTTGATATCCATCGTAAAATCTGGGCCTAGAAAACTTGATTCAACAACTTGCATGATACAACAAGACTTGTTATCTGGAATGATCAGTTGGATTGAGGAGGGAGGTGTGTCTGAAACCAACACCTCCTCAGTTTATCTTACTCATTGTACATTGGAAGAAAAAGGGAGAATTTGCCTGAGCTGACTTTTTAAGGGGGGACAAATTATCGAGTTCATTGAGTTGTCTTTGAGTTGTTCTATTAAAATTCTATGTTTCACATTTCCCAGGAGAATTGCATTATAATTGCTGTGTTAAAATGATATATCAAATTTTCTCTTGAAAATAACATGCTTGATAAGTGTGTAAAAAAAAGATGTTCGTTGATTTTAACATAAAAGAAGGCAATGTTTTTAAGTCAGTTAATTATTGCAAGAAAATATCTTCTGCACTCCTGACTTCTAGCATAAGTGGAGTCGCATTGGCATAGTTCAACTAATCCGGGTGAACGTGATTTCACAAAGTACAATATTTTCCTTGTTGATCCTGGAACAACATTCCAATCAATCAATCAGATTTGAGGGACAAGTTTACAGTTTATGTCAAGTTTAGGCTTACATCCAGGGTTAGCTGCTTCTACATCAGAGTTATTTACCTATCATTAATCGATTTCAGGGATGATTTATGGGTGGATTTACGGGAAAGAATAGGTTTAGGACAAAATTTTCAGACAGAAATATTGTTCCAGGAGCATGTATTGCCTGGCAAAACCCAGGTGACCTACTTATCTGACCATTGTCAAGTTCAGTAGGAGTTGGCTACTCTCTAACACTTGTGGTGTACCCCAGGGATCCGTTGTGGGACCACTACCATTCACACTGTATATGCTACCCCTGGGATCTATTATGAGTAAATTTGGAGTGTCTGAATCATCGTGCAAGATCTACAACAGATACGTTTAATGTATTCTATTTAAAGGCCCAAGTATCTTTAACAGAGAAGCAGGTGATCTCGTAACCGAGCTATGTAGTGCATCAGAGCAATTGAGTTTAAATTCCATTTAAGGTATTACGATCTGACACAGGAGTATTCAAACATCAGATCAGTGCATAGTGTGTTCAAGAGTGTTTGATGAACCGTATTAATGGATGTTTTAAAGTGAAATTCAAATTGAGTTCAGAAAATGCAGTGACAGTTAGTCCTTAAATATTCTTTGTAATGGATTATAAACCAAAAGCAAATTTAGTTTGTCCACAAGACACTAGTCTGTGAGCCATCTGGGAATGAAGGCGTCCAACATAATGAACTCATCAGGTCTCAGTAATGTCTGCCAGTTCCTCGAATCTCTCCATGCCTGAGTGATCTCTCTAATGCTTTTGATGCAATTTGAATTCAACATTGAAGTATTTATTTTTAATGAATTGAATCAGAACTTGGTGAGTGTCCCCCAAATGCCCACTTGATTTAGTCTCAAAATGGTGAGAAAAGTACTGTAATTTTCAAAACACTCAACCTGAATTCTCACAGACTCTTATGGCTGTAAAACACATGGATTCCAGAGATTTGCGAAACAAAGGGCATCTGGTTTTTCAAATGGACGCCAACAACTCCAACACCAACAACAGAAAAGGAACATATTGGTTTCAAAGCTTTTTCAATACAATAAGCCACTCTGGGAACTTGGTGAGAAATGGTGCTTTACACACACATTCACTGTATATTAGGGGAATGCTCCTGACGTCAGAGATACATAACATCTGTAGTGGATAAATCTCACAATTTTCATAAAACTGATAATATAGGCCTAATATAATAATAAACATAAAATCCAATGCTGGATTTTTCAGAATGTCTTCCTCGTGTCTTTTCTTATATGGAATAAGGATTCACATTACACAAGTCTGTTCTCAAATGATTAGATCTGTCAAATTATTTTTGATGAAAATGTACAGTTCATTGGAGATTAAAATGTTAAGTTTTTCCTCCAAACTAAATTATATTTCACTGTCTCTACCCTACAACTTCTGTAAACTATTTAAAATTGAGGAGGCTGCTGATTTTCATTATAAAAATCCCTGCCAGCGCATTATAAAAACACACACTAAAATGAACTTTGCCCAATAGCCTTTCTTTTCAGTAATATTTTTTTATATATCAACCATTCATATGAAGTTTTTGTCCACGTGGAATGTTAGTTTGCAAAGGGGTTCTTTTACTAGCCTGTTTTTATGGTTAGGTCATGAAAGTGATTAAACTAGAGATTTTCTGTACAGTTTCACAGCTGGGTCTGGGCAAAGCTTCAAATGTGTGTTGTTTTACTTGGCTGTACAATCAAACTGTGTTTGCTTTGTGCATATATGTTTGAATACTGATGTTACATATATTTTCGTTTCATGTACTTAGTGGCTTTTGAGGTAGCTTTTTAAGTATTGCCTGCATTGATACCCTCAGGAGTTGGGTTCCCAAAATGTTGTTCATCATAATAACTGAAAGTGCTTATTGTTTGTTATCATATAAGCACCTTTGGAAATGATATCCACAAGGGATAATAATATTTATTTGATTTATTTGAATTAATGCGCAGTCAGTTTAGGGTCAATTCAAATTTAAATTGCTGTGCAATGATTGCAAAATTACAGCAACTGATATGAAAGTTCTTATTTCCCTCTGTCCACAAAAATGAGAGATTCATGCGAGTGAATTGTTTCTTTTCTTTTCCTCTAAAATAATTGGTGTGGAATTTCTTTTTCTCCACTGCAGCTAACCAGGGTGTTGGATGGGAAAACTTCCTGATGTTTGTGGGTTTGATTCAGGGTGAGTGATAGGCATATCCCATGCCCAAACATGGCTTCTGCCAAGACCCTCATGAAATTCAGATACGTAAATATGTCATATTACATTAAAATATTAATTTATCAGTTAGGAATAGAAGAAAAATACAAAAAAAGAAGAAAAACAGCACCGTTGTATAACATACTGAATGAATTATATTCAGAATACTTGTCATTTTGTTGTTGTGCTTCTGTTTCTTACAAGTATTCCCTTTCAGTTTAATTCTTGATTACTCCCTAGTTAGTTGCCATGGTTACTGAATAGCTTCCTTTGTTTGCCCTGTGTATTTAAAGCCTTGTTTCTCAGCATTCTAAAGAAAACGTTATTTCTGAGTTTCTGTTTACTGAAACATCTCCCCAAAACTTAAAAAATACCTCAAAGTGTCACATTATAACTAATACAATTAAGTGAATGTCGCTGCACACAGATGATTAATGCAGTATTCAGAATGCACCTGTTTTGTATATGATATATGAAAAGTTAAAAGTTAGGGTTATAAATGCCACAATTTACTATAGCTATTATAGTTTTGTAAACTTGAGGCACACCAGAAACCACATGTTTGGTTTTTATAAGAGGCCAAATTGAATGTCTTCCAGCTCAGAAGGTAAAATAATAAACAATGGACTTGGTTAGGACTAGGTAGGCTACATCAACATGAGCAAATTCCTCAACGGTGAGAAAGATTAGCTGCTAAAATTCCTGAAGTGGACAGCATGTGCAAATAACGTGTACCATAGCCTATCTATACTCAAATAAGGGAATGTAAAGGGGTGTATACGAAGTGCGCTACTTTTAATATCATACTGAAATGAGCTGTCATGTTTCATAGCATCAGTCGCTCCTCTTAAATTATAGGCAACACGTGTGTGTGTGTGTGCGTGTGTGTTTGAGCGCGCGTGCGCTCACCGGTGGGTGGTGTCAGCGCGCGCTATAAATCTAGTAGGTAGGCAAGATTTTTAAAAAAAATCGCATTTTGCTTAACACCAGAGATTTTTCAGAAATGATGAGGATGATGCTCAGAATTGCTCTCTGCACTGAAATGGACTTGTTTCCATTTATAAACTCGGATAACCGCGCCTGACAACTTTTTCACAATTAACTAAGGAGGCTGGAAAAATGGCAAAACTGTTTCCTGATGCTCTTTTGTTAATTTTGAGTTTGTTAAACATTTTCACCGTGGGTAAGTTCTATTCTGAACCTATGAGTTTTACATTATGGCTGAATGCCTAAATTTATAGCCTAAGTGACATTCATTTTTGAACAATTGTTTACGGGTTTTAGTTTTAACCTACACATTTTTGTCCTCCTCACGGGCTGTTGTGTTGTGAATTAGTGGTAGCTAACTTAAATCTCAGAAAATCTGCAAAGGACATGTCAATATTACTAGAATTGAGGTGAATTAGCCTAAATCAAATTAACCAAGTTAAAGTTTATTTCAGAATTAGTATGCCTTTTTGCATTGTGATATTATTTTGATGTAAATATGCACGCTTTCTTTAAAATTATTATAAAAACGGTTCCTCAATAACGTAATGCAATAGCAATAGGCCTAGCCTGCTAATATGGAAAACATGTTTACATTTTACATCAAGGTTACATTTATTAACATTAGTAGGCTATATGAAACATGCTTCTAAAGCATTTATTAACCGTAGTTATAATTTCAACATTTACTAATACATTATTAAAATTAAAAGTTATACTGTTAATGGACATGTACAATGAACAACTGTAGCCTTTTTATTTTTATTAACTAACGTAATAATACTGTAACAAATGTATCACTTATTGTTAGTTATTATATTAACCAATGTTAATTTTTGCACTATAGTGTTTGATGTTATGTTTTAAATGTAGGCCTATACTTTTTAAATAACAATTTTAGGTTACACTTTATTTTAGGGTGATATAGATTGTACTAACTCAAATAAGTAGCCTAAGTAATATTAATTAACTACATGTTACTAGTTACGGTTATGGTTTTGTTTAAATGTAACTAGCCTATGTCACCTTAAATTAAAGTGTTTATACATTTTTAGTGTTCATAAAGTTTTATACAGTACGTTATAATCTAATGAGAAACGCTTATTGAGAATAAAGTCACAAAATGAATCATAGTCCCAAATTAGACTAAATGTGTTAAAATAATGTGTTATCACTGTAAAAATGAATGCGCTTTATCTTTCAAAAAAATTGTGGCAACAGATTACAAGCAATATTATTAATTCAATTTAACAATAGAACTGAATAATAATTAATCAAATTAATTCCTTTAAAGTTAACCATTTAAAAAGTTACCAAAACGTACCCCAAAAAAATAAATAGTACATTTAAGTCACCATTATGGTGGTGTTTATTTTAGGTTTGTTGTCTTAATTAATCTTTGACGTCTATCTGTTATTCAGATTTTTTTTAGTTAAATTTTTTTGGTGTAAACTTTACTCATTTTAAATGGTTAACTTTTAAGGAATTATTTGATTAATAATTTTAATAATTATTAATAATTATTAATACTTTATTTATTAATTATTATATAATAATTAATTTTAATAATTATTATTAATTATTTTAATAATAATTTGATTCATCAATCAATTTGATCAATCAATATTGTTTGTAATCTGTTGCCACAATTTTATTTGATTAGATAAAGCATATTCATTTTTACAGTGTATATGTGTGTGTGTGTGTGTGTGTGTGTGTGTGTGTGTGCCATTCTTGCTCTGTCATAATAATAATAATAATGATGCAATATAGTTCAAATTAACAGTTTATCATTGTCTCACACAGGAGACCTGCACTCATTTCAAGACTTGTCTGATGATCCAAAATATTTTACATCAGCAGACAGAAGCAGAGCTCATTTCAGCTTCACACACACACACAAGATCCAAGCGCTGCACCTGCTACTCCTTTAAGGACAGGGAATGTGTTTATTACTGTCACTTGGGCATCATCTGGATCAACACCCCACAGTGAGTACATTATCATCAATGAAAGCACTGACATAATACAGATGATCTTTTGCCATTAATGACTGAAATGTTTACATAAGTGCCACAAAAAGTGAATTTCACCAAATCTTAGACAGTATATTAATCAATATTTTGCTCAATTATTTACTTTAGCTCATAAGTCTCTTTTGAACAAAACCAATGAATCCTGTACACTATGCAAACATGTAGCTACATATTAGGTTGCAATATACACACACATTTTTTTAATTCTGAACATTCTGCAGACACACACATTCTCTCCTCTGATTGTGGTATTATTGGGTAGGCATTTAATGCATGGCTATCCGTGGATTATCCCGCTTATACCTCGGTTATTTGCCAAGTTAAAAAGAAGTTAAAGTTATAACTGTTGTTTACAGTGTGATTTTTTAACAGACGTGTAAAAATGACGGTTATTTTCTTAAGTTACGGCTCGTTAGTTCTAGCACTCGAAATGCAAAAATCATCCATTTAGCCTACCTAAATAAATGTTGTTGTTTTTTTCATATGTGTCTCTCACTCTGTTTGCAAGCGTAACTGTTACTATGGTTACCAATGTTTTTTTTTTTACAGTCTATGGTTTATAGTAGCGGACTCATTTCAAACTGTAATCAAACTGACTGGAACTACCTGTGCATTAAATGGTTTTACTGCACACCTTCCAGCCAATCAGAATCGAGTATTTAAACAGCCCGTGGTATAATATAATATTATTTATATTATGTCCAATTCATCCATGACCAAATCATTTTTTTATTTTCATAAATATTTAGTTTAGAACCTGTCTGACAAGACTGTGTCATTGCCTTAATAATGCTTACACTTTGAAATATACATAGAAGCTTAAACTAAATTTCTAGTTTTCTGCAATACTTAGTGCATGCACATTTTGATGTGACTGTGTTTCCATGGTGACGGCTACTGTCCATGGTGCTGATGTACATGGTGCTCAAAAATGTAAGTTTGAATAACATTACTTTTTACGGCCAGCACAACCAGTTTTTTTTTAATTAAAAATAAACCCAGTTTCTGTGCCCACTTGGCTCTATAGTGGCCCGAATACCAAAATAGCTAAAAGGATTAAATAAGGAATCATACACTTAATTCTCTCTATTTAATCTCATAGACGGCAAAAACATAATTAAACCATATCATATAGTTAATATGGATATACATTTTATGCTTTCAGTGGTGTGCTAGTACACATATGACAGCTCGCAGTCAAGAATGAGTTATCGCTACAGTTTGTAGCCAAATACAAGAGGGATCGCCACAGGACTTTTAGTAGAGTTTTTCAGACTAATGTTGAACTATTCGAGACCCATCACTCACCATGAAAATTGACAGGCAGTCTTTCAGGAATCTGCTTGGACCCCTGGATCCAGACTGAAACCAAATGGTCAACATGAGAACAAACACTTCTGATGTGAGATGAGAAGCATGCGTTCAGAAAGAGAGGACTAAGAGAGTGGCTGGAGATCAGAGAGAAGCTCATATAAAGTGCATGGAAGCTTTCCCAGATGAAGCTGCTGAACGATTTTTGGCCGTTGTTCCAACTCATCGTCTCCATCACTAGAGGCAGTCTCTTAAGGTTTATCTCCAACAATGTGATTCCAGCTTTGTTTTGGGTGCAACAGGTTTCATTCCCTTTCAGTTTCTATTAGGGCTTGTAAAATAATAAAAACATACAAAGTATCGGAAGGTATTTTTCTACTGTATGACTTTCTTGCTTCAGTGAACATTAAAGATGAAGATTGTTGTTTTTTTCATACAATGGAAGTCAATCAAAATTGTTTGCCTACCAAAATACTTCAAAATATAATCTATTGTGCTCTGTAGAAAGAGAGTCATAAAGGTTTGAAGGGGCATGAGGGTAAATGCATTTTGGTGACCTGTCCCTTTAAAATACTGTAAAATACCATGTAAACACTGCAGATCACTGACTGGTCGGAGAGAATCGTCACTACCTGCATCATTGACACGAGAAAACAAACCCGCTAGATTTAAAGTCCCACTTTAGTCAATAATTGAAAAACTTTTATAAAATTCCTTGAAAAACACTCTTCATGCCTTAAAATAAGGAGCATTTCACTCATTTCAACATTAATCTTTATTGACGAAATGTAAAAGAATTTTTGAATTTGGTGCCCTCTTGACAGAAAAAAGACAGAAAATAACCGAGTGGCGCATTTGCATGTAAGATAACAACTCCCACAATGCACCACATTGCACAGCTCCACAAGCCACACCCACTAATCCAGAACAGCGCAAACAGAGAAATCACTCTTCCGTCTACAAGGCTAACGTCAGCTGTCACCAGGGTAGTGTTGTCACGATACTAGAATTTCTAACTTCAATACGATACCTAGAAAAATATCGATATTCGATACCATTTTCAATACCACAGAGAAAAAACTGCCAAAATATTAAGGGGCATTTTTTTGTTTGTTTTTTTAAAGCTAAATATAACAAGTCTAAAACATGACAATGAGATATATACATGAACAAAAATGTCCTGAGTTCTATTTGTTAATATATTTTTTTAATTGGACCAAAACTAACATGATCACAACCCCGATAATATCCCAGATCTAAAGTGTAAACGTTTAAATGATTAGTTCTGTCCTCATTGTCACTCATTAAGCAGGGCTGTTGTGAGCGCTGTGGCTCCGGGTGAGAGATCGCTCTCTCTCTCTCTCTCTCTCTCTCTCTCTCTCTCTCTCTCTCTCTCTCTCTCTCTCTCTCTCTCTCTCTCTCTTCTGGACTGCCGCGAATAGCAAAACTGCATCACAGACAAATTGTTTAACATTATTATTATATAGAAATGGTTGATATTCAGCCCCGTTGCCCGCTTAATACCGGGTTTACCAAGCGCGAACACTGAATGAAACGAATCGAACGTAGGCTACAAGCCATATAGTGTGACACGCGTAAACCAATGCTGTGAACATAATCAGATGACTGACGCCACGGGTTTTTATTTAAAAGAAAGAACGTAGCCTACATTTGTATGTAGACATAAGCAATTTTCACAATACTAACTAAAATATAGCCTAATTAATAGTATTTTATTGAATTTGAATTAGTCGTTTGAAGCGTAAAAAAAAAAAATCAGTCGGTCTTAATGCAAGTTACAACCGGCAAGTCGGTTGGACTAAAGGGAAAAAAAATAATAATAATTGGGTCGGCCCTAGATCTGACAGGGTCGGTCGAGTTACGGCAAACAAGAATATTTTTAAGGATGGCCTAATCGATTTAGCATCGAATCGGAAGCCCTCTGAATCGTAAATCGAATTCGAATCGTGAGGTGCCTAGAGATTCCCACCCCTGCTGTTTTCATAATGTTAGTTCACAGTGAGAGCACAAGACAAGCACTAGCAGTCCGCCCAGCTCGAGCCAGTCCAGGCTCCTCGAACCAACAGGCAGCCGCCTCCTGTTCCTCCATCAGCCTCAGCTGCTCACTATACTGCGGCTCGTAAAGATAGCCACGGACATCGGATTCGAGCAGCAAAATTTCAAAATCCTCTTCTTCAATATCATGTTTAGTTTCTTCCATCATTATCATACTTCCTATCCACTGTCTCTATTTTTACAACCCGCCCCGCACCCGGAACCGTTAAATAGACATAGTAGCTACTCAGGCAGTAGCGTACCGTGGGGTCTGAGTCGGGGCCTTCAGTAACGACCATCAACCCACCATGGAATGGTCGCGAATCAAGCACATTAGGGCATAGCTGACGTTTATGACGTTGCTCACGCTCAAACCCCCGCCGAGTTTTCAAACAGCTGATGACATCAGCGGGGGCTAGCGCCGATACACATCGCTGGCCCTGGGCGTTCTGTCACTGCGCATCAAAATTTGATTGGCTAATGATACACGTCAGTCAAAGTTAAGATCAAATGGCAATTGGCAGCTTCAACGGAAGGCTAGCTGTTCTACTAGTGCTGGTCCAAGGAGCTGTGAGGCGTTTAAATGACCATATATGGAAAATACAGCTCAGCCTCAACAAAATAACCATATTATTTCAGGAAATATAATCGTAAAAATGAAAAATATTTATTTTATAAATTAATTAAATATTAAATTATATTATATTGAATTATATTATATTACATTATATTTTGACAGGGCCAGCAGAGAAGGCCCTGATGGCCCTGACAGCCCACCACTGCTACTAGGCATTGTAATGTAAATGAAAATAGCCTTTATTTCAGCCTGAAAGTGCTTGGAAACATTGCCTTGTAAACTGGTTACAACAGACGATTATGAATATGAACCATAAATCAGGTCATATTAATAAACATTTTCAACATTTACAAAGCAGCATTTAAATTCATCTAATAGGCTAAACCATTTTTGTTATTTATTAGACCCCTCACAAATATGTCTTGACATGCTGGAAGTGGACATTTTGTGGCGCTACTGTTTGTATATTTTTCACACGAGTTGCACTTCAGGTAGCCGAGACTACTGTTGTCTCCTGCTAGCCTGCAACTACTGTACTTATGAGAACCACTCCCAAACATTAGATTTAGCAGCCTGACCTTTTTTCTTTTAATCATGTATATTCCTTACCTCAATTTCTCCCTGCACCTCGTCTTCCATCTTCACTTATATTTCTCCGTTGTTGTTGTTGTCGAGGCTGGCGGAGGGAGCTGCTTGGCGTGCCGCTTCCGTGACGTGTCACGTGACACCAAAGGTTTGGGAACCTCACGCAAGTTACGTTGCTACGGCAATCGTATTTTAACCTTATCAAATAACCTTATAAAATACGAAAATAGATATTCCCAAATATTTAATATAGGCTGGAAATTACAAGCAACATACATGGATAAAAAAAATAAATAATAATAATTAATGACCCGCCCCAACCCGCCCGCAAATAAAGGGATAATTTCTTTACCCGCACCAACCCGACCCTGCGGGCTACCCGCGGGGCCCGCGGGTTACAAGTTGACCTGCGCATCACTAGCTCAGAGATCCACTCATTGACGATCACACGTTGACCTGATTGGTTACAAGGTAGTTTGTGACATCAGAAATACCAGCGATTTCAAACCTCGTTTTTGAGACTGTCTTTAGTTCACACATAGAGCTGGATTTTCATCACACCGGTGGGATCACAGGAATAAATTACATTTTAAAATATATTAAAAACTTATTTTAAATATAAACATAAATCAAATATTTTTCGGTATTACTGTTTTTACTGTATTTTTTGATAAAATAAAGGGTGAACATAAGAGACTTGAACTTTTGAATGCTATATTGTATATTGAAACTTATTTGGTTAAAGCACTGTGAAATCCATGTAAATATTAGCACAATTACAAATGCTGTGTCTGACTGGACAGTGTGTGTGTGTGTGTGTGTGTGTGTTCATCTGTGTGTTATGCCAGGGTGGATGAACTCAGCCCAGTTTGTGCCATGTGTGGTGAGATTTATATTTTAATAATCTGTTTGGCGTGATTGTTTATGTTCTGGCTCGACTTTTCTGGCTGTGTTCTCTGTAGCATTTATACACTATTAAATATACATTTCAACTCGATTTACCAGGCCGCCCGTTGTCTCCAAAGCAATGCCATACCTCTTGAGTATCAGTACAGCTGTGTGAGACTATTCTGAATATTTGTTGTCACTGTGTCACTCCTTTTTTAACTGAACAAAAAAAGTTTTTATTTTGGGTAAAAAGCAAAAAAAAAACTGAAGGGAAATTAAAGCACATTTCATGTGCAACATACTGAACAGAAAGGTCATGCACACACTGGACAGCATAAGGAACAACTACATTTAAAGCCGTTAAAGAATCCCCTGAATTCATTCCAGAATTATTATTGTTGTTGGCAATAGACTTTCTGCTGACTATAAGTAACTTTGCAAGTACATAACTATTAGTCATTAAAGCATTTGTAGACTGTTTGTTTTATATCGGCTAACCCTTTATTTTGATGGTTCCCCAATGGACATTCTACTGACTATAAGTTACTTTACAATTACATTAACCCATAACACATAACCCTGACCTAACTGGCTATATAGTCTACTAATACTATTATGAGATTTAGTTGACATGTTGCAAAGTTACTTATATAGAATGTCTAAAGTGGACCGTCGAAATAAAGAGGAACCCAGCGTTTGACATCTAGTGGCAGAAGACAATAAATGTGGATAGCGACAGTCTTTTTTACAGTCTACAATTATTGATTATTATAATTTATTTATTTTTGACATTTCAGAACCAAATCACTGTTAAAAAAAGGAGAAAAGATATGATCAATAAGTCATGAAACTGTGTTTTTTTTTACATTTCAACTTTTTGTTGAAAATGTTACATGTAATTCAACTCACCCCCTTTTTTGTGTCAGTGTAATATAATAGTGTATAGTGTAATTTGTATAGTGTTATAAGTTGAAATGACTTGTACAGTCTATTTGATTTTACTTAAAAAATGAACTTATGGAAATTATTAATAGTGTGCAAAGAAACACTAACTTTTGTGAATGTGTAATTGTTTGATGAAAACATTTGATCATAGGAAATTATATAATAAAATAGTAAAAACAAGAGTTTGTGTTTGTTCTGTTCTGGTGTCTACAGAACGCACAGTTCCTTATGGCATGTCAAGTTACCGCAGCCCTCAGCGACTGAGACGCTCCAGCGGGACAGTAGAAGTGGCGCTTCATCGCTGCACATGTGCTGACCACAAGGATGCCCAGTGCTACAACTTCTGTGATGCAAGGTACACACAACTAATAATAACAGTACTATTGTCCAATATTCAAATAACTTATTTATACTGTATTACATTTTAAAACTTAATTTATTTCTGTGATGCAAAGTGTCCTCGGGTTATGACTGTAGCCATTGTTCCCTGAGAAGGGAATGAGAACTGCGTCTAAAAGGCAGTTTGGGAGGAATGCCCCTCAGCGTAGCGCCTTTGAAGCATGAATGAAACTAAGCCAATCTCCTATTGGTGCAACGTCATGACGTAATGTGTGACGACACATAGACGGAAGCTATAAAGGGATGCCGGTACACATGAAATGTCAGCCTCTGTGAAGCAAGCGCTCCCAGGCAGGGGAAGGCTTGGCCAAGGGACAAAGTTCTCGTTCCCTTCTCAGGGAACAAGGGTTAAACTGCGTTGAATGACACTTTGGGGAACGAGTGCCCACTTCGCCACAACGCGCCCTGCCTGCCCTAGTGTGAAGCTGCTCACAGGCACACTTAGGACGAGAGCACAAGAGAGCCGGGTGTCGACGGAATGTCCAGACTATAAAACCTAATAAAGGAATGAGGGGTGGCCCATCCTGCTGCCTCGCAGACCTCCTGGATAGGGGCCCCCAAGAAGGGCTCTAGGAGGATGCCATGCCCTCACGGCCAAAGTTGAAGGCTTACCTTACTGGTAGGCCGTGGAGATTGCATGGATAATCCAGTTGCTGATGGTCTTTTTTGAAGCGGGAAGCCCCTTCTTGGGTGACCCGAAACACAGTGGGGCTGGATGGGTGAGGGAAAACACCCAGTGGACAGTGGGTCGTCTCTCGAGGCGTGAACCGGTCCACTTCCACTGGGCCGAACCTCTGAGATATTGACTGCACCACCTCATGGTGAAGTCTCCATTCCCCGGGCCTTAGCCCCGTTTCGACAGGATGTCTGCTCCCTGATTTCTGACTCCCCGGGATGTATGTTGCTCTTAGAGACAACAGCTTCCCCTGGGACCACAGGAGGATCTGATGCGCCAGTCTGCATAGAGGGCGGGACCTCAGGCCCCCTGATGGTTTATATAGGCCACCACCGACATATGTCTGACCTCACAAGTACGTGATGATCCTTGAGGTCCGGCAGGAAGCTCCTCAGAGCTCGGAACACCGCCAGCATCTCCAGGCAGTTTATGTGCCAGGAGGAATGATGGTCCTGCCATAGGCCTGTCATAAAGCAGCCGTCCAGTGATCGCGCCCCAGTCCATGAAGGAGACGTTCTCCGGTGACATGACACTCCCAACACTGGACCTTGGAACAGAAACCAAGCTTTCTTTCACATAGATAGGGAACGAAGGCATCTGCGCGTACCCCTGATCATGTGGAATGGGTTTTCCCTCAGAGAGAAGCCCCAACTCTCTCTGCAAATGCTTGATAGTGATGGCTTGGCCTAGCTTTATCCCAGCCACTGTGGCCAGAATGGTCTTGACTCGCGCGAGAGACAGTCATGCCTGCATCGTGACCAAATCCCACACCACTCCCAGGAATGTAGTTCTCTGGACTGGTGTCAACACGCTCATCTTCCGTGTTGAGTCTCAACCCCAGACTTTGGATGTGAGCAAGAAAAACATGCTCTTGTGACTGAGCCAGAATCAGCCAGTCGTCTATTTCAGTTGAGCACCCTCATGCCCTGGAGCCTCAAAGGTGCTAGAGCTGCATCCATACATTTGGTAAATGGGGGAGAGAGCTAGGCTGAACGGAAGAACCCAATATTGATATGCTTCACCCCCGAAAGCGAACCTCAGCAACCTCCTGTGAGATGGAAGGATAGATATATGGAAGAATGCGTCCTTTTAGATCTATCGTGACAAACCAATCCTTGGATTGAATTTGACTCACGATCGTGGGAATAGTGAGCATCTTGAACCAGAATCTGAAAAAACCTGAAACCTGGACTCCCTATCTAGTGGAGGGATATGTTCTATAGCCTCCTTTGCCAACAGGGAGTTTACTTCCTGTTCTAATACCCAACCCTGCAATGGGTTCGACTGCAGTCCAGACCACCCCGTTGAAACTGGGTGGGCTGAAAACGAACTGCAGCCTGTACCCATTTTGAATAGTGCACAGGGCCCAAGGGAAAATATACGTCAGATTTTTCCATGCATCTAAATATTTTACCAAGGAAACCAGGCTCTTGAGCCTGGCTTCGGGTATTAAAAGGGATTCTTTCGCGACCCCTGAAGCGAATTTCCGGCAGGGCAGGACCGAAAATGATTCTCGATGGGCAAACGCGAATGCTGCCTGGTCGCAAGCCTGAGGGGCGGACAGTGCAGCCTGCGTTCGCTGGAAACCGATGTGTCCCAATGTCTTCGGGAGTTGGGCGAGATCTTTAAAAGGTCGGCCTGGTATGCCTGGAGCAGCGCCATGGTGTGAAGGCTATCCCTACAAAGTTTAGTGGGCAGCACCGGGGCTTTCAGGGATGACACCGATTCAGGGATAAATAATTAGCGAGTGGCTGTTCCAGCCGTGGCATCATCCCATAACCATTTTCTCATGTCCCTAAGATGTTACTATAATTAAAGACTAGTGGGTTGGACACACAAGAGGAATAGTGAGCATCTTAAACCTGAATCTCCTCAGAGAACGGTTTAGGTGCCTGAGATCTAGTATTGGACACAACCCCCCCATCCTTCTTGGGAACTATGAAGTAGCAGCTGTAAAACCCGGACTCCCTATCTAGTGGAGGGATATGTTCTATAGCCTCCTTTGCCAACAGGGAGTTTACTTCCTGTTCCAATACCCGACCCTGCACTAGGTCGAACTACAGTCCAGACCACCCCGTTGAATCTGGGTGGGCGGAAACCGAACTGCAGCCTGTACCCATTTTGAATGGTGCACAGGGCCCAAGGGAAAATATTACGTCAGATTTTTCCATGCATCTAAATATTTTACCAAAGAAAACCAGGCTCTTGAGCCTGGCTTCAGGTATTAATAGGGATTCCTTCTCGACCCCGGATTTCCTGCAGTGCAGGCTCTAGACGAGACGTTGCACGTCGGAGATTGGCTTAGTTTCATTCATGCTTCAGTGGCGCTAAGGGGTGTTCCCCCCAAAGTGTCATTCGCGCAATTTGAGTTCCCTCGAAAGGGAACTACATTTTCAGCATCATTACTTCAGTCTTCAGTGTCACATGATCCTTCGGAAAACCTGTTACACTAATAAGGGATATGGAAGATTAACATAATAATAACACTTTTATTTAGCAAAGGACTCATTCAATTGATTAAAAAATGACAGTACATGACATCCATAAAAAAATCCTTCTAAACTTTGTTTGAGTTGCTTTGTTAAATACAATGGCAATGACCACTCACATTTACACATCAACAGTGTGTCAATTTGTCTTTTTCTTTTTTTATCTAATTTTAAAATCATAATCACTCGATTAAATAAACTTCATTGAAAAAAAAAACAGAAAAACAATACATTGATAAATTCTCAGATTCAAAAGAAAAGCTCATTCTGAATTTCTGATTCCATTATTATTCAGTGTGTGATACTGTATGGTTCTGTTTTGAATTATCAAGAACACAGAATGTACCAGACAGAAGATTGCGAGGACGTACACCTGGGTAAAAGCGCTGGCTTCTCATCCCATCATGAGCCTCTGAGATTGGACTAATGATCAGCATCAAACCAGGCACCTAACTTGGTACAGGTTTTGGATTTTTACAGATGTGGAGCAAAACATACCCTGCATTCCTCTACGTGTTATAGTTCCTGGAACACCCTTTCCTCATCTGGTCCACGGTAACAAGTGAATTCTTTAGACAACTCTGCAGATTTCGGAAGGATGTTTGTGTGGCACCCACATGTTTGCTTTCACATTATGTCCACTTTACACCTACATTTAATGCAAATACTCAGTGGACATCCTTTAGGAATTTAGGACTCTTGGAAGTAGACCTGACACTCATCATTATCTCCACTTTGTGGGCATATTTTCAGAGAAAGCACAGCGAGGGATTACTGTGTGAAGATGGAGATGAAGTGGGTCTTGAATTTGTATGTGCAGGCTCCTTTCCTTTTCCCCAATAGTGGAAAATGACACACTTAAGAGTGTTATTGTGGAGGAACTCAACTCCAAGTCTCCTGAGAGAAAGATTAACTGCCACAATATAACCTCTACATAATTTCCTATACATTTTAACTCATTTTATTCCGTCTCCACAACAACTTATACTAACAACTTATACTTATACAATTATACTAAACTATGACCTGAGAGTTTAATTTATTTATGTTTAGGTACGAAAACGCTTTATTCACCAAATCATTTAACCCTCTGCTATTGTTCATTAAGGAGTCACTTGTGTTGTGATGTGACCAAACATCTGAAAATAACATATTTTTGTTTAATAATATTTTTCCTTTTGTATTTTAAGAGGGTGTTATGTTCCTAATTAATATTTATGCAATAATTAAATGATAATTCCCCCTCCCCCTTTGAAAATAATAAAGAAAACCGCCTAATTCTTTACAATTATGTCTCAATTAAAGCTGTATTTTATGTTTAATTAGAGACAATCCACTTGAAGGCAGATTAGTGTAATCTGGTGGGAGTAAAAAACAACATCTTTAATGCCAAGGTGTAAACCCTAGATTATTATATAACTATAAAGAGGTTTGTACATTCTACAGTTGTTTTTCGAAAATGAAAACTTCATTTTGTGGATTTGAATATTCAAATTTTTGTCAAGATTTTGATATTTTTAGTTTGAAATGTTATGTTAGTTTTTCCATTCATTTCCATTCACAGTCTCTTTTACACTCTTGATATTTTTGAGTGTCACCCCATGTTTTTTTTCTGCATTGTGGCTGATTTATAGATTGTACCCCCAAAAAATAGTTAGTAGTTTTAGTAAAATAGTAAAATAGTTTTTTTTGTCGTCACACAGCAACTGCACAAGAGTCACTGAGTTTCAACCCATTCCAAAAGCGATTTTTTTAAATTCAAAACATTTTTTTTTTCAACAGAGGGTTAAGAATACTTGCCTTCAACTCCATCAATGGCTTATTAGCAATAATTATTTGGATATAGTTTCACTACTACGTCATTTGCATTGGTAATATTTGTTAAAGCTTTTAGTTATTAAATTGTCATTTTAGACCGATGTCAAGCTTGATTTATTATGAATCACTAGGGGTGTAACAATATATCGCAACACAAAGATGCAGCAATATGTATCATGGATAGTCCCCCCAAAATAAAAATTACTCTGCGAGAAAAAAATCAAGTTTATACGGAGCCCCCTAGTCCCACTTTGGCAAAAAAAAATTAATTATAACTATCTTGTGGCCTCAAGATAGTAACTCGATGGCCTCAAGATACTAACTCGTGGCCTCAAGATAGTAACCCGTGGCCTCAAGATAGTAACTCGTGGCCTCAAGATACTAACTTGTGGCCACAAGAGACTAACTCGTGGCCTCAAGATAGTAACTCGTGGCCTCAAGATAGTAACTCGTGGCCACAAGATAGTAACTCGTGGCCACAAGATAGTAACTCGTGGCCACAAGATAGTAACTCGTGGCCTCAAGATACTAACACGTGGCCTCAAGATACTAACTCGTGGCCACAAGATACTAACTCAGGGCCACAAGATACTAACTCGTGGCCTCAAGATAGTAAATCGTGGCCTCAAGATAGTAACTCGTGGCCTCAAGATAGTAACTTGTGGCCTCAGAGATAGTAACTCGTGGCCTCAAGATAGTAACTCGTGGCCTCAAGATACTAACTCGTGGCCTCAAGATAGTAACCCGTGGCCTCAAGATAGTAACTCGTGGCCTCAAGATAGTAACTCGTGGCCTCAAGATCAGTAACTCGTGGCCTCAAGATAGTAACTCGTGGCCTCAAGATAGTAACTCGTGGCCTCAAGATAGTAACTCGTGGCCTCAAGATACTAACTTGTGGCCACAAGATACTAACTTGTGGCCTCAAGATAGTAACTCGTGGCCTCAAGATAGTAACTTGTGGCCACAAGATAGTAACTCGTGGCCACAAGATAGTAACTCGTGCCCACAAGATAGTAACTCGTGGCCTCAAGATACTAACACGTGGCCTCAAGATACTAACTCGTGGCCACAAGATACTAACTCAGGGCCACAAGATACTAACTCGTGGCCTCAAGATACTAACTCGTGGCCTCAAGATAGTAAATCGTGGCCTCAAGATACTAACTCGTTGCCTCAAGATAGTAACTCGTGGCCTCAAGATAGAGTTAGTATCTTGAGGCCACGAGTTATCTATCTTGTGGCCACGAGTTACTATCTTGTGGCCACGAGTTACTATCTTGAGGCCACAAGATAGTTATAATTAATTTTTTTTTGCCAAAGTGGGACTAGGGGGGGCTCCGTAAGTTAACAGAGTTTTAGTGTATTAATTTAAAATTGTATTTATTTGCCGTCAGTTTCAGCACTGGCTTGTTATATAAATATAAACCGGTAATTTGACTTGTCAATGTTTTTTTTTTCTGTGCCAGTTTGTAAAGACTTATGTACATAGTTTAGACAGTTGGGCTTCCTGATATAAAACTCTCTCAGTATGTCCAGCATGTCCTTCTGCTCATCTTGGTTTTGGTTTAGGCGCTGGAAATTGTGTGCTTTGCATTATTCATACAGTTCTTCAACTTCTTATCAGAGACCCACAGTGTGTCAGTTCTGGAGTGTTTTTCACATCATCTGTGCCCATAGGCGTTTTCACAACATGTACCAAAACCCAAATGTTTCAACAACTGTAATTGTCAGAGATGTTGGATGAAATACTTTTGCCTGAGAAATTGTAATTGTAGCAAAGAATGTGCTGGTGGTATTCTGTATTTCAACGACATTCCGTTCATGAACAAAAACATCTGATTTTGTAAGATGTGGCATATTGCATAACATTTAATCTTTGTCTTTGAATATTACATTCTTTGAGCCCAGCTACGGATTTAATAAGTTAAAGGGATATTCTGGATTAAATAAAAATTCTGACAGCCTCGATGATAGGGCTGTCTATAAAATATCTGAGTTACTTTTTCAAACAAGTAACGCAAGTCGACTGACAGCTCTCATGTCCATATGCTGATTTATTTGATGAAAATGAAGTTTAAAAGGAAACCATTTTGCATCCTTGCTGAATAAAAATTAGAATTTCTTAATAAATCAATAAATAAATCTAAACATTTAAATTATATTTATATTTTATTCATATTTTATGTCCTATACCTAAAAGCCTCTAGAAGAAAGCCATTGCTACAGTATTATTTTGTAATATGTCTTGCAACTGTATGTTTTGAATATATTTTGTATCAGTAAATCTGGTCTATAATAACACACCTCTTATATGGTTTAGTTTCTTAAAACTAAATCAAAAGTGGATCCAGTTATAATATCATAACTGAGAAAACATTTCAAACCTGCAGTCTTTTGCATACTCATCAACTAACATAGTTAACGACTGGTAAGGTTTCACTTATAGGGACTTGACTATAATGTATTGATCATTTCGACAGAGCTCAATCACAGTCCTTTCCCAGGTGCCTTTACTTAATGCAGCCCCAGCATGCCTCTTGTTTTCATCCATGCTCCGGTGCACAATTGGAGCGTTTTAAAAAACAAGCGCATGGTAATTGCTTTTAGGCATAAAGGGAGTTTTTGATCCTCTTGTGGCAATCTTTCACAGACAATTAAGCATGTTGTCTTGATGATCGACAGCCACTGCGGCTGGAGATACCAAACTCATTCTAGAAGCAGCTGACAGGAGCAGTTTTATAATAACAAGTCTCTGGTTCTCAGATGCATGATGCTAGCTTGTGAATGATAGATAATCTTTGTTTAATGGCACCTTTCTTGCAACTAAATACAATATGTGATGGTGAGGTGTATTAGAAGGCGAGATTATAGATCCATGATCTGTATACACTGCTGTGTTAATGGTGTGAACATTAAGTGTTTACTGCGAGAGTGCTGTTGACTGAGAAATTCTAGTGTGATGTGACAGTGATGAATTATTGCTCACCCTGATCATTGAACTTCAATGTGATGAATTTCTGTGAAATAGGGTATTTATCCATACTTGAATGGAGCCAAGTAATCAGAACAAGATTGTGAAAATAACTTTTCTTTGTAATGCTGTGTGCTGATTAATTGTTCAAAATGATTGTTTTAAGCAGGGTTGTGGGCCATTCAGAAGTGATTTGAGAAGTTCTCAAAATGAATTGTAGCAAACAAGAAAACGACACTTCAATGTGAATTAAAATGAATTTAAAAATGATATGAAAGAAGATAAATTTTAATTAGGAAAAGCAAAGTTTGTCAGGGGTAAGAACATCGGCTTGAACATAAAGTTATTGACAGAGATAGATTGGGTTTTGTGCTCTGGATGATTTTTTTGTGTGTGTGTGTGTTTTTAAATATGTTTTTGTTTTTTGAAAGTCTTTTATCCTCACCAAGGCTGCAGTTATTTAATAAAAAAATTAGGGCTGTGCAAAAATTGATTGTGATTAATCACATCCAAAATTAAAGTCTGTGTTTACATAATATATTTGTGTGTGCTGTATATAATTATTTTGTATATATTAATACACACACATGCATGTATATATTTAAGAAAATGTATTATATATATATATATATATATATATATATATATATATATATATATATATATATATATATATATTTATATTTATTTATAATATAGATTATGTATTTATATAGAATTTAAGTGCAAAAAAATATTAAATATATACATGCATGCATAGGTATTTATATATACAAAATAATTATATACAGCACACACAAATATATTATGTAAGCACAGACTTTTTTTTTGGATGCGATTAATCGCAATTAACTTTTGCACAGCCCTAAAAAAATACAGTAGTTTTGTAACATTTTATTCTAAAATTCTATTGAAATATATTTTATTTTTTTAATATAATTTATTTATTCCTGTGATGGCAAAGCTAATTTTTGCGGCTAATAACATGCGGTGTTGGGGCGAACACATTATAAGTATGCAAGTTATGTAATCAGATTACTTTTTCCAATTAGCTAGTAAAGTACTTTAATATTCGTCAAAATTAATAAAAACAGTGAAATGCCAACTCAGAATATTATACCTTCAATAATTAAATGTTACAGAACACAAATATACTTTATGTATTTAATCTCGCTTTATTAACCAATGCGTTGGTTAATAAAGGTTAATAAAGTCGAAGCGTTTGAAGACCCCATTTGTCCTTTATTTATTAAGAAACAAGACAATGTATAAATTGCTCCATTACCTTGTAGCTTATGTTATGGCCCAGTAGAAGCAGTTTTAGTGAAAGTAGGCTAACGATTGCGTCATACCCACGTGACTCTCTGTCGCACAGTAAAGAGACTACCGTATGGACAGGAGAAGAAGCTTGCGCGCGATCGGGGAAAACGTGGAGGCAAAATGACAAAATAATTAATCAGAATACCTAGCAAAATTGTCTCCTTCTCCTAGCTCATGAACAGCTCCTACTCACACTCTCCACCTCTGCAAGTTTCAGAAAGGGAATGATTCCGATTTTTCTTGCCACATCCACTAGAAGACAGACGGGTTGCTCTCGTCACATCTACGTCGGCAAGTCTGCACGTCAAGTCTACGTCAGGGATGGAAGTGCTAAAAAAAATCGCCAAAAGCGGGCTTCAATCGTCTCAATGGAGTTCCAATGAGATCGGCAGCACAGCTTAATGGTTTGTTTGAGCTGCGTCCTCTACTGTACAGGCAGGAAATTGCATTTGCACTTTTGGCGTGAAAAGGCCTTTACCTTTGCTAAAAACACAACTTTATTTGTTGTTGTTAAAACAATCCAGCAAGCCCCACCCAGGTGAGAAAAAGTAACAGAAAAGTAACTTAAAATATTACTTTCCAGTAGCTTACACAAGTATGGATTGTAACTCATTACTTTTAAAAGTAACTTTCCCCAGTACTGAACAATCCTTCAGAAATGAATATGCTCTTAATACTCTTAGCAGAATTTGTGCGCAAGAAACATTCTTTATAATTATCAGTTGATAACAGTTGTTCTGCTTAATCATTTTGTTGAAACTGTGATGCGTTATTTTTTTATGAATAGCAGGGCTCGACATTAAGGCTTGTCCACTTGTCCGGGACAAGTGGATTTTTTGTAGGACAAGTAGAAGAGAAAATTAGTTGCCCGCTCGGACAAGTTAAATTTCAAACAAAAAAAAAATGGCAAGTTACTTCACGTTATGTGCCACTCGTTACGCCAATTTTACAGATTTAATTTTCACTGATTTAAAAACAAACAATTTTTTTGCGCTGCCTGTGAATGTCCTGAATGTGACTCACAGAAAAACGCGCCAGTATAATGCACGTACACAGACCGCGCGCCAGAAGTTCTCTTTCGCGCATGAACGAACATCAACACACACAATTAAGCCAAAATGTCATTTGTCGAGTATCTTCATAACATAAAAGCAGTCTTATGATGGACATAAAGAGTTGTGACTCGTGAGAGAATGAGGCGCGTGCGAAATCCGCGTCTCTGTCCACAGCGGCTGCTCTTAAAGGGCCAGCTACCAATAAATCGTTCTGTCAGTAAAGTTAATGAAAGAACAAAGGGAACAGAGAAAATTACTCACTGGTCTTGACTAAAGAACTTGTGTAGCTTTAATAAGGAGTAGTCTATATATAATTTATAATTTATGCAGCGCAGACTGTTTAATAACTTTATTCTATTTTTGTATATGTCCTACCTGTTAGACAGTTAATTTTTATCCAGACATCAATGGCTTATTGATCATTATAGGTGTTATCAATCATTTAGTTGTTATTGCTAATTTCAGAATTATCACTAAATCTGTGTGTGCATTTCGGTTTGAGAACCAAACAAGTTGACTCATGAAACCATTTGTTTATTATATCGCAATCGCATATCACAACTGCAATATTGACCTCAATAATTGCAATATGACATTTTCCCCAAATCGTGCAGCCCTAGATTAAACTATAAATCTTTACCCGGACAAGTGACTTTTGTGCATGGACAAGTGAAACATAAATTCACTTGTCCGAAGGACAAGTGCCTCAAAAAGTTAATGTCAAGCCCTGAATAGAAAATTCAATAGAATTTTTTAATTAATTTTTGTAACATTATAAATTTTACTGTCACTTTAGACCACTTGAGTTGTGAGATTAGGCCAATTCAAACTCACGAATCGAAAAGTGAGTCAGTTCAGTTCAATTATTAAATTCGCCTAATGACCCTGTATTAAGAAATCCAAAAAATATCTCTTTTGAAATGTTTTGGTCAGATTGGTCCCCATTTTGGGAAACACTTTGCATGTTAACTCTTAAATAATGTATAATCCGCAGTCAAGTCATTTGCTTGTGATGTCTTAATGTGTCAAATGCGTCCACTGACTTTATAGGTCAACTGTGCATTACTTAAAAAAAAAAAATCAAACAATGAATAGTTTGTATACTGTGATATAAAAATTCAAGTTTTACTTTCGTGCTCATAAGACCCATTGAAAGGTTCTGCTTATCTGTTCTTTTTATTATTAGTTGGCAAATGTTTGGACGGCTGTCTCCAGGAGAGAGGCTGGCTCCAAACCTGAAGATGTCCATTCCAACCACCAAGGCTGCGTCAAACTGCATTATGTTTGGTTAGAGGGTTTTGACCACACATACCAGAGTCTGGAGCCATGTCTTAGCATTTGATAACACTTTAGTCGTAATGGGAAAATCTGTCGCAGCTCTTCATAGGAGCATTTAGAGGTTGATTCAATATTCCTAAGCTATAAATTGTAGCTTTCTGAGCTCTAGAGGACATGCAGGTTGTTTTTCTCCCACATTTTCCCTGACCAGAGCACCAGAACCACAACCTCAAACCTGGACAGGACAGCATAAGAAGTTCATCCTTGCTGGGATCTTTCCCTATTTGGGGCTGAGCTGTCAGGATAAAGACTGCACGCCATATCCTGGCCGTATCGCTACTGTCCCACTCAGAGGCAATTACCCTCCACGCCAACATTCCACTTAGAATCCAACAATGCTTAGAGAAGCTCTGGGCTGAGGACTCTGGACCAGCGCCACAGAACAAGGAGCTGTTTCACCACACTTTGTGTTTGCTTCTCACGTCTCCCAAGGAGAGATGAAGGATAAAAACATACTTGCCCAGGCAGTCGGCATGGTTGGATTCATACAGGTAATCCTTTCTCTATGTGTAAAGGATTCTGCTGATCCACGGATGAAGTACATTTCATCCCCCGAGATTTACTTTGCTTTTGAAGAGATGGCAGATTGGTTTTTATAGATAATTGTCCATTTGGAGAAGGAGCGTTTTGATGTCAGATTTTATGAACTGAGAGGTCCAATCACACAGCTGCAGAACATTATCATTCTACCGCGGTCAACATGTCCCGTCTTGGTCAACTCACTTAACAGACACTTGCACTTTGCCCACCAAAGTCAAGCGTCGTTTGACCAAAAACTCCAAAACCAAACACAAATAATGGGCCAAGGAGGTTGTATACAGGGGGTGAGGGACCTCAGTAAACTTCCAAGTGGCTGAAATAAGGCTTAAAATTATTTAAAGTTTAATTAAACACAGTGGTGGAAAGAGTACTGACAAATTGTACTTAAGTAAAAGTATTGCTACTTAAGTAATAATTTACTTGAGTACAAGTAGAAGTACTGAAATATAATATGACTCAAGTAAGAGTAAATAAGTCATTTGCTTAAAAACTACTCAAGTAACTACGTTACAAAGTACTTTAGTATTTTTCTATTTTTACCCAAAATGGAGCGTTAAAAACTCTCATGTCATCTATTTCATTCATACTGAAGGCCCAGTACTGATGCATAGAAGTATTAAACTTACACATTTCAGGAAATGCCTTATATGGATATAATAACGTGCAAATAGTGATGTTTTGACTGATGAAACATGAAGACAAACACATTATAGCTATAATATATCTGTGTTCATCAAACTATCAGGTATTTTCAAAAGAATGATGTATGTCTTGAAAGGGATAGTTCACCCAAAAATGAAAATTAGCCCACGATTTACGCTCCCTCAAGTCATTTTAGAAGATATGACTTTTCTTCTTTCAGTCGAATACAATCAGAGTTAGGCTATATTAAAAAAAATGGCCTGGCTCTTCCAAACTTTATAATGGCAGTGAATGACTGGAGAAAATTTGAAGCCCAAAAAAGTGCATCCATCCATGATAAAAGTGCTTCACATATAGACTACTAGCTTTCTCTGTTGTCAAGAACAATTTTTTATTACTAATTTTGAAAAGTAAGTCCAGGTAAGATCATTTGAATGTTTGGATTTAAGCAAAGAAAGTTAATGGAGAGTTCCGATGAAAAGGGTACGAAAAACAATAAAACAGTATGAATAAAAAATTTCCAGTAAAAAAAATAAAAAAATAAGTGGGGTATGGTTAACATGTTAAATTAAATTATCTTTTTTTCGTTGTAGCCTACCGAAAATGTGCTGGGAGCCCACTGTTGCTATGGGAACGAACTATGCATCTGACTGACAGCTAAATCATGCGATCTTATTTCACTTTTTTCAGCTTTGTACAAAGTTTGCTTCGTATATTTAGTTCAACTGTATTGTTAAACATAGCGAGCTTTACAATTAATTTGAACTGTGTGCATGTATTTTAGACACTTACATTGTTCTTGCTCCGTCCATGCATGCAAACCACGTCCATGTTATGAGCCAAGCTTTTTTATTTACTGCAACTGCTCAGTGCTCTGGTATTATCAATGGTATGACCCATTTCAGTAGTTGCCATAATTATATGAGCAGAATACTCACTTACATCCACTGAAATATTGAAACGTTCGCGCTACTGAAAACACGAGCGTCGTCAGTGATAATCATAATGATTGAATGTCAAACGCGGTTTGAACGCCCCGCCCCCAGCCGAACTAGAGATTTTGATTGGTTTTGCATCCGAGTCAGACCTGTCTGTCATTGGCTGAAGGGCTTCAGATCTGTCTGTTATTGGCTGAAGCGCAGTGCTCCACCGCAAACGTCAGCTTGCCCTGTTGCTCCGTCGGCACCTTTGTCAAAGTACTTTTTACTTTTTATGAAATATAAATGTAGAGAAGTTGAATATTTTATTTTTATTTTACTCAAGTAAAACGTAAAACTACTTACTTCAAGCTCCATTTGCTAAATTTGCCATGCCAAGTTGGCCTCTTTTCCCTATATTCTATGTAGTTTATAGTTTATACTCTCCTCTTTTTTCAGTGCACATAAAGCTAACCTGGCTAATGAAAAAAAAAAAACACTTTTATATCCATCTGCATGCTGGACATCGGTTATGGTCAGCTTAGCTCTTTTGATAGTGAGAAAACCAGCTTTATTTAAGGAGCACATGCAAAAGACCTGAACCGGAAGTTTGTTGTGCATTTAACCCACCCAAACTGCTTTTTTTTTTGTAAACAAGGCTGAATCACATATATATAGGCTAGATCATCTAATTGCTACCTTTATTGTGCTCGACATGTTTATTTGTGCAGATATTAAGAAAAAATATGACGGTTGAAAATAATGTGTAGTCAGATGACGTTCGTACACATTTTTAAGCTTCATGTGCACCGTGAAGATTTTGTTTCCTTGTGGATAATTTTATTAAAATGATGCTGCCCCCTAGTGTACATTCAAGATGTTATACCAAGGCGGAAATATTTCCAGCATCATAAAATGTATTCCTAACTTCATTCATTTGTCTTTCTCGTCTATTATTCTTTCATGAGTCAATCAATAACAGGAAATAAGAAAAAGTATGTTATATGTGGTATCTGAGAGCAGAGTATTGCTTGATTTATTAATAAATGTATGTGTTTGTAAGTTTTTATATATAAAAAGTAAAGATTATTTTAAAAACACATTAGACACATTACTAAAAACACATTATATACACACATATATAATGTATTTATTCACTCATATAATTAATATGTATGTATGCGGTATCATTGGCTGTATCATTGACGGTGTATTCCGCCATATTGGAACGGTCAAAGCCTGCAACATATTTTATATGACTATGGTTTGCAACCGTAGACGCATGGGCGATTGCAGATTATGAGTGGATATCCGCAATCGACTTCAGGTGATGATTTTGCAAAACTAACACAATAAAAACAAGACGAAGGCGTCAGATAACACAACATTAATAACAAGTTACAATGTTAAAATTAAAAACATCAAAAACTACCAAGGTAATTCCTGTAATATTGAGTTGATAGCCTACAAATAAAAACAAAATCAACACATCAAATCAACACATTCTCAGATGTAAAAGGTTAATCTATTTCTTCGGAAATTATTATCCTTACCAAATAACCTATATTCTTCTTTGTGCTTATTGTGAGAGAAACCGTTCCAAGATGGCGACGACGTCTGGAGGAGTCCCCACAGAACGTCACTGCGGAATACTGCGAGGCGATTGGTCCGTTGTGATTCACTATGACAACATCAACACCACAGTTCTAGTCTCACGCTGCTGGTTCTGCTGTTTCTATGAGATGGTTCGTTTCTGACATGTCCAAGAATAAGGTAAGCCGGTGACGTTTGAAACAAAAATATATACTGAATCACGTGAAATTGTGTGCTATAAAATAACTATTTCTGCACACTTTCTTTAAAATTAGAGCTGCATTACAAAACTGTGTGACGCTCCAGCTCTAAAAAGTTTGCTGTAAAAAAAAAAAACCCAAAAAAACCTTTAAACAGTTTTTTTTTATTTTTTATTTTATTTTTTTACTTTAAACAGCAGACAGCTGGACATAAAGGTGCCTACAGTTCCCAGAGGAAAAAGGAAGGGTAAGCCTGCTAGTACTTTGCTTTCTAATACAATGACATTCATTCATTCATAAGTCGCAGCAAATACATTTAACGTTATAATGTTACAAAAAATTACATTGCAATCAAATGCCGTTCAAATATTCCTTAAAATGTATCACGGTTTCAACAAAAATATTAATTTGAATATGAATTAATTGAAATATAAATCAACATTGACATTAACAAGAAATATTTCTTAAGCATCAAATCAGGATATTACAATGATTTCTGAAGGATCACGTGACACGGAAGACTGAAAATTCAGCTTTGCATTAAACAGATAGTTCACCCAAAAAGCGTTTAATATTTTCTCTGAAGTTCAAACTGTCATCTGTGTGTATGTACATGTGTATGAATAAAAGGTAGTTGAACAATCACAAGTGGTTCATTTTCAGGGAGGTAAGGAGTTATATACGATACCGATGTGGCCTGACCAACACCATTCAGGATGTCCTGAACCAGAGACCTGGCTGGGTAGAGGTGAAAGAGTAAGTTCTTTTACTGTGTGTGTTTTCGAAACCCTATGGTATATACACCATCATCTTTGCATCATGCATTCATGTCTCTCCATACAGTGAAGGTGATTGGGACTTTAACTGGTGTGATGTTGGATGGTTGAGAGAGAACTTCGATCACTCATACATGGAGGAACACGTGCGGATATGTCACTTTCGCAACCACTACGAGGTCAGTATTATGAATAGTGTAGAATAGCAGAATAGTGTGCATATTACAATCGAATAAAGGTGAACAGAAAATAATCATGATTTATTTATATATATTTTTTAGCTGACTCGTAAGAACCTGATGGTAAAAAACCTGAAAAGGTATAGAAAAAATTTGGAGCGGGAGGCTGGGCGTTTAGAGGCAGCCAAATGTGACTTTTTCCCACGGACGTTTGAGCTGCCCAGTGAGTATCACATATTTGTGGAAGAGTTTAAGAGAAGCCCAGGGAGCACTTGGATCATGAAGCCTGTGAGTGTTTGCAGCAGTATCGATACTACCAAACCGATCATCAACAGGTTATCCATTGTTACAATAACTTCCCATCACAGGTGGCACGATCACAAGGGAAAGGAATCTTTCTGTTTCGGAAACTCAAAGATATCATAGATTGGAGGAAGGTAATACAAATTGGACAACACGGAATCTTAAATCTTACATTTTCCCAACCATGCACATTTTTTCATTAGTTGCTCACCCTCATCCCAAACCTCTATGTTGTGCGACGGTTGGTTTTAGGATGGGACCCGCTCTGAAGAACAGAGAGATGAGGCTCAAGTTGAGAGCTATGTCGCTCAGCGCTACATTGAGAATCCCTACCTCATAGCTGGTACATCAAATACATTTTAAGGCCAGTTCACACTGCACCGACAGATGACACTTCGCAGGTTACCCCTGTTGTCCTCTGTCAGAGCTTGTTTTCACCGATTGATCATTGAGTGCAGTGTGAATTGGCCTTTTGCTTCAGTAAATTATTGTCTTTATTTGATTTGTTTTATAATAATAATTGCTGAATGTATTTTACCTCTATCACCAGGGAGAAAATTTGACTTGAGAGTCTATGTTCTTGTGACATCAGTAAGTGAACGTTTTGTATTTCATATATATACACCGTACTAATTTCTCGTTGATACAGTACTTTCTTCTGCTGCTGTGAGAAACATGTTTAAAAATGCATTATCTTTTGCAATTGCACATGAAATTTAAGAGATAGTTAATTTACTCACCCTCAAGTTCCAAACCTGTGTGAATTTCTTTCTTCTGTTGAACACAAAAGAAGATATTTTGAAGAATGTCTGTAACCACACAGTTGATGGACCCAAGTGTTGCCAGACGTATCATAATTATCGTCGTATTTGTACGATAGTTTTGACCAATTTGATTCCAGACGTTGAATAAGGGTCTTATCAAGCAAAACGATCGCTCATTTAAAAAAAAAAAAAGTTTAAGTTTTATCTGTTCGAACTCGTTCACCAAAAAAACGAATCTTTTTCTGAGTCATTTGGTTCATTCAACGAACGAATTGACGAATTGGAAAAAGATTAGTTCATTTTGATGAACGAGTTCGAACAGTAGAGTCATGAACATGCATCGCAGTACAGAGCAAGGCGAGCATTTGAGCTTATAAAACTAAAAAACTTTTTTTTTTTAAATGAGCGATTGTTTCGCTTGATAAGACCCTAATTCATCGTCTGGAATCGTTTAAAGCCATTTGAACAGTTTGCAGTTTGTCCTGAAAGTGTCTTTTGGACCGTTTGGATCCCAGTAAAGTCCATTATATGGAGAAAAATGCTGGAATGTTTTCATCAAAAACCTTAATTTCTTTTCGACTGAAGAAAGAAAGACATGGACATATTGAATGACATCGGGGTGAGTAAATTATCAGCAAAAGTTTTTTGTAAAGTGAACTACTCCTTTAAGGGTTCAATAATAGGGTTCTAGGGTTCTATGTAACCAGGAAAAAGGTTCTATATGGAACCTTTTGGGTTCATTCATTATCATTTGTTTTGTCCTTTCCGGATTAAATATTTCATATTATTGACAAACATCAAGACCCTAAAATGTATTGCATTTTATTCTAAATGCATTCACGCAATTATGAGATTCCTACTTGTAAAAAGCTGAGTTTCTTTCACCAAATGTATTTCTACATCATTTTTTCCCATCATACCTGATGTCCCAAAAAAACTAGGCTATAAGTTTGCAAATGCATAATTATAACATAAATAATGCATATGCATAATGATTGTTACTTCTTGTATTGTGGTGAACAGCTCCTAGTACAATGTCCTGGTTGACTTCACATCACTGTTGACACTCAAATGAATGTTGCATTTTTAAAACAAGAATGTCATTTTGTTTTTGCCAGTATATTCCATTGAAGGCCTGGCTGTATCGTGATGGTTTTGCTCAATTTTCCAACACCAGGTTCTCTCTTAACAGCATAGATGATCAGTGTATCCTTTGCTATATATTTCTGGACTACATCGCACATAAACAGACATGCAATTTGCTTGTTTATCACCTTTAACCTTGATGTACACAGACGTTCATCTCACCAATGTTGCAGTGCAAAAAACTGCTCCTGATTATGATCCTGAGAAGGTATGTTGAAAGTACACTATTATGTTCATTAAAATATACTTTATTGAAACGCAGTAATCTCTGACTTGTACTCTCTCCTAGGGTTGTAAGTGGCTGATGCAACAGCTGCGCTGTTATCTGACCGCTAAGCATGGTTTCGAGACAGTGCAGACTCTGTTTAAAGATATTGACAACATATTTATTCGCAGCTTGCTCAGTGTTCAGAAGACCATCATCAATGACAAACACTGTTTTGAGTTGTACGGATATGACATACTCCTGGACCAGGATTTAAAGCCGTGAGAATGCTTTATTTTGGACTTCATGTTGCTTATATCAGATCTGAATGAATGTAGGAATACCTTGCATTGCTAAAAACAACAAAAACAATGACATCAGTTTGCCATCATCCAGGTGGCTAATCGAAGTGAACGCTTCACCCTCCCTCACAGCCAGCAGTCAGGAGGACTATGACCTAAAATACAGACTGCTGGAGGACACCGTGCACATTGTAGACATGGAGGGCCGGTACCATTTTGACATTTGACAAACTGTAAAAATTACATGGAAGAGAGTGGAGGATTGTCTGTGTTGACATTGTTGTCCAAACATTTTATTCTGCTTCAGTCTGACAGGCAAGGAGGAAGAGGGTTGGCGGATTTGACCTAATGTGGAACGATGGACCCGTCTACACGGATGTCGGTCTAGAGGCCATGGGTAGTTCTTGCCTCGTGGCAAATACACACCTCGGTTAGTGTCTTTTACTGCCTAATTGGAGATCTTGGCCTATAGTGCACTCAGTGAGCCTGTTTCTGTCCATAGTTGAGCTTTTTAGACAGTCTTATGCTTTTGTGAATTACATCCAATTCAAAAAGAAGTATTCATTAACAATGCATGCATGATACTTTCTAAAAATAGGGTACCAAATAGCACTTTAAAGTCTCCAATAAGTAGTTGGTCAAAGCATTAGTTGCACCAAAAATGACATTCTGTCGTCAGGTTGTTCCAAAACTGCATGACTGTATTTTTCTGTGGAACATATTTCGTACAGAAGTCGATGATCACCAAAACGATTTGGTTACCAAAATATGTTGTTTTGTGTTCAGGTTTGTAATTACATGAGGGGAAATAAATGCTGACATTTTTTTAGATGTTCAAGCACGAAGTGCTGAAAACCTATTGTAATTGCTAGGAGAAAAAAATCGGTAACGCTTTTAGATTACAGCCCGGAAAGTACTGTGTAATTAAGAGGAATTTACAGTGTAACGTTCTGTAATTATAGTGTACCTATAAAGTACTTACATGTAAGTATAAGGGAACAATATGTAAAATTTGGGAAATAAGGGGTAACAACCAGGAGAATTAATATATATATATATATATATATATATATATATATATATTCTCTAAGTGTTATAAAACTAAGGGGTACTTAGGGTACTTATAATTCTACTATTGAAATACAACAGTCTTACATTTGGAAGCAGTTTAGCGAGAACATACACTACCGGCGTACCTTTTTGTAGCAATTTTGTATCAATAAGAATGGGTGTAGAGTTGTGTAGATATAAGATTGTGTGTATGTGTTCTCCTGGTTGTTACCCCTTTATTCCCCAAACTTAAAATATTGTTCCCTTATACTTATATTGTAAGTCCGTTATAGGTATACTATAATTACCAAAGGTTACGCTGTAAAATCGCTTTAATTACGCAGTACTTTCGGGCTGTAATCTAAAGCGTTACAAAAATCCCCTAAAACGCTTCGTGCAGCCAAAACCGTGAGGCCTAGAGACTTGAAACTCAGCCAAATGGTAGGGCCTCAAATTGAGGAGTACCTATCAGAGTATGAGCTCGATTGGCCCATAGGTGGCGCTACAGCAACCAAAAGTACTAAATTGCTCATAACTCTTACACCGTGTCCTAACTACACGCGACGCGACGCCGCGACACGCGATAAAAGGTATCTTTTCCATGTTAATCAGAGTTTTTGTCCTAACCAGACGCGACGCTGACGCGCGAAGTTTCTAATTTAGAAATGGTTCCTATTTCTGCGACGTTGCGGCTGACAGAATGAATAAATTACACTGTTTATGATCTACACATTATTTATTTTTAGTTAAAAATAGGTCATTGTGCCACAAGATAACGGATAATTTACCTCAGATTGTGAAAGCAGATAATATAGCGTTCAAAATGAATTATATGCAAACATACAACTGTACTTCATCGCAAAATTAGTCAATGAGTATATTTTGTTAATTTTCTGATTTTTAATAATGTTATTTCTTGATTTGATTATGTCCTTACCCATTTCCAATGCGACTGCGGGCCAACAGTGCGCTTTCACAGAGAGACTCTGCTTACACCATAGCTCACACGCTGTTCTGAATCTGTGGCATCTCACAGTCGCGTCGCGTGCTTCGGCGTTGCGACAGCAAGTGTGTCTGTGGACAGACACACTTGCTGTCGCTGGAATTTCATTCGCATCGCGTGTAGTTACGGATGCGGTGTTAGACCGTTTGACTGAGGCACCATTTACACGAAGGGAAAACGCAGATATTTCCCTGCGGTGTGGCCTCTTGTTTACACGAAACCCGGTTTTTATCACAGAAAATGATTATTTCTAAAAACTCCGGTATAAGTGGAGATTTCTGAAAACGCCGATTATGTGTTGTCGTGTGAACTGGGAGAAACTGGGTTTTAGGTTCTCTCTTGTCAATTCTGAGGATTCTGATTGGCTTGCATGGCTTTATCCTTCTCCCTACACTGCTGCCAATCGGTTTGGCATAGTTATGATGGCGCTCGACGGCGTATTTATGCGGGTGTGTGCACAATGTTATTTTTGAAAACGGAAAGGGGGAGAATATTCGTTTCGCCAAATACCCGGCTTTATGTAAACGTGGCCTTAGAATCAAGGTCTTTACACCACTGTGATCCTTGGCTCAAGATGGACATTTGATGAAAATTGATGAGCATATGTGTCAGAACATGGTGAAGAAGCATGCAAAGTTTCATGGAGATCGGACCATTATAGGTGGCGCTATAACCGGCAAAAAGGTCTCATTCTTATTATGTGTTCAAGCACGAAACTATGGTAAATCTTGCTAGAATCATGGTAAATCATACTGGAACATTGTAAATAATGAAAATCACACTGAAATGTAAGTAAGTAAAGTGGTTAAATGTGGTTAAATGCTTGCAACATAAAACTTAATGTCTTTTAATGTTTTTGTGCTTAAATGCCTGAACTGCTTGAACACCACTAAATGCTGCTTGCAGCTTTAATTTATCTTACTTTTTTATTAACTATCCTTTTAACGTTAAAACGTTCAGGGAGCTCAGGAATTCTATTAAATGAGCCAATTTATTTTCCTTTAATTTCATTTATTTTTTGGACCAAATGGTGGTATCGTTTTAAGCCCTGTGTGATTTTGTCATTGTCTACAAAATGTTAATGTTTTTAAAATGTTGTTTAAAAAGATGTCATTGGTAACAGTGTTGCAAATAACATATTACTACTAGGTTACTCTAAATGCTATATGCTGTTAAACATCTCTGTTTTCTCTCTTACGAACATGGGATTTGCATCTTTATTGTTTAATCAAATAATGAAATCACATCACATTCAGTATTTACTAATGTCCCCAACAATAAATGCTTTTTGCTCATTTTGTTTTTACAGGCTGTGTGAATGATCGCCAGAAACAGCTTCAACAGCTTCTAAAGCCTTTCCCAGGACAGAAGAGAACATGACATGCAAATGACATCTAATCAGTGTGACAAACTATGCATTTTACCACAGATATCTACTATAATGCTTGTAAGATTCACCTAATGATTCAGATAAGTGTAAATATGAGCATTTAAATACCCAGAAGAGATTGCAAAGCCACTGAACATTTTCGTTTACTTGCTGAAAATTATATGTTCTGTCACTATTTATACTGTTTTATAATGAGTTTTATGAAATTTCAATGACGGTATCAATCTCTGCATTTAAATAAATACTGTAGACAGATGCTCTGATGATGTAATGAAAACGGTTTATTTTGTATCTCATAAAAATAGCTACATTCAACTCTACCAAGTGTCAGCAAAATAAAAGCACAATCTGACAATGATAGGACAAAAGTAGATTTATGCGTGTGTGTTTTTTGCCTGATAAGGGAACTTTACAGTACATGACATCCACAATGAAATGGTGCTACATACAGTACATCAAGTATGGAAATGTGGGACTGGGTACTGTATGGCATCAACCTGTACCAACTTTCAAGTCATATGCATTACACATATAAAACTACAAAAGCACTACCATCATTGTTCCAAAAAATAAAACATGCCATATTTAGAGACATGAAGTTCAATGTAATCACCTGAAAAGTTCTCAAGAAGTAAACAAACATAGATAACCTTGACCGTATTATCTTAATAGTTCCGTCTCCATCGACACAAACTGCACCACAAAACCACCATCACCAATCCTAACATCACTATTCAACTACATCTAACTCATTAAAAGGCTAGTGTCTTCCAAAACATTCAAAAGTTAAATAATGCATTACACAAAACATTCTTATTTAACTCAAATTTAAAACCATAGCAATAAACATAAATTATTGAATAAATAACAAGAAAAGAAGTGCTTGTAAATTGCACTTTACAAAAATACAGTCGTTACAAAACATTCATTATTCATCTCAAAAATATACATTCTTTGACCAGTAGTGCTCACTACACAAAATGCCACACACTGACATTCTTAGCCGTACCTCCCTAAAATAAGAGATATGTACATGCACACTGGATTTAACTACGTTTGTTTCATTTTATAGAGTATTTGTGCGTACAGTAAGCAAAGATAACCTGCTTTTATGTACTTAAGCAGATAAAATAGATATATCTTCCAGGAATGCACATTGAAATATACTAAAATGGTGAAAAGGCATGATTTCTAAAGAGAAGGATGCATTTTTAAAGGGATACCACCCAAAAATGAAAATTCTGTCATCATTTACTTGTAGTTGAAAACCTGTATGAGTTTCTTTTTTCTGCTGAACACAAAAGAAGATATTTTGAAGAACAATTGGATCCAAATACTATGGAAGTCAATGGTGCCCCACAACTATTTGGTTCCAATCAATCTTCAAAATATCTTCCTTTGTATTTAGCAGAAGAAAGAAACTCATAAAATTTGAGGGTGAGCAAATGACAGATTTTTCATTTTTGGGTGAACTATCCCTTTAAGGGTGCGGTCACATTTACCCTTTCAACAGAAAACCGCGCAATTTCACCTGAGGCCAAAGGGGTTCAAGTTATTATTGACCAAAATAAAGCTCCTGAATTTGAAAGTTGTGTTGAGTGCGTGAACACAATGGCCAATCAGAGGTGTTTAAGAATTTGTTCAACAGCACTCAAAATGCTAGAAGAAAATGCTGGAATAGTCACATATTTTAAATTTAAGTACCAACTTGGTACCGAAGTCGGTACTTTTGACAACACTACTGCCATTAGAGAGTTCCCGCCATATTTTGCTAATCTGACTGCACCTTTATCCCTTCTGCATATAACTACTTTTAACTGCAGTGATATTAGAATTGTTTACTTAGCTCTTCTTTACAATATGCGAAATGGAAATGTTTTTGAGGCAACTGAAATTAGGCGTGAAAGGAGCACTAACTATTTGGCATACTGAGAATTTTTCACTTTGCCATTAGTCTTGGTACCTGATGGCACTTTTGCATCGCAGCTGTTGGCGACCATTCTTTTAGTGCCAGATCTTAGTCGTACTTCACCTGTTTCGGCTCTTGGACAATCCTTAACCACTTTTTTCCCTGGACCTCCAGCATCCCGCTTTATAGCGGCAGGAACTCGCCTATCAACCCCATCACATTTCGCTCCAGGTGGATCTTTCTGTTTCTCTGCCTCATTTGACCTCACACTCTTTCCTTTCTTGACCAAAGAATGGGATTTGACATTCGAGTTGAGTTCATGAGATAACCTGCGGACGTTACCCACGGCCTGCATGTGGTTCTGCTGAGCCTTTGCTCCTTGAGGACTGACCAGGTGCTGGTTTTTCGATGTGGTGCGGCTTTCAGCCCGGCTTTCACTGCTGCTTCTCTTTTGGGTGTTGGCCGGAGGAGCTTTGCGCTCTAAAAGGGGACTGAGGCGGGAATGGCGCTGGTAGGCATACGATGAGCAAGTGCCGTTGCAGAGTGGGTAACGGATATGGCAGTGAGGGCAAACTAGGCGAGAAAGCTGGGTGGATGATGGGCTGCTCACTGAAGAGAAGAAGCCCCGCTGACCCTGGCGAAAGCTTTTCGGAGAGCTGAGGCGAGTCGGAGGAGCAGTGTGAGGCCTGGTCCGGTTGCTGTTTGCAAGGACACCGGTGGCATGAACTTTTGTTCGGATGGGCACGACGTGCTGCCCACTCTCAGCCTGAATGGTTTGTATCTGGTGCCACTCCAGCTGGAGGAGGCGCTCCAGATAGTTCTCAAGCTGCCCTACGGGTTTTGGCCGGGGAGCCCTCTTACCCTCCGTGTTGAGGAAAATGGCAAGCTGCCTTAGGCTCCAGGTATTAAATGGAGGTGGCAGGAAGTCTGGGTAGCTGTAGCTGACATCATCGTCCTCCACGAACCTGGGTCCAGGTATGTCTGGATGCAGGTCCATGGAGGTGATCACCTCTGCTCGGAGGTTAAGCTGAGGAGGAGTGCAGGGAGAAGGCAGCACAGGGAGCCTCTCGGAGTCAGAGAGGTCGCTGGCGCTGTCCGTGTCGTCCTCCTGGTGCTCCAAAAGGTGGAGTGACTCCAGATCAGGGACGTGATTCTTCAGGGTGAAATGCTGCAGCACTGGCTGAGGAGCCAAGGGCAGCGAGAGAGCACGACGGCTCTTCTCCAAGGCCACTTGGCTCAGTACCATCTCTCTACAGCACTGAGGCTCCAGCTGAATTTTCTGCCTCTCCTGTCCACGCTCGGGACATGACAGTTTGGGACGTGAAGGCCTCATGTCTGATTCTCCCTGTGTGCTACAGAAATAGTTCAAGTAAGATATTTTATTAATTTATTAGAGCTGAGTTGACAATATTGATTTTCCTACTTCAATGAAATGATAATGATTCTTAAATCCCAAGACTGATCTTTTTAACCTGGCCCTAGCCAGATAAATTTCACTCCGCCTAGCTCCGCCTAGCTTCACTCACATCCATCTGGAACCTCTTCCATTGAGAGTGATTTCTCCAACCAACTTTATGGTTTAGCCAATCAGGACGCAGGGCGGGAGTTTCATAGATGTGACGTAGTGGAGAAGCGACCGTGAGACTGTTTTGATTCAGACAACAATGGCGGCTTGCATCAAGGAAGCAAGCGTTAACATTGATTCTGCTATTTCATCCGTGTTGTCCAATCTACCTAATATTGTTTTATTAAAAGAACATCAGAGAACGGCTCTGAAGGCTTTTGTTGGTGGAAACGATGTTTTCGCCCTTCTCTCGAACCGGATTTGGCAAGAGCTTGATCTACCAAATGGCTCCTCTGGTAGTTAAGGAAATGTGACTAGTGCAGCATCCCATCGTTATCATGGTGTCCCCGCTGATTTCTCTCATAGAGGATCAGATCAGAGAGCCTGGAAAATTGGGTGTTACAGGTATGCAGCTGGGAGGAAGAAACAGAAACGACATCCTCGACGGACGTTGTTTTTTCCTGCGTCGCTCTCATCAGCGTCACGGGTTGGCTTCGGTGTGAGTGGTTGAAATAGCACGTCGATAAAGATGACAGACAAGTGGCTTATCCAATCATATGCAAGGATTTTTGATAAGGCCCAGCCTTCTGAAATGCCATTTCAATGGATCGGTTCCAGATGGATGAGTGGAGCTAGGCGGAGCGAAATTCATCTGGCTAGGGCCAGGTTATGATCTTTTAGCCTGTGCTGTTTTCCGTTGAAGCATGAATCATATTTCATTATCTGTAGAGTACCTCCCATCTAATAATCACAATAAACTTGGCGATTTGTTACTTTTGATGTTCCTATCCAGTCAATTCATAACAAAATTTTATGTACCGTATTTTCCGCACTTTAAGGTGCACCGGATTATAAGGCGCACCTTCAATGAATGACCTATTTTAGAACATTTTTCATATATAGGGCGCACCAGATTATGAGGCAAATAAGATACTGCAGTCAAATGTTTGACTGGGTTTGCATTATGCATCCACTAGATGTGCTGGGAATGTAGCGAGTACGCGGCGCCGGAGGTGAGGCGTTTATTAGTGTGAGCGCGCGGGGGCGGGCACGTAACTTACATTCGCAACCTGACTCATATGAGTTCGAGTTCAATGTGCGGCAGCTCGCTGACAGCAACGGCTGGCTGTTTTGAATGAGACGACCCTGTTACTGTGAACAGGGAGCGCTTGATGAAAATAATGTGATGCGCGAGCAGCACCGGGGACAGTGTGTCTGTTCATGTGTCTGTTAAGAGTGAGCGCTCGTGAGTGGGAGACACACATAACCTGATTTATACGAGGTTGAACTGGTCGACCCCCCCTGGTGCCTGTGAGCGGAAAAATCTCACTTGCAGTTTCAGGCCGGCGAGCCGGCGGCCTCAGCATCAGGAAGTATCGCGTGATTTCAGCTCTCGCAATGTAACATATTCCTTTGCGGCAAGTCCGGCAACACTGCACATATCCAGGAACAAGGTTGAGAAGGATGGAGTTTGTCACACTATCGTCATGGCAGAGCCGGCAAATAAGATATAGAAAGCTAGGAAAGCATTGTCGGAGGAACAGAGAAAGAGGAAACAGCAGACTTACCGAGTGAGGAGTCAGACGCGAGACATAGCCGTAACGTGCGTGTCATATGTCCCCATTGAAACATTTCGCAGCACGGATGTACCAATACAAACAAATAAAACATCTCCAGGTAACTCTAGTAGATTCATTTATTTCGTTTGTTAAATAAGAGGCGATCTGAAATGTGTTTTTGAAATCAAGTGACCAAAGTCAGTGCTCGTTGCCGCTGTGATCAGTTTCAGTAGTGTTCTGTTGTGATTTTCAAACGGACGCGCGCTCATTGCTCAATCCGTTGCGGGAACTGAGAGACTCATTACGGTGAAATCACAAAACCCAATGCACAAAAAACATGTCCCTGCTTGAAATACAGCCACTAATAAACAATCGGTGTTGATGAGGAAAATAAACTATACTATTAGTAAGGATTAGAAGAACCCAGAACCTGTGACACACATGGCAAAAGTTCTTCCTCTGGACCATTAAAGTTCATGGAGATATGTATTTAATCACGTGAAACAACATATATTATAGATCTCATTAAACGACAAATTAAACACAATGTACTATTGTATACTATGTAACACGTCATGCCCTCCTTGAGTGGTATTTACGACAGTAACGTTAAAAACAAGTACTCCACAGTTACTCTAGGGGTCGCTTTTTGACAAAAACAGATTTCTTGCCTGGTGTCCCTTTAAATTTACAGCAAAATCTCTAAAACTAATGCGTTTCAACTGCAAAAAGACGTTAAAATCAGTTTGTAAACAAATTATCACATAACTTTAACGTTTACCTCAGGAAAGCCATTCAATAAGCATAGCATTTGTTTGCTAGAAAAAAACAACAACTTAATAATATGTTCAGAATATTTTTTCTGTTAGATCTGTAACTTGTTAGAGATGTCTTATTTAAAGGATTAAATCACTCAGAATGAAAATTCTGTCAGTAATTACTCACGCTCATGTTGTTCCAACCTGCCCGTAAGGCTTTCCTTCATCTTCAGAACACAAATTAAGATATTTTTGATTAAATCTGAGAGCTGAATCACTTCTCCATAGGCTTCTAAAGGGATCGAAACTCGCCAGCCCAGAACTTATTAAAAACATCGTTAAAAACGGTCAGAGTGACTACAGCGGCTCAATCTTAAGTTTATCAAGCGACGAGAATACTTTTTGTGCGTAAAAAAAAAAAAAAAAAAAAAATATTGACTTTATTCAACTATTAATTTCCTTCTCTGTGCACCTCTGAGAGATTTAATGTAAAAAAGATTTGTGAACTTTGTGTCAATACCCAGCCCTAATATTTATCGCACAGCACTTGATTCTGATCAGTTAATCAGAGCATTCTACAGTGAAATATCCATTTGTTTTATTTTATTACAATTCATTGTTACTTATAAAATAAATTCCATATTCTAAGTTAAACTCACCCACGCAACTTGCAAGTGCCGCCAGTTGGACTCTTAGCTTTCTTTGGTTTAACGCCATTTTGGACCTTGGGAAGATAATAAAAACATATTCAAAATGCTGCAACAAAAATAAAGACGTTTGATGAATCTTAATGTTTCATATGTAACTTACAATTTTGGCTTTAGGCAGAGGATCCTTCTCCTGGCCTGGATGCAAGGACACTGTTTTTTTGAGAGGTTTCTTATTCTGGTTGACGTATCCTCCTCTCTTATTATTGCTGCAAAACACAAATTATTACTGAAATATATAATATATTATTTCTGTTTGATTTTAATCAATTGCTCTAATCAAACTTACCTGGCAACAATCCCAGTGTTTTCTGCATTTTTCATTCTAACCTTCTCCTGGTCTGGCACCTTCTTCAGTGTCGCAGAAGCAGTTCGTTCCTGCAGGATGGGTCCCATCGCATCAACACTATGAAGTGTACAGGCGCAGTTTCCAAGCTCTCAGTTGTGCCCAAAAATGTCCCACTTGTGAGCGCATACACGCACTGTGCGACAGAAGAGCATCATTGCAGATATGAAGCGAAATAACAGCGTCACCGCTTATATATATATTCCAGTTTGCCAAGAATTAGAGCACTCAATTAAATTGGGTCGAGCAAACAAAATGTTAACAGGGCAATAATCACCTTTGCATCTTGTTCATGAAATTCTCATCATCTTGCACGTTGAAATCGCCGTTACTGTGCATCACAACAGCTCGACCAGACTTGTTTACCTGCTGCTTTGTATGTTCAAGCATCGTTGTCGTCGTGATCCTACGACTGGCATGATGGGAATTGAAGTTTATAACTGAAATGTGAGAATGCGGGGTAATTTTACCGCTGCCTGTTATGGTTGTTACTCTTAAAACACGGCAAAAAACCCAAAACAAAATAGGCTACGCGTAGTTGTATGTATCAAGAGGCTGCTTTTGTGGTTGTGTAAATTCGCAAGAATCACCGTTTTATTCAAATGACCAGAAGTGTTGCCAGATCAACGGTAAACGTCCTGGTTTGAAAAATAAATAAACAAAGTAGTGAGCCCTGTTTATTTCCGTCTGGGTGTAAAAACATCAAAACCACACCTCAAATTCAATGCGAAATCCAAACTGAATTTTTTTTATGGACTATTGTAATCATTCAATAGTCTTTAATGGACCCTTGTGATGACACTTTTAACGTAATCAATCAGCATCATAAATCATGCAAAGTTTTTTTTTTAAATATATTTTCATTATTTAACACTATATTTATTATATTACCTTTGCATCAAATTACAAAAAAGTAGTTAATGCTGCTGTGATAGGTGTTACACAGCTGCAGTGGAAGTGATGTAAATTTGAGCATCTTTAGTTTTTCACTTCTGACTGCCGTTCTCATGATAATCTAAATTTTTAATTTTTTTAATTATTATTACTCTTTTTTAAATTACAAAAACACTTTTGTGGAGTTTTTCCTTTGCTATTTGAGCAAATGGGAACACACAATTTATTTAATGTAGTCTCTCATTCACCGCGTTTACCTCATATTTATGTCTTCTAAATATAAATATCGCTTATAGATAATAGTAAGACTAACATATTCATACTAAAAGCCAAAAAGATTTAATTTAGATTAAAACTTTTTTTTTTACTTAAAAAAGCCCAAAGCAGGTTACAATCCACGGACATGGCAACCATGAGACCCACAGCATTTCCAGAATACAGCTGACGCAGTTGCCACGCCCCCTGTCGTCGACGTCACACCCCTACCAGCTTTGCGCAGTTTGCAAGAAATGCATCGAATGTGAGCGAAATCACGTAGCATAGCCTACTTCACCTTTGCACAGAGTTTGTGTGAAGTTCCTCCACATTATGAACGCTTGGTTTATAAAAATAGCGTCGGAGTAACGTTATCTTCAGATGCGTCGTAAACCCAAACACGTCGGATTTTACTGGTGAGACAATGAAAACACGAACTTGAACAACTTCTTTTGTTTGAATTTGTGTACAGAGCCAGTCATTGACTATATGCGTTTGCATTGACACTGTATCATTTAAAAAATATGAAATGTGTTGCATAAAAGTGAGCTGAGATTAAAGTTAGTGAGCCTGCCATGTTTGCACAGTGTTATGCCAAAACAAACCATAGCCTGTAAAAAGAATACGTGCTTCTTTGCACTTACTCGAGTATCATGTAATAAGTATTTATAACCTTGAATATTTCTGATTTTCAGGTCCCACTGAGTTATCTGTGCAAGGTGCACTGGAAGGGAACTATTTCTAATAAACATGGCCTGGTCTTTGGATGTTGCAAATAAAGACACACCCCTCGAAGAGATGAATGCTGACCTATTTTTTACCACTGTATCAGGTGGCTCAAGTTTCACACCGATTTCCCAGGGCATGTCCCGCTCACAACCGGACAGTTGGAGGAGGCCAGTTAAAATTCGTCCACCTAGCCCGAGAACGACTCCAAGGCATGCTGGCCGCAGCCTGTCATGTGAACCCCCAATCAAATCCATCATCCAGAGGCGGACTCAGTCCCTTCCATCTCCATCAGAGAGAAGGAAGCTTCAGTCGCAGAGCCAGCGTCCGATTTGTGGACTCTTTGGGGTTGGACCTGGAAAATGTCAAGATTTTCAAAAGCGGCGAGGACCCTTTTGTCCCAGAGCACGTTCTCTTCGACTGTTAATGAATTCTGAGCTGGCCTCGTAGTAAGAGGATGGAGATATCCCTACCATATTTGAAACCCATGTTCTCTCTACAGCCAGGCGAATGCTCAAACTTCACGGATCGTCTGTGTTTTCAGCAAGTATGTCTGGAGCGGGGTTCTGTGCTACCGAGCCTGGCATTACAGGGATCGTTCAAGTTGTAAATTTGGCGTTTGAAGAAGGATGTGAGTGTTCGCTATTCCTTTACAAACTGGAAGAGTTGCTCAGAAACCAAGGCTTACTGGGTTGCAAGCAAATCTATTTCAAATGGCCCCTGCTGTGACACTTTTCGATTTCATCTTCCCGTTCCTCCATTCATCCTTCACCCTGGGGCTGTGCTGGAGTTTGCGGTCTGTTATAAAGTAATGGGGACTCAGTTTTGGGATAACAATGGTGGGCAGAATTACAAATTAACCTGTCAGAGTTACAACCTGCCTGTGCCGAAGGAATGTGAAGACAGCATGATACACTTTCTCTGAGGACACTGAAAGTTAGATGGAACTTTTTTAGAGCACTGTTTTCACTTTTTTAAGTTTTACTTGCAACTACCAGCATTTTCGCCATGTGATATATTGCTGAGCTTCTGGAGGTCTTACCATAGCACATTTCCTTTGTGAATAATATTTTGAAATATGAGAATTTTAACTAGGAACTGTTTAATTGCACTTTAGCACTAAGAGTATTACTGTATGTTGACTTTGATAATGCAATATAGAATCAAAAAGTGCCTTAACTATTATTTTTATTTTTTATTTTCTTCAGATTTGCACTTGTTTGGTTATGGATTTTATTGTCACTATGTGGTGCATTTTCATAGTAGCCTTCTTGTGTATATTGTAAACACAGATGTTGATTGAATAAATTATAAGGATGTGTTCAGTGGAGATGGGGAATAACACTTGGAATAACAATAAATATTCTCTATCACATTGTGCTTTAACTTCCAATAAAGCCATATTTAGACACACATTTGTGCTTTTAAGTGTGTTTTTTATTATTATTATTGTAACTACAGTTTGTTGCTGCCACCATCATTCAGTTCATGAAAACAAACTAATTTACAATAATTGACATTTGAGTCATTGACAAATAAAGCTTTAAAAAGGTGTTTTTAAAAACAATTGTTTCAAAATGGATGCAGTTCATGAAAACAAACTAATTTACAATAATTGACATTTGAGTCATTGACAAATAAAGCTTTAAAAGGTGCTTTTTTTAAACAATCTTTTCAAAATGGATGTAATGCATATTTTTGAGTCATGAAAAATGTGTTTTAACAAGATTAAAGTGTAAAAATTCATTTTTTTACTTTTTATGTTAGGCGGTACAACCAAATCAAATTGTTGTCTGTATATACTGTAATTGTACCACATGACATTGAAAGTGCACCAATACCCACATACTGGAAATTAGCAGTTACTAGTATTTTAGAGAGATCTACAAACCTTTTTACTCCGCCACAAAGATCATAGAGCTCCTCTGCATAATGCATTATCACCTTTAATGTTATTACCTTGTCAATTCATAATAAAAGAGTCATGTTTGCAGTTGTGCCACCCTGATATTTGAAAATATATAAATTGATGGACAAAAGATTTATCTCAACAGCTTTGAAACTTCTGATAGTTATTTTAAAACAATTATAAGAAATGTTTCAAACCTAAAATGATCTTAGTAATTATTTATTTTTATTTATTTTTTGTATCATTTATTATTAAGACACCATTTTTTATATAGTTTAGGCGGTTCATTTGTTCGGATAAGATAACAAAACAAAATAATTTGTATTATTTTAATGTACTAAAAAATGAATTTAAACTAAATAGGTTATATTGTTAGGTTTATAAAAATAATTTACTTTAATGACAAAAAAAGTGTATATATTTATAATTGAATAGTGTGTCCATCTTGAGACTTGAATCGAGAAACATCGATTCATTGATAAGATCCGATTCCAAAGAACAACTTTTTTTGCCAGCGTCTGTTTATGTGACTGCGCGTGCTCGTCATTTCACTTTCCCGCGTTATTAAAATACAACGGCTCCATACAACCGACAAACACGAAAGAAATATTTCTTTTGCAAACGATTTTGAGAGAGCATTTTTGTCTCGAACGATCGAGCGTTAACTTCACATTAACGTTATTTGTTGAAAGATTTGAAAGTTCCTCCTGAAGTCCGTTGAAGCGTCAGTCATAATCTGAGGTAAGTTAACGTTAACGTAAAATTATTCTGAACACTTCGCCAACAGGCTAAACTAGCAACGATTTAGCCTAACTTACTCCATCAAATAATTAGACAAATATTATCGCCTACAGCAATAATATTTACTTTTATGTGTGTTATTTTGCTCTTTTTTGTCACAGTCATTCAGTATTGTTAACGTAACATTAATTTACTGTAACGTTATATTAATTATTAACTGACTAATAGTCCGCTAACAACATAATTTGATTAAAACCTCACATCCTAAACTAAACAAAGCCAAAGTACGCAGTTTAGTGACTTTTGTAGCTAATGTAAATTCGAGAATTAGAAAGACTGACATTTAGAAGACAGCCGAGTTCTCATCTTTCCTGGAATTGTATTTTCTTTGAATTGTGTACGTCTGAGATCATATTTAATATCTTCAACATTTAAAACAGGTCATCGTCTGTGCATCATGGCACCTTTTCAGCACCATCAGGTGAGAAATAAACCCAAAAGAGCTGTTTACTTAGATTGTTACGCATTTATTCTTGGAAAATGAATGTAACGTTAACCTCTCACCTCTGTAAAGCCTTTGTCTCCTGTAATTATACGTGACTCTTTGTATTCATTTTTTTTGCACAATACCACAAAGTTCACGTTATAATTTATTACTTAGGTGGAGAAACTGGTGGATGAGGCGTTAAAACACAATAATTTTCAGGCCTTAGAAACATTTCTGCAAAATGAAAGCAAGGAGGAAACCTCTTTGAAATGTTCCAGACAATTCATTACCAAGCTGGATAAGCTATTCAACAGGGTAAGTTATGTGTTAAATAATGCATTTGCATTGCAATAAATAAATAAATATTTTTTTTCACTATCATTAATGTTCCTATAGACAAGATAAATGTTATGCAAATAAGTTAAGATTTGATATACCTTTATCAGGACTGAGGTAGATTCAGCTCTTGTCATGTCTGAGAGAATGAATGTGCTGAACAGAGTCAGATGGCAAAAGCTCAGACAGTTTTTGCTTTCAATTTCAGGGAATAATTGATTGATTATGTTTTGAGACACCTTCACTGACATAACTCTTGTGCAATGTTTGCAAATTTCATGTGAGATATCCACAGACTTTCCTTTTGGGTGAAATATTATATACGAAGTGACATTTTTCGTCATCACCAACTCCATCTTTGCTTGCAAAATGACAGAAAAAAATCACATGATAAAACAAAGTAAATAATAAAATAAATGATTAAATAAACTTGTAAATAAATAAGTAAGCCCTCTTCCCTCTTACTCACTAAAGCCTTTAAGTACACATTCTTTTACCTTGGTATTTTTGTCAGATTTTCAAAAACTTTTTTGCGTGTATTAAAAATGAGTAATTTGATTTATACCAGATTTGTTTCATCGCTTATAACCCTTTAACAATGGCTTTTTTTCTGAATCCCTATGGGGAAAATGAATAGGGACAAATAACACAGCTGAAAAAGTGGGCGGGCACTAATGCACTCTATTGTGTCTTCTTGCAGGAAATGGATCTTGGAAATGTGGACCATGGTTGTCTGGTGCTTACCGTTTTACACAAATATGGTGAGATGCTGGTGTTTCCAGGAGGTGGTGGAATATCTGTAATAGTCGCCCAGGGATTTGTTAAAAAGATAAGTGTATAATCAATGTTTCTGTTCTCTCTGTATGTCTGTTTTGGTGAAAGAGAATAATATATTCATGGCTTAAAATGTATATGTTTACATGGTCCAGTGGTTCGAGAAGGCCAGAAAGCTGTGGGTCGAGGCAGGGTCATCAAGAAATGAGACATTGATAAAGCTGGCTGAGGACTTCTTTGATGCACTGATGGTTCGTAACTGCATTTTTGGGATAAAAGGAAATGCATTTAAATAGTTACACTTACATGCACCCACATATTCTGTTAGTAATCAGATTGATGGCTCAATTGGACAGAAAAGCCTTCATGCAAACACCTCAGTCGTTCCGATTGAGCTTAATCATATTCGAAATTCCTTGCACACATGTGCAGTGTCATAATGCATTTATATGATTGTTTATTTTGGCTATATCTTACAAACTGGTCAGTGGAGTAGACTGAATGTTTACTAACTATTTGGTAAAAATGCTCTTCTGACTTATGTCAGCTTTCTTAGAAATGTCATTAAGGCGAAATGACAATTATAATCATGGACGATATTGTCATTGTGACTTTTTCCAGTTATAAATGCTATGCATGTATAAACATGGCGCTATGCATGTGCTGAAATTTTGTTCAGAATGCATTTACTGTAATGCATATAAACAAACATGTGAATCGGATTGCAACGGATAGGGTTTGTACTGTATAAACAGGAATTTTAGCTGCAATATGACTTAGCAGATGTAATTGCTTGGAAAAGAGGACAAGAACAAAAGAGTCCAAATGAAACATATTTAATGTTTTCACTCGTATTCCCATTCAGACTACATGGAGAGGGCAGGATTTATGATCTATATTGCAGCCAATAAACAGGGAGTAATCAGACTGTTTTGACTTCACTTATAGGGATGTGTGTGGCACAATTTGTACACACACACACACACTGCAATAAATTAGTCTGATCTGTGATTTATTTTTATTTCACCTCTGTAGGTTGTTCATGAAAGTTGTAAAGAAGGTGAGTGTTTTGTTCCAGGTTTTCAAGTATTTTGTAGGAAAAAAAGAGACAAAAACAAAGAGTAGGTTGTAACAGTGCATTCATTGGTAACACTTTATTTGAAGGGGTGTGCATAAGGCTGTCATGACACTGTCATAAACATGACATAACACCTGTCATGAACATGAAGGAGTCTTTATGAATGTTTATGACTGTTGTCATTAAGTGTCATTCGGTAAATTATGACACTTTAAATGCAAAGTTGACATTGTTTAAAATGTCTTTGTCATGACAACTTGACATTAACAATGTCTTGATTATGACAACTTGACATTAACAAAGATAGAAATGTCTTTGTTATGACAACTTGACGAAAACCAAGAACAAGACATTTTTGTCTTTGTTAATGTCAATATGTCATAACAAAGACATTTTAAACAATGTCAACTTTGCATTTAAAGTGTCATAATTTACCGAATGACACTTAATGACAACAGTCATAAACATTCATAAAGACTCCTTCATGTTCATGACAGGTGTTATGTCATGTTTATGACAGTGTCATGTCAGTCTTATGCACACCCCTTCAAATAAAGTGTTACCCATTCATTTAAATATCTGTATTTCCTCAGGTACATGTGAAGTTACAGAAGCTCTGCTTAGTCACATTGGCAAACTGGCCTCCGATCCCCAAATAAACATCATGATCCAGAAAGAGGTAAGATACTCAATACAGCTTAGCTTCAGTCACCACTGATATGCATGGATTGAATTGTTTCAACCAAATGACAACAACTCTTTTAACACCTCCTGTCATGACATGTGACATGACCTGTCACTTGAGCTGTGTTTACCTACACTTAGAAGACTGAATTACAAGAGGGAATTTATGAAGGTTTATTATTTACTCTTCATGACAGGCAGCAAGGAAACTCAATGCTATTCTGGCAAAGATTCCCATGGAGCTGAAAAAGAAGAAGAAGATCTTGTCATCTCAAGAGGGCTCGTGTATTATGTATGTTGGATGATGATGCATTATTACTCTCCTGTCTCTTGAAGGATTCTTGAGATACTTAACCATACATGTATAATTTTCCATTTTGCTCCTGTGTGGACACATTTATTCAGGAAAGAACCTGTAAGGGTACTAGTATGCTTGTATTTTAAATCTTAAGTCTGTTCTGTTTTTAATCAGGAAAATGACGTGGCCAAAGTTCGAATCCTAAGAGGTGGAGGTTAGTGCTAAAATCCATTGTAGTGAATACTTTGGCAGATTAGTTTAGAAAGTGCAGTTAAAGAATCCTAATTCAAAAGCACTCATTCTAGCCACATTTCTGCTGCTGTTTAGATTATGACCTGCAGGTGTCTTTAATGGAGGCCCTCTGCAGAATGACTTCACCGGCTCAGAGGAATGAACTAGCTGACTCCTGGTTTACTATGTCTTTTGTCTCCTCTGCATTCAAGAAGATGAAGGATTCTGAGTTTGAGACTGTAAAATGGCCTGACATAACATAATTATTATTTTTTTTTGATTGGATATAATTTTGTAGCATGTTTTTTGTATGTGTCTTTGTGACAGGACTGCAGGAAGTTTCTAAATATGGTGAATGGCATGCAAGGAGATGGGAGAAGGTACTCACTTAATGTCTTTTGACAGCTTTCGCTTTTTACAAATTGTGTAACATGTCTTGGTTTGTCTTCTCACAGTGTGTACTCGTACCCTTGCCTGCAGGCATTTTTAGACAAACATGAGGTTCGTTTTCATATTTAATAAGGGACAAAGTCAATAGGAATGAGTATGGAAATGCATACATGTAAATTTCTGTATTATAATGTTTACAGCTGCTCATGCCAGAGGATAGGAATCTTGAAGCGTTCTGGATTGACTTTAACCTTGGAAGTCAAAGCATCTCTTTTTACTTCTGTGTGACTGATAAGGATGCTCAGGTAATGACTCCAGATTCCCAATCTTACATTTGACCTTGGAAAGTAATTATAGTATGTGGTAAGTGATTTCTGAGAAATTCTCTTGATATTTGAAATTAACTCAAACAAACACACCGCTCCCTACATTGCTTCGCCTCCCAAATGCATGAACACGCAATGCAGCAGTGGATGTCTCTTTATTAGTGGTGCAACGGATTAGAAAAGTTGGGGTTTAAATTTTAAAATAAGAGCAAATACATTCATTACATGCATAGATAAATTCAACATAATAATGTTACAAATAAAAGTAAAGTCTAACAGTAGCCTTCAGGTACAGAAATGTAATAATTAGGCTGATTGTAAAATAACACTATAGTATTCACTGCGTAAATTAAATGTGGATTGATCATTGTTAAAGCTGCGTTTTGTTGCTTGATCAGCATTAGGTGACACAGACAGCAGCAGTTATTTATTGGCTGCTGTAACTTTAAGACCTATCACTTAGTGCTGTAGCGGCGCGTCGATGACGTCGATGCTACGACGTCAAAATTGCGTCGACGTCATATTTTTGCGTCGACGCTTCTTTATTTATTTATTATTTGCATGTTCCCGGCGGTACAGCTTGCCACACACACGTGGGAGACCGAAACATTGCAGAATAGAGGACGAAGACAACTAGAAGTGAATGTGCTATCCATTAAATGAATCGCGCACAGTAAACAAACCCTTAAGAAAAACAAAACTTTGCAATTTAGAAGCGCAAACTGGGTGCCGGTGTGGTGAGACGTACCAGCTCGGGCAGATTCGGCTTAAAGTCGTTCATCCCGGACGCGGTGCCGCGCGCGCTGTTACAAAAAAAGCGTACACACAGCCAGCCACAGTCTTCCTGGTCTTGCGCACCCAACGCGTCATTTTTGCCGCGCGCACATTCGCGCTCGGTGCGGACGTGTCGAGTATAAACAAGGCTTTACTCCGTGTCAGCACCATAGGTCAGCACCATAGGGTCAGCACGCGCTCTGATCAGTAGGTGCACAAACACAAACCTCTCCCGCCCAATTCATCTCCAACAGTAGCAGCCTCCGATCGCAGCACTAACTCCGCCTCCGTTTCCCTCCTCAGCTGATATTAATATTTAAACATTCTCTATGATAATGTTTGTAAAAAAATATTTTAATAACATGGTTTTGGCGGTTGTAGAGTTATAATGATGGTGTTCAAATACATAACATTAGACTAACGTTAGCCAGCTTATAGTATCTTGATTCAATAGAAAAATATTCTTTATTTTAGTCGTCCGATTAGTCGACTAATCGATAAAATAATCGCCCAACTGAATCGTTTAGTTAATAATCGTTTACCCCAGCTCTACTATCACTTAAGACATAACCGACTGTGTTTACGCGAATACTTGCCGAGACGGGTATTTTGTGTGTGTGTGTGTCAGTTCAAGTGCAAAGAGATGTGAAAAAGGAATCAATTCGAGTGTTCGTGCACTGTCTGAAATGCACCTGTGTCCTTGCATTTAATCATATTTGATAGTTTTTGGTTTTTTTTTATATCTCCCTACTGTCAGGATGGCCAGTGGAACACTCTGTGTATTGCTGACAATGAGGTCCACAGTTACAAAGTAGAAGGTAGTACAATCAAAAATTTTCTGCAACTTCTGCAAATGATCACAAGATCTACAAAAACAAAAGTTCTGGATCCATATCAATCTTTTTAAGTATTCTAAGCTGTACATGAACAACACATCTGTCTATATTTGACTTCACAGAGGATAGCGGCAGAAAGACTCTCCATCTGGTTCTGACCGAGCCTGTCAACATCGACAGCTTAGAGGGCTCCAGAGTCTGCATCAAATTCAGCTCTTCTCTAGACATCCTGCGAGCCACTGAGAATGTTTATGGTCAGGCTAAAAACAGGGTGAGGTTACTTTAAAAGATCACTGATGGACCTGCCTGTACATGAAAGTACAACTTTTAAGATATATAAATGTCAAGAATCAGATCTAATCTGAATATTTATTTTAGTGAATTCAGTGCAAAGTGCAAACCCAATCTAACAATATCAACTGTTAGATAGTCATAGTCAGATATCATTGATCTTATCTTATACACAGTGTTGTTTTTTAAAGGTTTACAGCAGAATGATTAGTTCAAAACTAAATTAATGGATTGACATGGTGTTTGATTGATTAATGCATTGATTAAATGAAATTTGAGTTTTTATGTGGTTATTAGGATCGCATCATTTACTTGATAAGCCTTTGAGCTTAACATCTGATTAAATCTGCTAAGGGGAATGAAGCACTTCTATTAAATGTGTAATGACTTCTTTAATGCAACTATCACACAGCATAACATTCATGTTTCCCCTTTTGCTTTATGTCAGACGTCTGTTAGAAAGCCCTCTATTGTGAAAACAATTGTTCACATCAAAAGTTCACAGGAAAGTTCACAGGTGAGTCAATATCAAAAGATGCTTTTATACATCCTTTTCCTAAGGTTATTTTGTGACATTGTGACAAAAAAGATGGCTTTCTGTTGTGAGTTGTGGGCTTTTATCCTTTTTCAACAATGACGTCTGTGTTAAACTAACAGGTTTTTGTTCCTGAAAGTCAAGTGTCCCCCTCTGTGCATGTAGAGGGAAGAGCAACATCATCAGTGAGGCATGGCATTCCCTGCCAGTCTCTCACACATCTAACACCAGATACAAGCAATGTCCCCCAACAGGTAAGACAAGATGCTCACAAAATAAACATTTGAAGTTTCCATTTTAGGATGCCTGTTGAGATTTTATAGAGCATAATGATGTTTTGTGAGAGCTTTGAATTGAAGTATTCTGTATTACATTTCAATGGTTTAATTAAACTTTAATAGTCAATATTTTTTAAGAATCGATTCTTTAAAAAAGTTTTTTTAGAAATGATGTGTTGTGCATTAATTTTTTTTTTCTGGAAATCAAATAAGGCATAAAACATTCATTTCATTGATGAATGTTTTAGTCAAGCAAAGTGCTGCACCACACTTTTACTGTTTTATTGTTTTATTAAGTTTTACTGTTAAATTAAAACATGCAAGACAAATTATGATTATTCCTTAAAAAAATAAAATGGATTACACGTGTCCATGGGCGTGAAGCGAGCATTCTATGTTCGCCTTTAAATTAGTAATTTAAGAACCCTGCCGGCGTATGGCTAGAAGGTTGACACACGTCGATTATCCGGTGGGAAAATATCCTCACACTCACATCCCTAATTCCAAGCTAGTTATTAAATTAGATGACCTGTATAATTAACTTTAGTGGACTTTTGTCCTCATTTACCCCATTGAAGTTTCAAGTTTGTATTTTGTCGCTTGAAGCTTTTAAAGGGGTCATATAATTGACATGCACTTTTACAAGTTGATTGTACTGAAATGTGAGTTGGCAGTGCCTGTACACAACCATCATATAGAGGGAATGCATACACGTGACTTCCTGCCGGAACAACCCCCTCTCAGCCAGACCGAGTGGCAAAAGATCTGCTGCGTGACTGGATTTAATAGGGGAAACTGCGAAAATGCGACTAAAACGAACAATTTTATCAATTTAAATTAAATGTTGGACTCAATATAGTGTTCCTTACAACTTACTAAAGATTGTGATCCATGGATATTATCGACATTCAGCCAGGAATCGTGTCGCCTGACATTTATGTTTGCCTGATTTCGACACTGGGGAAATAGAAGCAATATAGACGGTAAACATAAAGCAAATTTGCCTGTGAATGTTTTATATAAATACAATATAGGTTTAAATCTGGGTGATTACTTATATCAGTGTTATATATAGCCTATATATCATCATATCGTCCAGCCCTAAAACTTTATAGTTTTTTTTTAGTCAGTGTTTATTAAAAAAAACATCCAATAATGCAGAATATGGAATGATACATATTTAATTGATGAGTTGTTAATATATATTACAATACAAAATATATAGGTATGGTTTTACAGCTAAATTCAGCATATTGACACAAAATGATAACTGCAAATCCACCTTTCGCTGACTGGAGTCCAGTTGTTTCTGTGAATTGCAGTGATCCATTTGCTCCTCTTTCTATCGCAGTCTGTAAAAATATACTTCAGATTTTTTGTCAAATCTAGTTGTACAGTCAATCGCAAAGCTCTTTCCCACTTTATATGTGTTGTGTTTGTTTTTCGCGGCATTCACGCTGAACACATATACAGCCTATGTATACAGCCGCTCAGTCTTTTTGCCACTCACTGTGAGAAACTGCAGCACTCCGGCCGGAGGTGACGTCACGCGCATTCCCTCTATAATGATAAAAATCCATCTAGTGTTATTGTGGTGTTCTGTTCTTGGGTGTAATAACGAACACAGCAGTCTTTTGATGTTCCTAAATCTGACCGCTGAAGACGGTTCGGATTTAAGAGTGGCTGAGTTTTGTTTTTGAAGGGAATATTCCCCACAAAGTCGATGAGTTCATGTTTGCACGATTGCTTTATAAACAAGTGTCAGTATGAGCTGGTTTTGCTAAAAAGCTTCACCTGAAAAATGAATCGGTAGCAACTATTTATGTTCCCTCTGCACCTCCAGAAGAAGTAAGTGTAAAGTTTTATTAACCTTTATATTAATCTTTCCAAATATGAAAAAAAGGTTCTTTTTTCCATATGCACTATAACGACGTGCTAAAAACAAAGCTGTTTTTAACAAGGTAAAATTAGTATTTTCTTAAAATAATAACGAGATTTTTTAATAAAAGTATATTCTGTTACGGCTCTCTGTTCACGTTAATGGAATCATAGTTGTCAGAGATCTCTTGTTCTCCAGAGCTAAGAGCACAAATCTCTTTTTCTCAGATGGTAACACCTCTACAAATGAAGGTATCCATGGGTCGTCCACTGGGAAGCTGTTCCTCCAGTTGCGTGTCTTTAGGTAGGTCACTAAGCAGTTTATGACTATCTGTAAGAAAATCTATTCCCGGCTTCTTAGATTTCCACAGTAAGAGTGTAAGTACTCAATGTTCTGTTTACACATCTTATTACCATGTTTAAAGGAATGCTTTTGGTTGAAAACAGGGCCTAAATCCAACTTTTTGCCACACTTGCCATTTGGCCTGTGACTTATAAATATTAAAAATAAATATTTTTTACCAGCCATGAAACTGTTTTTGCCAATAACACCAAAATATAGACCACAAATAAAGTAATCAAATGTAAAATAACACTGCATTGTATTTCAGGGCTCCAGACTTACTTTTTTACTAGGAGCGCTGTTGCCCCTGACTGAAAATGTTTAGAGCACAAGCTGAAAATTTAGGGGCACACCTTAAATCAGCTTGCAATGCAATTATTCAAATTTCCCCCCAAATAACTGTAATACTGACAAATTATTTAATAATAAAGAGACTTAAAGTACAGATATTACGATATGCAATTTTATTTTAAGTTCACAGGGCTCCAGACTCAAATGAGCAGCATCACCTCAAATGAGAACTCACACTGAGTTCTACGAATAGAAAATCTCCAGGCTTAGCTTAATTTAGGGTGTAGATGAAATTAACTTTCGTTATTATCATTCATAATCTATTAATATTAATTAAGAAACAAAAGTAGTGAAAAAAATTATATTAAGGAGTGAACAAAGCCAATAAACATCCTACTGTTTACAATGTTTTTTTTTTTTAAATAAGAGTTATCCAACATCTTATTTTTTTAGATGAAAATCCCCATTTAGTCCTCGTCTTCGGCATCCTGCACGACGCCTGACATATATTATTGGCGCTTGGCCAGTATTAATTTTAGGTCCTGGTTGAAAACAAGTAAAGTTATGGAATGTTGTTGATTACCACACACAATAAAGATCATCTCTTACTTATGATGAAATCACTGTAACAGAGACAATTTAAAAAAAAAGCTATATGAAGTTTTGCAACTGGCTTGGTCCTTTTTTTCTAGTGATAAAGCCAATGGTGAAACCAGCTCTTCAGATGATGAGCTCTTCAGAGAGGAAAAAGGAAATTGAGATTAGAGACCTCATGATGTCCAAAACATCTTTTTTCACTGTGAGAACGACCAAAAGAAGGCCCATGCAATTCAAGCACAGGTATAACCTTTTTAGACAGTTTCAGATACTTCAAATGTTCTCCAACCCTGCTGATAAATCCAGCATGGGTTGATGGCTTGCTGGCCCCCAAAGTGGGAATCAGGAGTGCCGGTGGACCAGCTACACCAGCTCAGTTGGGCTTGAGATCCTCCAGCTAGACCAGCACTATACCAGCTCTAACTAGCACAAACCAGCCTGGACAACATGAAGTTCATGCTGGTTTATGCTGGATTTTTCAGCAGGGCAGTTTATACTAATTCAGACTAACAAATGGAGAATAGGAGATTATTACGCTGATACGTAGTACTTCCGGATTCTGTGATCTTTGTGCACTGCCACTTCCGTTGAATCACGATCTCGCTGGCGAACTGATGAAGGACTACACTAAGTTTTTTATATGGCATCCCTGGTAAATTAGTCTGATTCACTAAAGTGCCGGCTGCAAACAAACGTGCTACCTTGTTTTATTTTAAAGTTTTAATCCACTTCTTCCTTATACTCAATTCAGTCGGGAATCCATGAAAACTTAAGTAGGGTTGGCGTTGTTGGTTAGATTTACAAAGTGGAACAGAGCAGTGACATAAATAGCATTCGTCTCAGGTAGGGATGTAAATTTTCACAAATTCCCATGATCGATCGTCGTTCAAATTAACGATCAATTAATCGATTAATCGTTAGCCTTAATACTGGAAAATGCGTCTGCTCAGTGTCATATGGCCAACAGCAGAACAGGGTCTGCAAAATGCTGCACAAAACGTTATGTTCCTCAACAAATTAATGAGAATGTTTTTTTTAATCTAAATAAAGGGCTAGTAGGATTGTAAAATGTTTCGATGTTATTGATAATTAAGTTAATTATTTAATAATCAAATAAAACGACTATATAACGTGTCACCGACACCTACCGCCTCAGATGCACTTGTCAGAATGTGTGACTGTTGTGGACGTGCTCTTCCTGGAACAACACACTGAAAACGGCAACTAAACCCAAGAATTCACAACGAATTAATAAAATAGTGTTCTCGTGTTATGTAATATGACAGTCCCAAATTAATCATCGTTATTGTTAGTCATGCATTCTGCTTTGAGCAGCGCGCTGTATGCATAACTCCATTGAGCACTTTGCTAGCACGTTATTTAACTCAAAGAAACGCATCCTAAATGAAATTAATCAGATACATACAAAACAAACATAATATTACAGTTTATATCTGCACAAAATGAGGTGAATGCACAAGTGAACTTGAACTAACGTTAGCTTACGTGCCATTCAGAATGACTCATGTTGTGGACGCGCTCTTCCTGGAACAATGCGACATGGCAACTCAACCCAAATAATTCACAATGTTTTATTACAATATTGTTTTCTTTATAATATTATGTAATAAAACAGTCCCAATAGTCATCATCAGTCGTGCATTGCCGTTTGAGCAGCGCGGCTAAAGATCATCATGCTTATTAACGTCAATTCTTAACCAAATACATCCAATATGAGATAAAGCAGATATAGATAGGCCATAGGCGTACACAAAATAAACTATTACAACTTACATTTGCACAAAGCAAAAGGCTGCGAATGCACACGCCAACGTATTGTCATGATGAAGGTGTAAAATCAGTCCCAAACATAACTCCGCTCGCTTACATGTTTCGCGGTTGAGCAGCACACGCGAATGAACACGCACACGGCACGCGCATGCTTAATCGATGATCGATAAGCTTTATCGATTAAATGTATTATCGACAATTAATCGATCGTCGTTAATCGATTCGACATCCCTAGTCTCAGGCTGAGTCGGAAGTAGGGCTGTCGCGGTTATGGAATTTCCCTTGCGGTAATGTTGAGTGGCTCAATAGCGCGATATGCGGTATTACCGCCATTTATTTATTTAATTTATATGTATTTGTTGCTATATAAATAAAGTTTACGATGTGGACAAAAACGAGGACATTTTCAGTAATCGAAACTAAACGGCGTCTACAGTATATGCGCATTGAAAGACTTTCACTCAGCACGCATATTGTTATGACAATGGACTTTGAGCGAGTCATTGAATCGTTCATTCAACTGAACACGTTTAAAAAAGCTGATTCATTAAAAGAGATGTAATGAAACAAGATTTTAATTATTTTTAACTTTGAGTTCCACTTTTCAAGGCTCAGCTGAGCAGCAATGCTTCACTTATTAGAGATCAATATAGCATTGATTTAATGCGTGACTCACTGATTTTATTTCCCTGCGGCTTCCTTGTGCTGTGGTATGCTGACCAGCGCTGCTGCTGACGCGCATTTATGGGAAAATACCCGTGAAGAGAACGTTAAAATGATGATGCGACAAATATTTCGCTTCCCTTTGACAAGACAAGCTTTTCACGACTTCAAAGACAGACGCAGGTAATGCACGCGCTCTGTCGATCTCTCTCATTCACTGTCTGTGTGAAGCCTGTTGGCTACACATCACCATGATAAACAGTCTTGTTATCATTATGAACTTGTTTAACATTCAGTACACATTCATTAAGTTCAAAACAAGAAGGGTATAGCCTTATAAAAAAAAAGTTGACAAACTTAGTTAGTTGACAAATCCCGCCCATGAAACCCGGAAGCGTGATAATCCCCTATCGAGTTTATGAAACACAGTTAAACTAACAAAGCCATATACTGTACGTGTTTTTGTAATATCTGAATCTTGTGTGTGTCCTATTAGTCAACTCCTGCTGCCCAGAATGAGGATCAACACAAAATCCAGAGCATTAAGGCTAAAGGAAAAAAGTACCGCAAGGTGCTCTGAATTTTATTTATATTTGTTTGGTTTTAAGATAGTACTTCATACGTTATTTTATTAATTGTTCAATTTGTGTTTTCTGTTTTTACTCCTTTTTCTCCTCTAACCCTATAAAAAACATGCTTTCTGCAGAATATTCCTGTTGAGAAAGTAGTAGAGATGGTGCATGCTGACACAGAATACGAAGAGAACACTTTTGGTATTTAATGAACTAAGCATGCTATTACAGTGCTATTGTTAACATATTTTAATGTTTTTAACCTTATTTTATTTCTCTTTGGGAAAGATAACAGCATAGTCCCAGACTCCCAACCTGTGAGAAAGGGTAGCTCATTGTGAGTGTATTTCTATTGGCATTTCGGTTTCAGTTCTCAACTGCTTAACCAGGTAGTAGAATAACATTACATTAATTGTAGAGAGGACTCTTATCTAATGCATGTCAATCTGTTACTTATAACAATTCAGTTCACCGGGTCTCTGGAGCTTGAACTCCAGCAAAATGAGAATCTCTGTATCTGGATCACTGCTGGAAAAAGATGGATCTAAAAAATGCTCTGTATCAGGTGAGTGAACAGATAGGGAAAGTGTTAAGGTGATTATTTTGTTAAGTATGTTGTATCAGCAAATATATTAAACTACATTAAATGGCACTCTTGCCTACTCTTAGGCAAATTAGGCAACTTGGCATCCTGCAGTCAAGGATTTTTTTTGTATTATGACCTCTATACTATAATTGACAGTTTGAACCACTTTCCAACATAACTGTGCTAGTTTCATGTCTCTTATCACTAGGCGGTCTAATTCTCATAATAAAATAAAATAATTTACAGTCATTTTTACTTCTCCATCACTAATGTTTTTTCTTATGAACCTGTTCTTTTGGTCCTGTATCAGTTAAAAAGAAAACACTTGGAAACACTTTTCCTGACATGTTGTCACTATATGAATCTGGTGGCTTTGTGCAACCTTTTGGGGTGTAAGGGTACATGTATTCTTTTTGAACCAAAACGGTACGGCGTCACGGTTCGGTGCATGAATTTACATGGAGAATACACGATAAAAAAATCGTGCAAATTAATTAATGTGATGCGGAACTATCGTTAGATACATGGGCGAGCTCTGCAAATGTGCAGTTATTGTCTGGTCGATAGGTCCAGTAAGTGAGTCAGAAATAGCTCTAAGGGCGAGGGGTGGCGACCCACAAGAGTTAGAGGACCCGTCTGCCTTTTTAAGATTCGCAAGTATGGGAAAACTTCGGTTTCCCAGTCAGTTACGCGCATGCTCAAAAAAATATTACAGTGCTACTTTATTTCACTTAATAATTCTAGATCTGAGCTGTTGATAAATGGGAGAGAAACAAAATTTTCCATTTGACTAGCAAAACTTTCATGTGTCATGATGACAGCCGTTATCTTATCTATTTATCCAACCCATTAAACAGTCTGTGGGTGCCATCTTTTGGACATTCATCATATTGCATTGGTTTTCATTTTGTGTCCTCAAACAGAGCACTAATTTTAGTTACACATTCTGTATTGATTAAAAAATATATTATTTCTAATTCAGATATAATTAGTATTAATTAAAATTAAGGGGAAAAATATAGATATTGATCTGAAATAGAACAAATTCATTTTAAATTCATTTAGGTACAATTACCAAACATCTCAAGGTATTTTTGTTTTTTTTTATTAATTTAAATAATAAACTAATTATATAAAAAATATTTTCAATGCACTAAACTGGTTTAATGCCGTTACTTTATTAATAAAATTTATTTAATACAAGGTTTAAGACATTTATTTATGTGACACACACACACAGAGAGAGAGAGAGAGAAAATGCTCCAATAGTAATGTTAATTACATAAATTACTAATATAGTAATACACTAGGTGGTACAGCCTGAGACATGCATAATAAAAAAAAAATTGCCTTTTTTGGAAAATTTTTTTCCTCCATTATACCGAACTCGTTCCCGAACCGTGAAGTCTGCACTGAGGTATGAACCGTGACTGTGTACCGTTACACCCCTAGTAATCTTGCATTCTGTGTAATCATCTCCAGATGGTAGTTCTCATCCCCCACCTCGGCGCCTGTCCCCGGCACAGTGTGCATCGAAAACCCTGACCCATAATCAGCTTCAAACCCAGCTCACTCAGAGATTGGAGGAAGTGCTGAAGAAGCAGCAGGGTACAGATGGCCATGCAACCCAGAGAGGCTCCTCACTGGAGCCCAGAACTGCAGGTCAAGAGAAAGAGAAAGTGGAGAAATCAGTGAGGTCCATGCCTGCTAGACCTACACAACAGAGAGGGAAGAGCAGCAAAGTTCAGGGCGATGCATCAGACCTTGAGAATGTGAGACTCTTTTAGTTTAAATAGATGTCTTTATGTTATAAACTATTACTTGGAGTTGATTTGTTCTAGGCACACTCTTCTTATCACAACAATACTCAAATTACTCGACTACTCATAGTTCATGCTACTGTAAATGAAAAGACTTAAAATAGTTCTTATCAATAAATGTTTATTCATTCATAGCCTAATGCAACAGAGAAAACTATTAACAGAGAAGATTTATTATATTAAACTTAGCCTTTGTTGTTGATGTTCTGAAGGTGACTTGTGCAACAGACAGTATGGTGAAGAGGATTTCCAGTCATTATAAAAGAAGTGCCAAAGCAGCGTCCCCTGACCCTGGCGCCCAGTTTGCATCTACAAACAGGTGACACAGACGGACCATTCGATTACGCCTCAGCTTTTCCTCTGTTCTAACGTGCAATCACAGTGTTACCTTCACTTTCAGATCTCTGTTCAAAAAGAGTACCCATCCATCCTCCACTGTAAGTCATTTTGAAAGACATATTTGTAATGCAAGTTGATAGATTCAGTTGTATAAATATGATGCTATCTAATCAATGTACATTTTTATGTTCACTCATCATATGTGACAGGAGAAAACTGCTGGCAAGAGTTCAAGTTTGCTTAAATCCAAGAGGCCAACCCAGAAGCTTGAGTATTGCATTTTAATGACTTCCCTCCTTTTAATTAGATACAGTTCATTCGAAAATGACTGTTAAAAATAAATACATTTATTGTTTGGTCTCTTCAGGGATATTTATGCATTTACCGAGGACACGCTGACAATCAGTGTGGTGAGGACACCCATAGCAAAACAAAATAAATATCATAAAATGTATAGTATATAATAATTGTCATTAGTTCTTAATTTTGTCCTCTTCAGAGAAAGAAATCCTCTGATTCATCCCGAGTGGAAAGCAGGTAATTCTGTTAATTTATAAAAAATAGCCCCCTCTAGTGTTTAACAGGTGAACCTGAACTGCCGAGTTTAGTAGTTATTTGGACAGTTAAAATAAAAAAGAAACCCAGAATATGTGTGGGCATGTGACTTCTTATTATTATATTATGTATTTTATTGCATATTTACAAAGTTTTTGTTCTTTTGTCTTTTAGTGCACTAAGTAATTCTCCAGCTTTCTCCAAGTCTGTTAGGAAGCTCCCAAAGGTTTCCCATTTCTTTAATTTTTTTGGGGATGGCCACTTGATGTAATATATCCCAATCAAAAGTCCATATTTAATACTTTTATGTTTATTACACCCCTAGGTTGCTGCGACAAATGTGAATAAACACCTGTTCAGTGATACGGACACAGACAATATGACAGAGGTTAGCTGGTTAAAATCTGCCAACAGGAAACCCAAACCCAAAGTGGCAGACTACAGCCGGCAACCAGTTAAACCCACCTTTCCATCAGCTGACTCTGCCTGTATGTTACACCCATCTCTTTATTTTAGAGAAGAGATGTCTCATGCTGGGTATACACTGTAAGATGTCGCCCAATTTTCACTTGGTGACAGTTTTGTTGATATCATCACAGACAAAAACCTGAAATCTGTGGCAAATCGGTGTAAGTGACTATCTCGTAGTGTGTATGATTAAATATATGATCTGATATAAGCGTCAAGACCCATAAAGCATGCTCAAAATCTAGACCTGTCTGTGACTGAGAGTCATGCAATGTGAATTATGTCTTGACAGGAAATTACTTAGCTAATGAGAGAGAATGATACAGGGCAAGAAGTCAGGGACATGCAACAGAACAAAAACAAGGATGGTTTCTGCAAGCAGGCATTCTCTCATTCATATTTATATATATATATAAATATACAGTATATATATAATTTCCACTGCAAATCACAAGCTTCTTGCGTACATCATTTTAACAAGAAGAATTCTTGCTTGTGATTTTACATTATTTCCAGGTGAAACGTAGTTTGTAGACTAGACAGAGTTGTCTGCGATTATTCCTATTGAAATGTTGTGTAATGTGTGACCCCCTGACGCTGATTCTTCCTTATATGTGCACACAGCAGCAACTAATGCCAAGTTCAGACTGCACGATATTCAAAGTAGTCGGGTCGCTGTTATTTTCACACTGCATGACTATCTTGGCCAGCATTCAGTCACTGCTGTGTTCACACTGGTCGATTGATCGGCGACAGAAGGTTTCACACTGCATGACTTTACAATAGGAAAAAACGCCGACAACTATTTCTAGCATGCAAACTACGTTTCACAACAAACACACGTGAGATGTGCAACGGAAACAAGCGCGACACCACACGTGCAAGACCGTAGTTCTCACGTGAGACTTTTTTCTTTTCGAACTCGGTTGTGGTACAGCTCAGATGAAACTTCAAACAGACTGAGTGTTCCTGACAAATTTCTACTCATTTTTCTTCCATTTCTTGTGCCCAAATAGACCGAGAAGAAGCTTTTTTTTCTGAAACAATGCCATGCATGTTGATATGTGATGCATAACTCCTCCCTGAACTCCCCGCTGCTCTGTATCTTGCTCTCTCGTTGGCTGTCGGTAATCGCTGATGTAGTTTTCAGTCAAAACACTTTTCACACAGCAGGATTTTGAATCACCGACAGGTCAGAATATTTAGCATGCCAAGCGATTCTCTCTGAACGCATCTTTGCTCATTCACACTGCGTGATTGCCACTCGTGTGAACGAGCGCCGATTTGCCTGTGATTTCGGGCATTTGTCGGCGATTGTCAAAACCTGTCGGTGAGCCAAAATCGTGGCTAAAATCGTGCAGTCTGAACTCGGCATAAATGGTACCTCAGACAGTCGTGTAGAGTAAGAACAGCAAAATCGTGCAATGTGTACCCAGCTTTACATCTCCAGGCAGTAGTTTTTAAAACATGTTTACCATCTTCATTACATTGAAGATGGGTGGCATCTATTTAATTAAGGACTACATGCAATTTATTGATAACTACTTCCCCTCCCTCTTTTACATCCTCCTGCACCAGATAATCTCTTACACTTTTATTTCAGTTAAATCGCCATTTACACCTTTGCCTTCGCCAAAGCCAGTGAAAGAACAAATCAAGCCAAAGCGGGTAAGAACAAGGCCAATAATTTCACAAATTATGTCTTAAAGGAGCCATACTGTAGCTATTTTTCACTTTTGTAATATTTGCACCAAAGGGCGGGGGGTCTATGACCTTTGCTATTTTGACCTCTATTATGATTAGTTAAACTTTCTGCATGTGAAATAAATAAGAATTCCCGTGTCAAACTGCTTCATAGGTGGTGTTTATTGGTAAATATGGGTGATTTTGTGCTCATGTCATAAGCAGGTCTCATTTCTGAATTAAGCATTTTTGCAGCTTAGTTTAGTCTGAATATTAGTGTGGGTCTGCATATCAAATTACCTTTTATTTCAGAAGAGCAGTTCTATTCTCAATTATATTTCCCTCCTGTAAATATGTTTGTTACACTTTTATGAATGAGTAGTATCGTGTGTTTTTAAACTTGTTGATATTAATCATTCTCATTTCTTTTGGATTGGGTTAATAACAGAAGAGGCAGAGGAAAGTGGCCGAGCAGGAGGATAAAGAGCAGCCAAGCATCAAAAATAGAAAGCCACAGGACGACCTCAAAGAGCTGCAGCCTTGACCAAAACCTACAGAGAGGCGTCTGACTCAGACAACCAGTCCAGCCTATCAGAGAGCGAAAGAGCACCACCCCCTAAGGCATGTGATTTTTCTCTATTAGCAAAGTTAGTTCAAGTGGATCTTCATTAGTGTTATTGCCTTCATTGAAGACCTTCAAAGTCTAGATTGACTAATGATAACAGTCCTGATGAAAGTTGTCTTGTTCTTCTCCAAATAGAAAAAGGCAGTTGTCCGACCAGTAACGTCTCAGCAGACTGTCCCAGCTCAAGCCACAGGACGAGAACAAAGGAGAGCAAAAACATCTGTAGAACTAGCCAGACAACAAAGTGAGAGGAAAAAGGCAGAAAAAGCCTTTGTGAAGACTCCGCAAGATCAGAGGAATGATAAAGGCAAGAAGTTGTCCTCCAGTCCAGAGCATTTCACGGTGAAGAAGACCTCATCTGCTCAGATGTCCACCAGAAGACAGAAAGAATCTTGGACTGCAAGATTATCTTCCACATTTGCCTCGCCTCCCTCCATTGAGAGGATGAGATGTAAGAATTAAACTGCTTTAAATGAGTTTGTATAGTTGAATGGCGAATAATCGAAATAAGTGTGTTAATTATTGATACTGAATCACACTAAATTTAATAAATGGACATCCTAGTACACAAAGAAAACTATCTTTTGTAAACGCTGTGTAATTTACATTTTATTTTTCTCTATAGCAGCCGAAAAAATAACCAACGTGAGATCCAATACTACACCTCTCCGTTCTCTGTTCTATCTCTCCAATCGAAGCTGACTCTTCTCCACTAGAGCCTCTCAGTCCTCTCAAAGAAATCCAGGCTCCCTCTCGCTGTAAAACACTAGGGAAAAAAGATGCTGTGAAACCTCCTTTCTCCATTACACCTGTTTCCACAAGCTCCAGAGGCTGTAAGGAGAATCGACCTGCGGCTCAGGTAAACAGGAAGCAACCATAGGGCAGGTTTCCAAATCACATTCTTAAGTACTTATGGTTTGTATTAAAGCTCTTAAAGAGCATATTGCTGGTAAAAAAAAATCTAAATTAATATATAACCTGTATATAACCTATAATATATAATATGAAAATACCATGTGAAAAGTTAATGCTTTGACTGCTCATAAAAAAAATAGCTTTTTTTTTCAACATCGCGTCATTTTACGTCACATAAGGGAGTCTTACAGGGTTTCCGGGTCTTAAAAAGTCTAAAATTTCTAAATCACAATTTAAGGCCTTAAAAAGTCTTAAATTTTCTGAAGTATTGTGTTCTAAGTCTTAAATCATTTTAAACAGGTCTTAATTTTCCTACATCCATGTAAATCTCTTTGAAATGTTCCAACAGCGTTTTGGAATTTAAAAAAATAAAATAAATTATGTGGTTGTAGTTCTTTTATGGCTAGTTCAAATATAATTTGCTGTATTACGACTACAAAATAGACCAATATGCAACAGCCAATCAGTTTTGAGGTTTCGAGTTATTGGCGCGTATCTCAGATACCGCAGACAGACATAATACGGATTTTAAGTTTAGCGATACTTGGCTTGAAATATCTGAATTTTGGATCAGATTTTGCTGATTTTTAATTTTGCTTTTGGATCAGAGCCAACGGAGGTGCTCTGGGTTCTCCACACGGTGACAAGACACCAGTCCTACATTGTTTCAAACGATGTTTCCGGACTCTGACATCGCTAAATCCTTCAGGTGCGGGAAAAATAAAACGGCCTACATTACGCGCTTTGGAATAGGGGATTTTATAAAAACAAAAACAGAATTAATTTCCAAAATCACGGGACCGTTCGTGCTGATTTTCGACAAATGTTCAGTTTGAATATATTAAATTACTTTGCGAATAATTTTGAGACTCGAGTTTACGCATTTTTTTTTCGTGATATAAATCTTAAATTTTATTCATAATGGTCTTAAAAGGTCTTAAAAAGTCTTAAATTTGACTTTGTGAAACCTGCAGAAACCCTGGTCTTAGCTTAGTGCAGAGTAGATTGGTATTCGGTAAGAGCGGTCGTTTTCTGTAGTTTTTGTACTTTAATTTATCATCGTCATGGTAAATTATTGTGTTTGTGGAGGTTGCATAAACTCCGGCCTGTCAGGACATCGAGTCCACAGGTTTCCTAACAAGAAAAAGGACAGTGCTATCTTTTGTGCCTGGGTGCGGTTAGGTGAAGAGAAAAACGTGGCATCGGCATCGAAAAACACGGTCATGTGTAGCATTCACTTCAGATCGGAGGATTATCATCCCAGCAATATCAGGGTTCCCGCAGGGTCTTAAAAGCCTTAAAAGCATTGAATTTATGAATTTGGAAATAATACCTTAAAAAGTCTTTAAAAAGTCTTGAATTTTGATGTCTGGATCTTAAAAAGTGTGCTGTATGTCAGTGTTCATTTCACTGACGAAACAAAAAATGTTCACAGACGAAAATGAGATTCCTAGTTTTGAATGACAAAAACTATGCCGAAAATCTATTGACATTTTCGTCAACGAATAAAAACTAACGTTAGATGAAAATGTTAGATAGTGACGATCTGGGAAGCGATCCAGTCAGAACTGATGTCCTGCGTGTGTGTTAGATGCACACATTGGTACTGTAACGTGCTGATCTACCCCGCGGTCTCATAAAACTTTTAAAATGTAAACCAACCACGCGACAGCCCGAAGCGTGGAGCCGTGCACATACCTGTACAGCGCGCGGGTACTGCTGCACTGAGCTCTCTTTCGTGTCTGAATGGACAAATAAACACACAACATTGTCTAAATGCCCGTTTGGAGAGTTTCCCATGTAAACTATGTCGGTTATGTCTTAAACAGTTGTGAGTGTATCGGATGTGCATCAGCGCGTGAATTGTATCCGCATGTCATTGGGCATGATCTGACTTCTTAAAGCGACAGTGGCAATAAACATAGCCTAATGCGGTCTGTGTCATTTAATTTTGATCAAGCAACAAAAGAAAAAGAGAAAAGTATTCACTGTTTGTTATTATCTATTATTTGAAAAGTGGTTTTATTTAATTTTAAGATATTTTTTTTAAGTCACAGTAGTTAAATCTGTATATGTATTGCAGTGTTCAAACTTCAAATCATTCATATTTATAGCAGGGGTTGCTCAACTCCAGTCCTTCGTGACCCACTGCTCTGCACATTGTGCATGTCTCCCTTATATAACACACCTGATTCAGATCCTCAGCTCGTTAGGATAGACTCTCTGTCCATCCTAACAGAGCTAAGGATCTGAATAGGTGCTAAATAGGGAGACATGCACATGCAAGCAGTGGGTCGAAGGATAGAGTTGAGACCCTGACTTATAGGTCAATATATGTTTTCTCCAATAGTATAATTATGGGTTTGGAAATTTTATAACACATTACAATTTACCTAATCCCATTATATTTTTAATCGACTAAATCTACTGTAGATTTCTAAAAAAATCTAAAAAAAACTAAAATCTAAAATCACTCAAATCTAATTGTATTTCGTCAACTAAAACTAGACTAAAACTAAAACAATTCAGATGACTAAAATATGACTAAAACTAAATAAAAATTTGCTGTCAAAATTGACACTGCTGTATGTAACTTCTCCATATTGTATTTTTCCTCAAAAGTATAATTTGTCAACCACGATTATTATGATTTTCGATGTTTATTGTTCAGGGGTCTCTCAGTTCCCCATATTCCCAGCATGGAATAAGTAGTAGCTAATGTTAAAACACAACTTAACATTGTTTGGCAAACTTTCTTGTGGCCTACTGAAATATTTTTAATTTTCACACCTGCTTGGGTTATCATCTTTTACCCATTCCACATTTGAAAAATAAATGAACACAAGTTGAAGGATTTTGTTTTTCTTTGCTGGTAGGGACGTGAAATAGGTATTAATTTTTTATATAAATGGTCTTAAAAAGGTCTTAAAAAGACTTGAATTTAACTTGAAGAAACCTGTAGGAACCCTCAATATGATGGAGTTCAACATGGCATGCTGAAGCAAGAACCTGGCGGGTGACATTTCCACTAAGGCCCATTTCCACTAAGATTGCATCCACCTCCCTGCAGCACTGATTTTCCACAGCTGTGAACATCCCACACAAGCACCTCTGTAACAAAAACTTGAATCAGGAATGCATATATCTCTGTCTCTCAATGAGACAAAGTTATATCACGTAACGCTGGTCTGGATGGTTTCTGTTACTGGTAAGTTCCAATACTCCTAGATGACTAATAATAGCTTTGCTACTAACTGATATATGATGGTAATAATCTGTACAATATTGTGAGCACAGTGCTCAATAAAGAAAATCTAGTTCCTACATTATTTTTTTAAACATCGACTCGTTGGGTCCTCTAACCTTCAAGATAGTTTTTAAGTCACATTTTATTCGTAGATCTGATCATACAGATGTCCCAAAAAGTATTAAAAAAACAAAAAAAAAACAATTAAAACCACAAATAAAAAATTAAAACCACAATAAAAAAAATGATGAAAAATATTTAATATTTCTTCTTGCAATTACTTTTAACTGGTTCCAAATGATAGTAAAGACATTTATAATGTTACAAAATATTTCTTTGTAAAGAAAATTATGAAAGGTTTAAAAATATTAAAAAATGTTCAACAAAATTATATATACATACATAATACAACATATTATTTACAATTTATAATAATAAGAAAAGTTCCTTGAGCAGCAAATTAGCTAATTCAAATTATTTGATGACACTGAAGCATTGTTCAATACTAATAATTATTTTCTACTGGCCATATTGGTATTTCCTTAATATTCCCTCACATTCTATTGAATAAATAGGAAATCTTCTGATTTTAATAAGAAAACATTACCATTAGCATGTGATGTCCCTTCTTACAGTGTAAATGTCCTAAACATTAAATGGTTATTTGTTTAAAGTTGGGAACGTTCCTGCTTATTAAAAGTTAAGTTCATGTTCATGACAGTAGTGAATATCAGAACAGCTGATTGACGAGACACCTCTGTGCATATATATATATATATATATATATATATATATATATATATATATATATATATATATATTAAATGTCACAGTGATTCTTTTAAAATCTAAATACAGATTTACGGATTTTTTGTTTAAATTTATGGCATGCGCACACAATTTAACTTATTGTGTTAATACAGTTATCCACTGTGATTACGTAATTATGTTATATAATGCTGTTTTTAATCATACATTATCTATGTAATTGATTTTCATAACAGCATGTATTTCAAAGCAGTAAAGATGACGAATTAAATGTTGGTTAAATGAATAATCAGCTCAACAATATATACAAATAACATCATATGCAAACTGTCATGCTAGTAAAAGCCATCGAATTTGAGCTGACCTGTAGCTTTTTTAATGGTTTTCAAGATTTCCAAGAGTCTGAAGTGGATGTTGGTCAACAAAAAGACAGCAGGAAATAATATTTACTTATTCAGAGAAATTATGCTGACTGCGTATGGAGTTAAAGACATGAAGATTTTACAAGTATTTATACTGTCACAGTGTGCTGTAGACACACCTTTCATGACAATTTCTATATCTTCTTTAAAATGAATGCCACATAGTTTGATCATTTATAATGTTGTACAATGACATTAATTTTATCTGTGGCTTAAGTATCCAGATACTCAGGGCTTTAAGTATTCCGGCACAGTGCCGGATCTCCGGCGTACGGGCGTGAGGGGGAAAGTGAACTTGCATTTGTTTAAAGGGTACCTATTATGGAGTTTTGAAAATTGCCCTTCATGTAGTGTGTAACATAGATCTAAGTGAACGAAAACATCCTGCAAAGTTTTAAAAATGAAAGTTCACCGTATACAAAGTTATTGTCTCTCAAAAGTAAGAGTCGACTCTGAGTCTCTGATATGAATCGTTCAACGAACGATGCTTTTCCTTTGTCTAGTTGACGTCAACTTGACAAGTTATTTGAATAAGAAACGCCCACTTATTGCGCTCTGAGACGCCAGGGAAAACCGGAAAACAATCATGTCGACGAGACGCTGTGTTTGAAGTGCGATGCAAAAGCGAACTTTTTTCATCTGCCAGGAGAGGAGCATTTGAAGACTAAGTGGCTACAGTTCATATATACAAGTATACCACACAAGTATAGCCCAAACCTTGTTCTGTGTTCGCGTCATTTTGAAGATGATTGCTTCACAAACCTAAATGCTATAAAGTATGGATTCGCGAGCCGGCTGATACTGAAGGAAGGATCAGTACCGAGTTTATTCCGACATACTCTGCACAGAGAATACCAATCACAACTTGGCTAGGTCATCTGACCAATCACCGTAGATTAGCGTCAGCGCAAAGGCGGGTTTTGGAAAAAGGACTCGCTAAACGATTCATATGGGAGTCGGTGAGCAAATCAGGCAAAAACAAATGCATATTATAAGACAACAAAAGGGTTTTTTGTCATTGCATGCTTGTAAAACTGTTGTTGGGGACTCCCAGAACAATATTAGGAACATTTTAAATGCCATAATAGGTACCCTTTAATATTTTCGAGTCAATTGATTTCACCTACAAATAATATGAGAGGAACGCAGCTCTAACACGTTACATCAGAAGCAGAGCAGGGCCGGTCCAAGCGACAGTGTGATAGACTGAGATCCATGCGTCACATTACCGTTGTCGGTGAAAGCATGGAGTGCAAGTTCATAAAGCCTGGGGATGATGTTTTACCTAAGGGTGTATTGAATGAATTTTCAATGCTTCAAAAATTCTAACTATGTTAAGATGAGAATTCGCATGAAAAATTTGCACGCCTCTGGAACAACTAGGGGTTACGTGTCTTGCTCAGGGACACATTGGTGTCTCGCCGTGGATTCAAACCCGGGTCTCTCACACCAAAGGCATGTGTCTTATCCACTGTTACCCACCGCTTTGCACATGTCTCTATCATCTGACGCACTCAGCTCAGTTCATGGATCTCTCTCCTAATGAGCTGATGATCTGAATCAGGTGTGTTCAATAAGGGAGACATTAAAAATGTGCAGAGTGGTGGGTCTCTAGGATCAGGATTGAAAGCCACTGATGTAATGCCAATTCACCTCTATCCCACTCCTGAAGGTTGGGCTGAGTCCGGTCCACTCATTACTGACTTCAACTCAGCCCCTCATCATCAAAGAGAAATGCACCCTGTCCATCTCTCCTGACCTTCAGGAGGAGCACATGGGTGACATGAACAGAACCAGCCCAGCGTCTTTTGGAAGGGGGTCTGTCATTTCTATGACAATGAGCCAATCTGTGAGCAACTTTGCCATGATGTGCACTGAGCTAGAGGTACAGAAATGACAGTTTATTTCCAAGCACAATTACACTTTGGATAGTACATTTCAGTAACACTACTTCATTGTATGATTTACAGAAAACACCCGCAAGCAAGCAAGGAAGTAAGGCTGACAGACCAGAATTTAAAGTCAGGTGAATAGATTTTTAATTAAGTTGTGGTTTTATGTAATTTATAAGTTTACAAAAATAAGCATCTTATGTATTCTTTGTGTCAATTGCCAATCAGGTCCATCCTCCATCCACCAGAAGCATCTCATCTTCGTGCTCAGTCTGCTGATTTTCTCAGAGGGAGATGAGGACAGTGAGGAGGACAAAGAGAATAAGGCACCTTCTCCCTCTCCAGATAGCACAAAAAATGAAGCCCAGAAAGCTGTTCATGCCTACTGATAAACACCAGACTCCTAGTAAGGGTATGTATCACCTTTTTAAAAGAATGATGTGTCATCCAAACTAGGCATTATCCTTGTGTATTTTCTTCCCTTATGAAAATACCAGCCATTCAAAACATAGTTGATGGCCGCCTCGCCATCTTTCCATTCACTTCACTTTTGCTACTCAACCAGACCGAATGAGACGAATGCGGTCACGTGTGGTGTTTGTCAACACGCCTTTGGAGAGTTGGCCTGTGCGCGTTTATGTTAATGGAAGATTTACAGGGAGGGTGGGGATCATATGCCTTTAATGTAGGCAAAAGTTAGCATTTCCCAGATCATCTATTGCATTTTTAATATACAGCCATGTAAAGCGAGATATTGGACCAATGAGATTTAACTGTGGACAGAGCTACCCACCATAAGAGAGCGAGGAAAAAAACTAAGCAACCCTTGTTGAAGATGTGGTTTATTGTTTTGATATATGTGATGTAGTCTCTAATATAACACAGCACATTACAGAATATTTAGGTTTTGCAGTCAGTTTAACTGAATGTTCTTCTCATTAAGTTTCATGGACACATATTAATCTCTTTCCTGACTCATCAGGCACTGTTACCAGTGATTCTGCTGGGAAAAATCGCCCTGATTTGTTTCATTCAGTGAATGACTTTGTGTTTCTGTGCCTCAGACCCCAATATTAAACTGCTGGTGAAGGATCAGAGCAGCTCAGAGGAAGAGGATGAGGACATAGTCGCAGACAATGGAAGAAGAAAGAGAAAAGTTACCAGAGAGGCCTTAATAAAAGGGCCAATGAAACAACAATCTCCAGTAATGAGAGAGAGAGCTCACTAAGGCTGTATTTATTTGATAAAAAATACAGAAAAAACTGCAATATTATTAAAAGTTTTTTTTACAATTTTAAATAACTGTTTTCTATTGTAATATACACTCACCGGCCACTTTATTAGGTACCCATGCTAGTAACGGGTTGGACCCCTTTTGCCTTCAGAACTGCCTCAATTCTTCGTGGCATAGATTCAACAAGGTGCTGGAAGCATTCCTCAGGGAGTTTGGTCCATATTGACATGATGGCATCACACAGTTGCCGCAGATTTGTCGGCTGCACATCCATGATGCGAATCTCCCGTTCCACCACATCCCAAAGATGCTCTATTGGATTGAGATCTGGTGACTGTGGAGGCCATTTGAGTACAGCGAACTCATTGTCATGTTCAAGAAACCAGTCTGGAGATGATTCCAGCTTTATGACATGGCGCATTATCCTGCTGAAAGTAGCCATCAGAAGTTGGGTACATTGTGGTCAAAAAGGGATGGACATGGTCAGCAACAATACTCAGGTAGGCTGTGGCGTTGCAACGATGCTCAATTGGTACCAAGGGGCCCAAAGAGTGCCAAGAAAATATTCCCCACACCATGACACCACCACCACCAGCCTGAACCGTTGATACAAGGCAGGATGGATCCATGCTTTCATGTTGTAGACGCCAAATTCTGACCCTACCATCCGAATGTCGCAGCAGAAATCGAGACTCATCAGACCAGGCAACGTTTTTCCAATCTTCTATTGTCTAATTTCGATGAGCTTGTGCAAATTGTAGCCTCAGTTTCCTGTTCTTAGCTGAAAGGAGTGGCACCCGGTGTGGTCTTCTGCTGCTGTAGCCCATCTGCCTCAAAGTTCGACGTACTGTGCGTTCAGAGATGCTCTTATGCCCACCTTGGTTGTAACGGGTGGTTATTTGAGTCACTGTTGCCCTTCTATCAGCTCGAACCAGTCTGGCCATTCTCCTCTGACCTCTGGCATCAACAAGGCATTTCCGCCCACAGAACTGCCGCTCACTGGATGTTTTTTCTTTTCGGACCATTCTCTGTAAACCCTAAGAGATGGTTGTGTGTGAAAATCCCAGTAGATTAGCAGTTTCTGAAATACTCAGACCAGCCCTTCTGGCACCAACAATCATGCCACGTTCAAAGTCACTCAAATCACCTTTCTTCCCCATACTGATGCTCGGTTTGAACTGCAGGAGATTGTCTTGACCATGTCTACATGCCTAAATGCACTGAGTTGCCGCCATGTGATTGGCTGCTTAGAAATTAAGTGTTAACGAGCTGTTGGACAGGTGTACCTAATAAAGTGGCCGGTGAGTGTATATCGAAATGTTATTTATTCCGATGATGAAACACTGAATTTTCAACATCATTACTAATTTTGAGGAAACTGATATATTTTTCAGGATTCTTTGATGAATAGAAAGTTCAAAAGCAGCATTTATTTGAAAAATCTTTTGTTACATTAATGTCTTTACTGTCATTTTTGATCAATTTAATGCATCCTTGCTAAATAAAAGTGCACATTTCCTCAAAACAAAACAAAAAATCTCATGAATAACTGAATGGTTCAGAAGCTCAGCTGTACTGGACTGCTTTTGAATGTGCTAAAGTTTGACTAATTTGTGTGGTTTCCTGCAGCTGAGGAAGTGGAGACACTGTCATCTTGTACGAGGTCCAGTTGCAGGCATGAAAGTGTGGAGGCAGACATCGACCTGACCCAGCCTGCTCAGGAGGTGGGCTTTATCTGCCATCAGTTCAGCTCAGAGATCAAGAGGAAGCTCAAGGTGCGATTCATCTCACTTTTCTCACTAAACAGTGGGGGTGTCACGATTCTCCAAATCCTCGATTTGATTACATTTTGATTTTAAGGTCAGCGGTTCGAATTTCCATTCTTGATTTTTATCAATCGGCCAATGCAGGATGCTCTCTGTCTTATGTGGGCTTCATGAGGCACACACGCAAGGTCTCGCTCTCTCCCTCTCTGCCGTGCGCGCAATACGGTTTGGAGCACAGTTTTGTCTGTCTCGGCATGCACGCTCGCTCTTGCTCACTCACTCTAGATTCCGGGAGATTGTAACTAATTTGCGTGGATTAGGCAGCCGCTATCAATATGCGAGAGACTCCTGGAACTTCAGCGAGACTTGGGATGTCTGCAAACTGTGGCTTTTTTGAAGCGCGAACGTTGTCAACATTACTCACTGGAAATCCAAAAAACTTCCACACCTGCGACTTCAATGAAAGAGGAGGGGGTTCAAGTTCTGTCGATGGGTCTCCTGCAACTGCAGTTTCCATGCTATCTTTTGAATGGCTGTAGCCAAGTTAGAGGAGGTTGACCATAGACAACACTTCAACACGTGTGTTTTTTCCGCTTGGCAAGCCGAACGCATGTGACATGGGGGCGTGGCAGCATCAACGAATTCCATTTTTTTAATTCAAAGTTTGAGATTGTGAATTAATTTTGATCGATTTCGAGTTAAAATCGAAATTGTGACACCCTTACCAAACAACCATTTGAGGATTCAAAAATTGAATGCTGCATTCTCCTTTTATTCGCCTTTTCCAGCAACTTCTCTTGTGTACTTCTCAGAATCGCTGCAGGACAATGGATCTTTACACCAGACAGTCTTTAAAGACCTTCCAGCAACACATGTCATCTGTCAGGTGTTCAAGTACACCAGTACAGGTCAGACATGACCCTCGACTTGAAAAGAGGTCCGATTTTCTGCCTTCTAGCAGATTTGATATGTACCTCTTCTGCTTTCTTTGTCTGCTCTTCTTGTATAGTTCTCAGAGGCTGGAGAAAGTAAAACAGAGTCCTGTTGAGTGAAATAGAAGACCTGGAGCAAGACGACATGGCTTTGAGGAGCATGGAGAAGGAACTGACCGTGAGTGTGCTGACTTGCCAAGTGGCTTGTAATAAGAATAAAAAATAAAATAAACTTAATGTACAGTAAATGGCCTCTGATTTAATCAAACTAATTTCAGACCTACTGGCAAAAGCAGACCTTGGCCTTCCATAAATACCAAGAGAAAGGAACCAAGAGGTGAGAATATAACAGGATGAACATGAGATGAATGCCAGCTATTTCTTAGCTGTAATGTAAATGCAATCACAATACCTGTTTATGACCAGGGGCTCTATTTTAATGATCTAAAACATGTCAAGCACAAAGCGCAAGCAACTTTGTGGGCGGAATCTCGGCCTTGTTGCTATTTAACCGGCGGGATAAATTGCTCTTGTGCTTGACGCAAATCTAAAAGGAGTTGGTCTGAAGTAGCTTCATTATTCATAGGTGTGGTTCGGGTGTAATGGGAAACAAACCAATAAGAGCGTCATATCACATTCCCTTTGGAGCATTATGAACGAGGTGCACGTGCATCTGTGGAGGGAAAAGTCTGCTATGCACGGGTGCAAAAATACGAATGATACATGCGTCGGTGTACAAAGTCAGTTGCACTGGGTGCAAGATAAGGCCCTATGAAACAATCTGTTGGTCGTTCTGGTTTGCAGCAACAAATGAATTTCCTAGCCATTCATAGCTAAAATGGTGCAAGATTTATGTAATGCTGCTTATTTGTTTATTATGTAGTGTTATAATGGCAAGAATCTTGTGATTTCGGTTAGAGCTTTGAAAAGGGCAACTTAAAAGACTAGATTTTGTTGTTTCAGACTACAGCGGTTAAAAAGTACGGTTCAGACTGATGCACATGATTGTCTAGAGTATGAGGAACAAGTCTTCTCTTTGGAGGTGAGGATCTGAATCTGTGGGCTCCAGAACAGTATGATAATTGTAGTTAAAACAACAATATGTACGAGTACAAATCCATTTTAAGCATTGATTGTCAAGATTAGACACTTTTGAACCAAGGTTGCTACTGTTGCAGGTGTCTTTGATGAAGAAAAACATGAAGTCAGTTCAGGAGCGTTTCTTCAAAGAAATGGTGAGAAAGAGCCCAAGTGTTTTTAATTTTTAATACTTAAAAACACAGAAATTTCTTCAGGACTGAATAAAATTGTTCTTGTCTTTGTAGCACGATGAAGATTTGACAAGTGTGCGAAGAGGACTACAGTCCTTGTTCTTTCCAGATCCATCAAGGTTCTGACCGGAGTAAAAAAAACACCCTTTTGAAAACTATTTTATAGAAGCCATTCTTAAAATATGTTTGTATGCTTTGATGTTATTAATGTTGTTCTTTTAAATTAATACTATTCAAAAGGTTGAATTTTTTCTTTGAATATTGTACTTTATGAGGCTTATTCTGGTCTTCTTGAAAAAAAATGTTGGCTGTATATGGTTTTTGTGCGCTTATTTGCTTGTGATTTTTAATATAAATAATGAATAGTTGTGAAAAGCTTCTCTAAAACAAAGTAATTGTTATAGGTGATGTAAGAACTAATGTATTTATTTGTAACATTCCATAATAATCACCTTTAGATTTATGTGTGCAGAAATTAAAAAGCGGATTCTGGATTCTTAAACCATCTTAATTCAGAGATAACTTTTGTTTTTTGTGTTCCCTAGCAAAAGCCTGAATAAGCAAACCTCATGGGTTCAATTTATGGGAGAATAAATCTGGTTGAAAAATAAATCCTGAAAACTTTACTGTTTTTATTTATTTTAATTAGTGTCCTCCATAAATGCCACAGTCAAAATACATGGGAATTGGAGGTTTCATGGCTTACATTTCCTGCAGTATTTATATAATATAAATAGTGATGTGTGTTCGTGTGTGTGTAGGCTACTGTTCAAAAGTTTGAGGCCAGTAAGATTTTTTGAAACGCTTATGACCACTTTAATGTCAAACTGCATGTTAATGCGAATATTTAATCAGCCAATCAGTGGTAGCCACTCATTTAGGCATTTAGATATTTTATGCGCAACCAGACAATGGCTAAATCCGAAATTGCCCATACCCTCAATTAGGGCATTAGTTGAGGGGACAGCCATTTGGAGTGGTGTCTGAAACCATAGTGGACGTTATTGAGTGCTCTTCTCAATCCCACAATGCACTGCAATAACGACTGTACAACCGATGTACACTCAACGACTGTCCGAATTCACTCACTCCTTTTCATTCAGCCATGGTCAAGCCGACAGGATTGGTCAAGTGACATGATTGTTGGTGCCAGATGGGCTGGTCTGAGTGTTTCAGAAACTGCTGATCTACTGGGATTACAACCATCTGTAGGGTTTACAGAGAATGGTAAAGAAAAAGATCAAATATCCAGTGAGCGGCAGTTCTGTCAGAGAAAAATGCCTTGTTGATGCCAGAGGTCAGAGGAGAATGACCAGACTGGTTTCAGCTGAATAGAAAGACAACAGTAACTCAGACTTAGAAAATACATATATGTGACCCAGAGGGAAGCATATGGAGGGCACTGGGGTGTCCAGCTTCAGACCCCAGGGTTGGCAAGGTGGCTTGCCAAGGGAAAGACATATGCTCAGAGAGGCTTACAGTGGAAATACACATGTGGGGGTCGCCCACAGGGGGACCATGCACACGAATGCCTCTAGCCAACGTGCAGGCAATTGACACTGGCGTTGATGTCAGCAGTGCTGGAGGATCTCAGGGCTTGAGGGAAGCTCACCCGAGGAAATAAAGCATGTATCCAGTCCATGGAGTGGAATGGCAAGCTATCCAGTGAGATGGCCTTTGCTTGGAGAGAGCCTTTCCCTTCAGCTTACCACCATAACAAACAAAGAGCTGGTCTGAGGTCCTGAAACACTGCGTTCTGTCTACATATGTGTGGAGAGCACACACTGGACAGAGCAGTGCCAAGGCTGGGTCTGCCTCCTCCAGGGGCAGTGGTTGCAGGTTCACCACCTGGTCCCAGAAGGGAGTGGTGGGAACCTTGGGCATATATCCAAGCCGGGGTCTCAGGATCATGTGAGAGTTAGCCGGCCCAAACTCCAGTCACAGTTTGTCAACGGAGAATGCATGCAGGTCCCCTACCCCTCTTGATGGAGGCCAGTGCAACCAGCAGAGCTGTCTTCAAAGACAGGGAATTAATCTCCACTGATTGCAGAGGCTCAAAGGGAGCACTCTGTGGGGCAGTTAGAACTACTGAGAGGTCAGGCAGCTCTTGGATGAGCCCTGAATCAGCCCTACCCTCGTCAATGTCATTGAGCATCCAGAAGGATGGCAATATCATGCAGTGAGGCGGCGCCTGCCCCGCAGCTCTATAGGTATACTCTTCCTCTCTCTGTTGTGTAGGTCTAGCAGGCATGGACCTCACTGATTTCTCCACTTTCTCTTTCTCTTGACCTGCAGACCACACGTTCTCACCATTGAGAACTTCTTGGCTCCAAAGCGAAAACATATCTGCATATTGCCGGCGTTTTCCTTTTAGTTACGCCATTCCTTTGCCATTGGCTCGTTTTATTACTTTCGACGATGAGAGGCTTCTAAGCAGAACCCATTCGTCGTCATCTGACATACAAAAGGAAACTGAGGCTACAATTCACATGAGCAACTGGACAATGAAGATTGGAAAAATGTTGCCTGGTCTGATGAGTCTCGATTTCTGCTGCGTTTATTCAGACAGAGTCAGAATTTGGGTAAACATGAAAGCATGGATCCATCCGACCTTGTATCAACAGTTCAGGCTGCTGCTGGTCCTTTGGGCACTTTAGCACCAACTAGCATTGTTTAAACATCTCAGCTGACCTGAGAATTGTTGCTGACCATGTCCATCCTTTTTATGACCACAGTGTACCATCTTGTGAAGGCTACTTCCAGCAGGATAACATGCCATGTCACAATAATCTCAAACTGGTTTCTTGAATGAGTTCACTAAACTCAAACGGCCTCCACAGTCACCAGATCTTAATCCAATAGAGCAGCTTTGGGATGTGGTGGAACAGAAGATTCACATCATGAAAGAGCAAAAGAGGTTCCTGTCTGTTACTAGCAAAGTGTACCTAAAGTGGCCGTTGAGTGTTTATATAAGGAAATTAATTGTTTTATTCAGCGAAGATTAAACTGATCAAAAGTGACAAAGACATAATTTTAGAAATAATAATTTTTTGCAGTTTTCTGAAGGATCATGTTACATGCAGCCAATTTTCGGGTTATGGTCGGGTTAAGGTCACTACTCGGGTTTCTGAAACATTAGTGATAACCCGTTTACATGCGTAAGCAAGAGAGTTTCTCCATACATGGAATAGCAATATCCCAATGTAAACGGTGGCGCAGGTTGCGCGTCTAGACATACGAACAACCTTTAAGACGCAATATGCGTCATTTCCGATACTTCTTCCTGTATCCAGAGACAACAACAACAGCAGCATGCGGATAATGAATAGTTACGGGGAGATAGTGATCGCCTTTGTTTGCACTTTGAGGCTGGTAACGTTACTGAGCTCGCTCCAAGAAAGTATGCTGTGCTGTGTCTCGCCATGTTTTACTTCCGGTATCTGCACAGCGGATTTTGCATGCGCCGAGAAGTTTCTCTACTCAAAAGACCAAGATTCCTTGCAATAAGAACATGCACAGAACACAAATCACTATGGGGATATGCCGATACACGTTTACATGACCAAAAATTTGGGTTAGAAAGAGGTACCAGCAGGTATAATGTCCCGTTTTTTAAAATCCGGGATATGAGCATATTCAGGCTTTGCCAGGTATTTACATGGCCATTACGCGACCGGGTTATTGCTAATATTCCGGTTTATAACAGGATTATAGGCTGCATGTAAACAGTCACTGAAGACTGCAGTAGTGGTGCTGAAAATTCAGCTTTACATCACAGGAAAGAATACGTTTTTAACACATTAAAATATAAAACAGAACAGAAAATAATGTTATTTTAAATTGTAATAATATTTGACAATATTACCGTTTTACTGTATTTTTGGTTAAATAAATACTGTACTTAGCCAAAAACAAAAAACTCTTACCAATCCCAAACTTTTGTGTGGATATATAATCAGACTAAGACAACACAGGATTATTTCCAAAATTGTATTTTGAAGACAAGTAGTGCTTAACAAAGTTTTTTTTTTTTCAAGTGATGACATGAACAACCTGTTAAACTGACTTTTGTACAGTAAATATGAAATTCATTTATAGCAGGCTATCTAACCCTCAAGTTTATTTTTCTTCTCTTCTTTTTTCTTTTTACTTATTTTCAAGTGAGGCTGGTTACATGTAACACAAACATTACCCAGAACTGATTCATCTTTCCTTAGCAGTCATTGAAATGTAGTCCAGTTTTAAAAACATCAAAAAGTCTTCTGCCGCTCCACTCCGTCAGCCTCAGGTTAAATGTCTCCCACAGATGTCCTTCAGGTTTGTCCCTGTGGCCGTCCGTAAAGGAGAGCGCAGCCTCCAGCGCTAACCACCCCCAAACACCACTCGGCCCAGGCCGCTGGAAGAATAAGGGAATCCCATGGACGAAGCCACAGCCCTGGAAGAGGCACCTCCAGGATTTAACATGAACGCGCTTTCAGCATTTTCTCACAAAGAAAACCCTCTCTTGTGGCCTGTGAACACTGATCGAGAAGACAAATCACAAAAGGTGCCTTTCACAAACACGACCATATGATTGGACAGGACTTTATTATAGTGTGTTATAATAATTTATTTAGTAAGATCGAACATAAGAGCTCTAATGGCCACTAATGTCATAATTATGTGAGAGAGGCAACCTTTTATCCCAAACCACCCAGTATCAAGGTGACACAGTCAGTAATCTCATATGTCCAATCTCCCAGTCATTGAGGACCAGAAGCCGGTTTGTCTACGAGGGCTCTGGATTTTGTCCGTCTGGAGAAAATAGCGAGGGCACATCTGTGGGAAGGGCTTACACGCACATACTGACCTTCGTTTTCAGATGCTTGCTTGAAGCATTGGACCTTCATTTTCAGTGCTTTTGAACATCGGTTTCTGGCTCTTTGCTTTTGCGATGGCCGCCTGTGGAATCGCAATGAAAAGCAAAGATTTTTAGTCAAAGATGGCCGCCGAGTGAAATGCCTTAAAGGGACTTTGATAAAGCCACTCAGTTGGTGACCAGACGAGCTCTATTTTTGGTGTGACTTTAATGAAAATCATTTTTTTTCTCCCTAAATAGTCTTTTCTAGGTGATAAAAAGTGGAGTAGCAGGCTTGTTATGCGAAAATAGCCTAATCAAAGATAGCCAATCTTGCTTAGTATATTGGAAACAAATGACCATACAATCACAATTCGTTACTCGGAATTAACTTGCAGTAAGTGAAGTCAGAGAGCACGAAGGGGAGTCAGAGTCAGACTCAGTGCCTGTCCATCCCATATTCCTTCTAAAAATCTGATCCCCCTTCTCACTTAAAATGAAGTGAATCCGTAATTTACTCAAACCCAAGCCATCCTAGGTGTAAATTACTTCTTATTTCAGCCAAACATAATCTGGGTTCTATAAAAAATACAGTATAATATATCCAGGCTCCTACAAGCTTTATAATGGCAGTGGATAATGACTTAGATTTCAAAGCCCAAAAGCGCATCCATCCATCATAAAAGTTCATCCATACAGCTCCAGGGGTTAATAAAGGGCATTCTGGCGCCGATTTTGTACGTTTTTTGTAACTTTCTAAACACTGGCTTCTGGGTAAAGGCTGTAAGCGAGTCTAGTTCATGGGGCAGAAGATTTAGCCTCCTGACCCAATGTAATCCATATTTGAAATTTCATAGCTATAATAACTAGCTTTGCAGCAGGAGAGTGACCCCTAACCTAACACATGGCGTATTGCAGTAGGAGGCAGGAGAATCGCAGCCAGAAACAAACATTCAGTCACAGTTGAAGTCTGAGCAATTACAGATCTACAGAAACAAAATGGCAACAGCCAATGGACGGAGAAACGGACTTTTTCTCAAAGACAGTAAAAGAGCTTGCTCTACGGAGCCCCCCCTGAGGGTCTAACCCGAGAGAAAACCAAATGAGAGACTGTGTATGCGAGGTTTTACCATCCGTGGGGAACAGATTCAGGGATAGCTCAGAACTGTGATTGTCAATTTAAATCCCAGAGCGTGGACAGACTCCTGGTAAACTGTTCACACAATACAGCTCATTTTTCCTCTGTAATGAAGCTCTTGGCTGTCCGTGTCTAGTACTGTGCGCCAAATAAAATCTTTGACTGAAAGCCTACATTTCGAGGATATCGACCTAAAATTTGGAGCATCAACTTCTTCAGATTTTTCGCTTTTCTCATTTTCTTTGCAGTTTTCAAAGAAAAAATATATATATACATATATATATTAGTCAGGGTGGAGCCTGCGGAATCCGAATGCCGGTACTTCTGAAAAGGTTACACAAGTGACGTGTTTTTTGCAAATACTTATTTCGAAACAAATACTTCAAAAAAGATTCGTATTCGGAGAACAAGAAGGACTTTCTGTCAGAAAAACTGTTTCCTCACTGAGAGCCCGGAGCCGCGCACTGAGTGACGCCTCAGGAAGATGATGGCTCGACACAAGCTGCTCCGCACAGCAACAGACCGGGACTCGGCTCAGCGAAAAAACACTTAACTGCATCACTATTTTTGTTGAAAAGATGTTTGTACCTTGAACTGGGTTCCGGATGCAGTCTATAACTTTCGGGAAGTGAAGTTTGATTGGAGATTATTCCATTTCGCTTCGAGTATTGACCTCTGCAGTCGGGTTCTCGCGTGTTCGCTCTGTTTATCGGAGCTCTGTTAGCTCGGTAATTATTTGTTTTTATTACATGGCTTGGTTGAATTGCTAATGTAAAATGCGGTTTGTTATTTCTTTGTTATTTCTTATAACAGACCGCTGCTAATTATAACACATTTGCCATGGATTCTAAACGTAAGAGACGGAACGGACTATTTTTTAGCGGAAGCAATACAATCATTTTTAAATCAATAAACTCCTTTTTAAATCAATATTTTGAGTCAAATTATTGATTTATTTGATAGGTAGCCATGCAATAAGCGGGATAATGTATAGCGAGGCGGTTGTTATAGCGAATACAAACCCTTCAGATTCAGGCTGATTCAATACCCCTCCGCTTCGCATCAGCTCATAATCATCCGCCTACATTACATTAAACATTATCCCTAACTTATCCTGTCTGTTCAGCGTCCTCCAACAAGGACAAGTGGTGGTGGGGTTCATAAATGTTCACAATTGTATTTTAATAGTTTTTGGTTTAATCATGGATGAGGTTGGCTGTTATGTTATTTTATTTTCAATGTTACATGTTCATTGCTGGATTTATAGAAAAACATCAACCAATATTGCATTTGCATAATTATTATAATGGATATAATTAAAGAATCCTTACACTATATCGTAAATTTGAAGTTTAACCATAAGTGTAACGCAAAAAAACGGATGTTTACCCCTATTTTGAACTCGAATACAAATACAGATACAAATACAAATACTTTTCCCCCCTCAACAAAGTACATATACAGATACAAATACCGGCTGCTTTGCACACCCCTAAATATATATATATATATATATATATATATATATATATATATATATATATATATATATATAATGATTGTTCATTTTCACTTTCATAATTTCATGATACTTCACTTCAAAAATAATTTGGCAAATGTCTTCTTTAAACAAGACCAAATAGGTCTATATTCCAAAGCATTTTTGAATTACAACCATTTAAGTTTGAATAGTGGTTTTCATGTCTATGCCGTAATAAAGGGGAGTGACAGATAAAGGGTTAAACAATATTAAATTATAAAATAACTGAAATCTATAATGTCTAACATATAATTAATATTTAAAACTCCTACAGTCCAGTCACCATCAAGTCGCGTCCGGTCCAGACTCGCACGTATTTTCATTTTAACATCACTCACTGACGTTTTCCTAACCAGAAAAAACAACGATTGCCCTGCTCTGCCTCTGATTGGCTAGTACTCGTTGCCATCTTGGTCAGAGCCAATTAGAAGCGGGAAAAGGGAGAGAGGGAACAGGCAAGACAAACTCCTACATTTAAATAACATATCTGCTTGGAAATGAGCTGGGAACAAGCCCAAATAAGCAACTACACTTTAGAAACAAGCCCAAAAAACGACTACCAATATTCGCAAGTGACTTCACAGGAAAACAAGCCCAAAGTCGCTTATAATAAGAGGGCTTGGCAACACTGGTCTAAAGCGAGAATGTTTACAGATAAATGTGGGAGGAGCTTGAGTTTGTTGCTGGTTTGAACCTCAAGAGGAGTCTACTCTCAGCCTAAGCTTATGCAACTCCTACATCATTCGTTATGCTTTACCCTCTTTTTTAGGGTTGCATATTGTGATTGCATCCTGTTTTTGGTTTGTTTAGTATGTCTTTGGTCCATATCACGTTCATATTTCAGTCAAACTGCACTAGAGTTTGTTAGAAAGCAGACAAGGACCAACTAAAATGATGGGTCTCAGTTCTTTTTTTATTTTATTTATTTATTACAAGGACAGTGCATATTAACATGACAAGTTCGCTTGTTTGGGTACACGTTTCAAGGTATGGATTACAGCGTTCACACTTATTCAACTGAACCGCACTAGCAGAGCAACCGCACCAGAGTTAGTTTTAATCCAGCCAAACCTGTCGAGTGTGAACACACCCTTAAACGCATCCGTAAGTAAAAAGTGCATGGCTTCATGTTGACAAGCTGCTTCAGTTATGACTGCTGACACAAATTAGATTGCCTTTTATCTGCTTAACAACAAACCTCAAGAGAATCCCTAATGCTAATAATAAGAAGAATAATTTCTCTCTGTGCTGTCTTATAGAATTTAAGACAAACTGAAGATCACTGTAAAGATTTTCTGACATCGTACCTTGTCAGCAGCAGACAGTCTCGTCCAGGGTTTATCAGCTCTCCTGTCATAATCCTGGGCTTTGGCCACCTCCACATAATCACTGAAGCGGATGAGAATCTTTCTTTCTCTAAGTTCATCAACTGTTGGCCTCTGGTTGAGCTGTAAGAAAAAGAGTGATGTTAATGGAGCCGCTCACAAGTTATGAGATGCACTTTTTCTGCAGGAACCAAAAGCAAAAAAAATCCGACACAGAACATTTCAAAGCAGAATAACTCGGTGTTTCTCTGAGAAAAACAAGTATTTCAACTTAGCATGTTTGCTCTGAGATTTACAGAAACATGCTATGACATATTAGTCACAGAAAATACAGCACCTATAATCAAATTTAAATAATGAGAAATGAATTGCACACTGGGGGAAAAAAGCCATAAAACGAAATTATTTCAAAATATAATTATTAGTAGTATTATTGTTGTTGTTATCATTGCTAAATTTTAATAATAACAATAACAATGTGTAATTAATGTGCAATTAATTGCAAACTATAATATATATATATATATATATATATATATATATATATATATATATATATATATATATATATATATATATATATATATATATATATATATATATATATATATATATATATATATATATATATATATATATATATATATATATATATATATATATATATATATATATATATATATATATATATATATTGATATATATATATATATATATATATATTGCTTGCCTGCATTATTTCATGGTAAAAAAAAAACAAATTTTTGCCTCAAAATGTCTCTGTCTCAATCTGATGCATGCGATGTTACAAACTCTGAAAATTATTACACAAAATTGCATAACTCTTTTGAAAACCACTGCTTGTCCTTGAATGGTGCGTGAACCTTTATTCAGCGTTGAATAATGTCTTCTTACAAGTAGAAATATTAGGAGCGTAATAGTTTTACAGACCAGCTTCCTTACATTCAGTGACCATGAGGAAAATAAAGCATGCTGTAAGTGAAATGGAACTGAACATAGAGTGTTTACCTTTCTGTTGAGTCTCTGTTTGATCTCTCTTCTTTCCTCTTGCTCCGTCTGATCGTTCCTCTCTGAAAGAGCAAAACAGAGACTCAATGAGGGCGATCTAATCAAGTACACAGTCACAGGGTTCACTCCACCTGCTTTAGCAAGCCTTGTTTTTCTCTGTTGTGTCTTATCTGACAGATTACAGTAATCTATTTGATATATACTTTTTGATATAATACTCTGTAGTGATTTTGTGTGCAGTACAAAGCAATGTCAAAGTCAAGCCTAAGTCAAAAAGCATGTCAACAACATTTTCACCTTAACAGCCCCCAAAAACATTTAATTTAATAAAAAAATAAAAAAACATTTAATTTACTTAACATGCTGATTAAAAATGTCTTATCGGACTGTATTACTTTTCACTTAGCAATTTACTTAATATTTCAACTATATTTGTAATTACCATTTAAATCTGACTCATTTTCAAAATGTTTGTCATAAATGAACATTTAAAGGAAAAAGTAAAAGGTTTCAAATCAGAATGACTGTTACAAAACAGGGCATTGATTTCATACATGTTCACTATAGAGACACCAGGACAAACATGTTTATCAGGCGTGTTGGGAGACACATCAAATAGGGAAATTATGTATCAATATTCCTATGAAATAATAGATATTATTTAGAAAAAGTGTTGCCAATGATTACTCCATTATTACACTTCTTTCTTCATTAGATAATATAGCCCAAGAACACATTAATATGCAAATTAAATACAGTGTAAAGATACATTGTATTGAATGGCACTACCCAATACTACTTTAATAATTTACCCACATATTGCATAAAGTAAAATGGTATATCAGCAAATTCCCTTATATAACATATAGTTGTGAATCATCTTTTTACAGTTTGGTTAAAAAAAAACTAATCCTGAAACATTTATTGGTAAATGAAAAAAAAGCTATGTGCAATATCATAAACAATGTTATTATTACTTTTCCAATCAACTGTTGTTGATAAATACTGCATTTATATATTCACATTTCTATTTTTGTTGAATATCGTGTAATACTCACGTTTTAAAATATTTCTGCTCTCCAGCTCTTCAACGGCCGGCCGTTGACTGAGTCTCCTGCGGAAAAAGAGCAGAATGTGGTTTTGAACCATTACTGTCCCGTACAGAAGCAGAAGCAGGACCCGCTCGGTGAGACCCAGAGGTGAGGGAGGAGGGAGATCCTGAAGGGACGCTCAAAGTCTCTCCGTCCTTTGTGTTCAGCCTGGCAGTTATTACTCCTCATCTGGATGCTCAAACACCCGGCTTTTGAGCCCTTTTGCTAACTAAACACCAATTATCAAGAGGCGGTACCGACGAGAATTAAATGAGTGAGAAAGTGCAGTCTCTGTGTGTATAACGGTCCGACAGAGAAAGAACGCGGACTCCTTGTTGTTGTTTGAGTGCGGGCGCGCGCTCTTTTGAACAGACTGGCGCGTGCCGAGTGATGAGAGCTCCACGCGCGCTCTTTGTAGTGCGCACTGTCTCTCCACGCGCCTTTGTAGTAGGTTAAGCGATCGTTTGATAATTGAACATTTTAATATAATATACAGGCAAATAGCAAATAGAAATCATAGACCAAAGCAACTAGATCATGCAGTAGCCTGTCCCCGTGAATGTCGTAATATTTTACTATATATATATATATATATATATATATATATATATATATATATACACACACACATATACATATATATATATATACAAAAGTTTAGGATCGGTAATATTTTTTATGTTTTTAAAAGAAGTCTCTTCTGCTCACCAAGGCTGCAATTTTTTGATAAAAAATACACAAAAAACACAGTAATATTGTGAAATATTATGACAATTTAAAATTACTTTTTTATGTTAATATATATTAAAATGTAATTTATTCCTCTGAAAAAAAGCTGAATTTTCAGCATCATTACTTCAGTGTCACATGATCCTTCACAAATCTCTACTGATGATTTTATGCTCCAAAAACATGTATGATTATTATCCATGTTGAAAACAGTTTTTTACATTTTTATTTCAGGATTCTTTGATGAATAGAAAGTTCAAAGAACAGCATTTATTTAATTAGAATCTTTTCTAACATTATAAATGTCTTTACTGTAACTTTTGATCAATGTAACTCATCCTTGATGAATAAAAGTATTGATTTCTTTTTTATTTCCCCCAAAAATAAAATTCTTACTGACCCCAAACTTTTTAAAGGGTAGTGTTTAATGTAACAAAAGCTTTCCATATAAAAAGTTGTTCTTATATATATATATATATATATATATATATATATATATATATATATATATATATATATATATATATATACATATAAACAAAAATCGAGTTTTACTCGATCACATTTCACAATTAAATAAAAGGAAATTTTAAATAGTTGTACATCATTTCACTACTGGTTTGAGTTGATTTTGCCACGTGATGAGCATTAAATTTGGACATAAATTTCGATTTAATATTCCAGGTGTTTATTTATTTTATTTATAATTGGGTAGGATATTAATTTAATGTGTGATCAATTTACAGTTTCCCCCCTGCCAGTCTTATAAATTGTGAAAAGTAACAATGAGTTGTAATAAGTAACATCATAAATCCGGGTTACACTTTATTTGAAGGTGTCATTGTTACAGTGTAATTATATATTTGAGTAAAGTACTTACTATGGGCTTAGATTAGGATTTTGGTTTAGCATTATGTGATTATGCATAATTTACTGTTATTATGTTAGTAACATATGTAACTAGGACTAGGGGTTGGGTATCGTTTGAATTTGAACGATTCTGATTCTGATTTCGATTCCTTGTTTCGATTCCGGTTCCTAACGATTCTCGATTCTGATTCTTTTAAGAGGCAGGGTCAAAAAAGTTTAGCTAACCTTGCTAACCAACGGTCTTTCTGAAGGAAATACTCCTTCTGTCACAAATACTCCTTTTGTCACAAATTTTAGCATTTTGCCGAGATTTCGTTATTTTTTAGAAAAGTGAAGCCACACTTTGGACCGCCGATGTAAGCTACTCATGTTCGACTCTGCGTCGCGTGGTTATGCCAACACTTGATACCGGTAGACGCTTCTTCGTTGGTGTTGTTCAGTGGTTTCTTCTTCCGGTCGCGGACTGTGAATATTCGAAACTAGGAATCGAAATTTTAACTTTTGAACGATTCTGGAAAAACGAAAAGTTAGTCCCGGTTCCAATCAGATACTCTATTTCGATACCCAACCCTAACTAGGACACTGTAAAATAATGTCTTACCTAAATCGGTATAATATCCTCAATATTTCAAATCATATTTCTACAAGTCTGCTATACCCTTTTAAATAAATATTTATTATTATATTTATTACGAAACATTACTAAACGTAACAAAGTCGAAAATGCTGTACAATAGGATCGACTCTCACAACTTTGTCTTTGTTGTGATTTGCATTAGACCAATATGGAATAAAGCGGCAAGTTGTCTCATGGAAATAGCTTTCAAACACACTATTTATATAAAAATACTTTGTTATGCCGAGATCTAATAAGACATTTTACAGCATTAGACTGCATTCCAGCCATTGTAACACTGTTGTCACTCATATAAGCTGAGTAAGACGGGATTCCAGCAGATGTGGCGGTGTTAATATTTCATGAACTGAAATGGAGACCAACTCCCAAAGCTCCCTTGGAAGCTGCCTGGATATTATTGACCTGTATCACGAGTTGCCTAGCAACAGTAGCTTCCCCGTGAACACGGAAACAAAGAGATCTGCCAGTGCAACACTGGAAGCTCGTGGCATTATACACAGGTCATTCATCAGACAGGTTTAATTAACGGATGGACAGCAGTGTGCTTCGTCGTAACATATTTCCATCAGATAGAAGCTGCTGTGAGTAGTACAGTAGACTACCGCCGTGTTTGATATTCACTACAGTGAGGTGGAGATGGAGGAGGGGAACACGCACTACCATCCATTATTCACCAGTCTGAGCTCTAAAATAGCTCCAGCCATGTCTTTCTTCAGTGGCGGAGTAAAGCCAGGCAAGCCAAAGATAGGAAGGTCATGACATGCTGCTGCGGCAAAGTGTCAGTGTGTGTTTCGCTCAGACTTCAGCCTGTCCTGCTGCAGGTGCATTGACCGTCACACTTCACTCTGGCCTGGTTATACCTCATTTATGCTGACTGTCACTGTCACCTAAACATGACATTAAAATATATCCTATTTACTACTTTAATAGTGCATGTTCCCTGTCTTATGTGGACGATTAGTGAGTGCATGTTAACCAAAAAAAAAAAAAAAGCTTTCATCATAAAGTAAAAACATGCTCGACCTTCTCGGCTGACCTGACCTGATCCTTCTCATTTTTCATGCTTTCATTCTGACGCATGCTTTTCAAAATGCAGTCTATGCCTTAAATAAAGTCATGCACTAAAGTATTTAGAATATAAAGTTTTACAGAATTAGAAGAATATACTTGCAATATTTAAGTGCAATGTTTTTGGGAAATTAAACTTGGAATTAAAAACATTTAGAAACTGCATTTCATCGTTTTTGACCCACTTAAGTAGTGCTTAAGTCCATCTTTATACTGTATGTAATTTCGGTAACGCTTCCTTTTACAATACAGTACTTATAGTGTACTTTACGGCTAATATAAGGTAAGTACATGGAACAGGGGTAGGTTTAGGGGTAGGTTCAGGGTTAGTACTAGTTATTACCCAGTAATTGTAGTTTCTAAAATAAGTACATAGTATTTACATGGGTAACTGGACTGTAAAAGGAAGCGTTACTGTAATTTCTTGATTACTTCTAGTATCTCTTGAAATATGGTTGAAGTGCACTGCCGAATGTACTAACAAGCATTTATGGAAAACTAAAATATATTTTAATGTCAGTTCAAACTTGTGTAACACTGCTTGCAATGTACATGCAATACAGTAAATTATGTATAATTACAATAACTAACCCTGGTAATGTTAATCAATATTGCTCAGTACTTAATTGTATAATTACACTGTAACAAAGACACCTTAAAATAAAGTGTAACCGAAACTTGTGTCATGTAGGCTATTTAAATATGTGTAATTACCTACCCTATCTTATCGACCAATTACGTACGAATTCGTACGAGTGATTAAAAAGTGGCTAATTCGTACTAATTCGTATCGACCTCAGCTCGTACAAATTCGATACGATTTGTCTAAACCCACGTGACGGTTAAGTTTAGGGGCGGGGTTAGGGGTAGGTCATTCGTACGAATTCATACGAATTGGCCAATTCGTAAAATATGTACGATTTAGCTAAATCATACTAATTTGTACGAGTGAGGTTGTATGAATTGTTACGAATTAGCAACCTCGTAAAATTCATACGAATTCCCGTAGATCGGGTTGGTAATTACACATTTATTATGACAAATTTGCATTTGAAAGAATCAGCCTGTTCTCACGTAAATGCGTCTCTATAACACGCATGTGTATTGTCGTGTAATATATACGCGAAAATGAGTTTTTACGTGCATATGAGACGCAGTTTTTGTCGTGCAATTGATACGCAGTTAATTTGCGTATAATACACATGCACCCCACACCACTAATTCTAGCCAACCAAGCGTATAATACACACGCACCCCACCCCACACCTAAACTTAACCTAACCAACCAATGCGTATCATATGCGCGTAAAAACTCACTTTAGCGTATATATTACACAACAATAAACATGCATGCTATAAAGACGCATTTGGTGTGATCGGGTTGGTAATTTTAAATGTAATACTTAATAACTACATGCTTTAGTCAGAACATCAAATGAATTGTTATTTTTAAAAGCACAACAAAAGATTAAAACATAATCATTTAGAATTTAAAAGTAAAACTTATAATCTGACATTACTGCTAAGTGCGCTTTTTAAAAGTGTACTTAAGTGTATAAAGAAACAGTCATGAAAGTGAACGCTCTAAGTGCACTTACGTGGCTTTTTATTTCATTTATATTATTTTATCATATTATTCATCATTATTAAATTATCATCCTTATGCAAGTACAGTTTTTTTACCTACTTTTAAGATTGTACGTACTTTTAAGCACTTTTAGTACAATTAAGTACATGTCTTTATCATCACCAAAATAAAATGGGTTTCAAACCTCATTTCATATTGAGCAATCAATACAGATTCAATATCAATATACTGTATGAATTATGTGTTTGTAAAATCATCAACATTATAAATTCGGGTATTTTAAGCCTAAGTCTTCCCGCTCTAACATGTAACAACTGACAAAGAGTAAAATACACACTAAACACTATGATTAGAACATCTAAATGTCCTTGCTATTAGGGAAAGTATCTGATAAGCAGCTAAAACGTCCAGTTTTATGGCTCCAAAATTCTCAAAAGCACAACAATTATTTTGTTATTATTATTATAAGTCCCTGCCTAAAAATAATTTACTATTTGTTAAGCATCCACTACTATTTTATATGTAGAAGTCATTTTATTCAGTGTCCATAAATGTGATAAATGTCCATCATATGCATGAATCTGTAGAACGAGTTGCTGAACCTGCAGATCTAGTGTAAACCCCTGCATCAGCACAAGGGCCTGCTTTCCACTCACATCCTTATCTGAATCACATCTTTCTTACAAAACCACTCATGGTTCTCACATTACATAACTTAGGATGGTCACATACCATCTTATAACATTGTAGCACCTCTATCTGTCACTGAAGCCAGAACAAAACTCTCCCAAAGCCTAAATTAAACTGGACATAATGGCTGTTTCTTCTAAGAATCCACAAAAGGCTGATTTCAATGGTGAAATATACCAGAGCTGATTACATAAGACTTATCCTGACAAGATATGTAATTGCATGAGGCGCTGAAGCCATCCTCCTCTATATTTTCCCAAGCACTTAGTTGTAAAGATCAGATATTAAACACTACATTGCTTCTATCAGTAGGCTGAAGTAGCAGATGTCAACATTTATCTTCACCTACGTTCTAAACTCTGAGGGTATGTTTACACAGACAACTGATGCATCTTTTGCATACAGATGATAACATTGTCAAAATGATCCCCATTCACACACAGATCCGCAAAAATGACTAAAAACACTGTATTCAGCTGCAAGGCCAGTAGTTGGCGATATCTCTTTACTGAACAAGTAATATGCATGCTCGTCACCGTTTTCACAAATTGACGTTTTGGATATATTAACAGTATGGTTTTCTAAAATGTGCACTTTGAAACCTGTTTTCTAAAAGTTTGTGTTATAGGCACCCAAAGCGCTGTTGTTGATTAAAAGTACGGCCAAAAACGCATCAGAGGTTTTCCGTTTCTAGTTCAGAAACGATGCTGTGTGAATGGCCCCTGAGATTTAAAACGTCACATTTAAAATATAATAATTTATTAAAACAAAAAACAAAAACACAAAGCAATCCACTGAGCAAAATGATGTCCAAAATACGTCCTTTCAACGTCTTTGTCACAAAAGTCCGGACGTTGAAAAGAGGGACTCAGAATGACCGTTTTTATCACGTCTTTTTTTCGACATGTTCTGGACGTCTGAAAAACATGTTAATGGATCCTATTTCAAAAACTATTTCAAATGTGGCCATTTTCAACTATATTTATGATTCCATTTAGACAATGTATACTGTTTCTGGACCAAATAAACACTCTCAGGATGCATTAAATTAAAACTCATGTTTATTTCAATGTAATTTCCTTACATTGTAACATTTTAAGTCACCATTGTGGTGATCAGTGTTTGCTTTAGTTGGGCTCTTGGTCCCAATTTTCCATACTTTAGCTTTTATTTGGCGGTTGTAACTGTGTGTTTGAATAACATCATTGTTTGTGACAGAGAAAGCCAAGAAATGTAAAATTGGCTCTCATTCAGCTCGTTGTTGTTGATGAAATCAATATAAAGTGAGCATTTAACATTGTGTTTAGACTTTGGTGGAACTGCATTATTTGGGCTAGTAGCATGGAAGGTGGACAAAAAGCAAGTTTACACAATGTTTTGATAAAATGTACCATATAGTCACACACAGACATCAAGATTGTTGCATATGATTCACAAACAATGGTGACAATAATAAAAAATGCTTCATGCTGCAATGCATGATGGGTAGCTTTCATAGTACAAAACATCCTTGATTCCCAAGCTTTTTTTCTTTTGGTTGTCACCATTGTTGTGAATCATATCCAAACTCTTAATATCTGTGTGTGACTAATATGTGATTCACTTTCTTAAAATATTTTGTACACAGTGAACATTTTAAAGTTACTGATCCAAATAATGCAGTTCCACAAGATTGGTGGTTATAAATATCCGATATAAAAAACAAAGTTTAAATGCTGTTTAGTGCTTGCATTGTGTTAAGTTTGTCATCATCAACAAGCAGCTGAAGACAGCTGATTTTTCATTTTCTTGGCTTTCTCTGCACAAACAATGGTGTTATACAAACACACATTCACAACAGACAAAGAAAAGCTAGAGTAAGGTGATTTGGGACCAAGAGGCCAACTCAACCAAACACTGATCACCACAATGGTGATTTGATTTGAAATGGTGAATGAAACAAATATCACCATCTAAACCGCATCTAAACACTGTAAAACATGAGTTTTAATTTAATGCAGCCTGAGAGTGTTTATTTGGTCCATAAACAGTAAAAATTGTCTAAATGAGAATTTAACCGCCAGTAGTTTTATCAATTCTTTGTAACATTACACAAAACGTACGCAACGCATGCACCATATACTCCGAATTGAACTTCTGAACTCAAAGGCAGGTGTTCATACGAATATAATCAAATGTAATCTAATAAACGGTAGTGGATTTATTCTCTCAGATTAACTCCGATCCTCAACTGACTGTAATCCCAGTTTCTGCTACTTTACATCACATTGCAATCATTGTACACTATACCTCTGGACAAAATCTGTTTTCATAATCTGTTCCATGAGTACACTTGTCCATAATTATCCTTAAGTGATATCTAAACAGATTTGCTGTCTTTAATGGAGAAGTTTGAGCATCCAACTCAACGCAAGCGCTTACATTCCCCCTGGACTTAGTAATTAATGGATATAAATTAGTAGCTAAATGAGTATTAGAATAAAGGTTGCCAGTGATAACGGCAAAAAAATTGGATTAAGATTTGTACGGCAAAAAAATTGGATTAAGCAGTCTACAAGTCCCTGAAGATGACATTCTCATGCATTTCCGAAACATGTCCTGAAGAGGGCAGTGTAATAGTTCATATCCAGTACTTGCATATGCAGTACAGTCAACATGCATTTATGACTTACTTGGCAAGTTTCATTTCGAATCTGTTGACGGATCTCCTGTCTCTCCTGGTCACTCCGCGTAGGAAAAATGTTCCTGTCTTCCAGCTCCTGTTTGCTGGGATCGATTCCGAAGCTTTCACGGCCAGCAGCTCCTTCCTCATCCTCCTCGGCAACGTGCCTGCACACATTTGCCAAAGAACTCATAACTTCATGACATAACAATATAAAGCGCTTCATATTTCCAGACAGAAATTACTCTCTTGGCACTTTCTGAAAAATGTCCATTATTTAATTTAATTCAATAATTTCCATTTCCAGTATTATGAAAAAACACATTGATCCAGTGACTATATCGTGGTAAACATTCTGCACAAATTAGATAGTTATCTAGTTAAAAAATTGCAGTATCTAATGGTTATGTGCAAAGGAATTACAGCATCGCATTAAAGAGGATCTTCTACTTCTAAGGTCTGCAAAGTTATAAAGCATTACAAAGGGAGATTTTCTCTAAATCAGTAAACACTGTTTCTGAACTCCCTGAAACGCTTCAAATGTAGTCTTCAGTTTTCTTCCGGGAACAATTTATTCCTCATATAAATAATCCCTGCACAAGGCATAAGCAAAAATATAGGATGCAAGGCCTGGTTGAGTTGAGTTGGTAGGGTGTTGAAACTCGATGTTATGGTAAGGGGAGTGACATTTCTGAAATCTCTTGAAGCGGTTGACAAATCAAAACACACTGATACAGCCAACAAATCAGAGCACACTGTACTTTTCAGAAGGAGGGGCTTCATAGAGACAGGAACTAAACAGTGTAATTGACAGACTGGGAAGTGAGGTGATTCAACAATGTTTTCAAAAAACATTCAGTCATGAGAACCTAATCTAGTAGAGCCCAAAAAACAAAACAAGGTTTAGTAAAATGGCATAATATAGCCTCTTTAAAGGGGTGATGAACTGAGAAATCCAATTTTCCTTGAGCTTTTGACATCTAAGAGGTCATCATATTATAAGAATATCCTGTAAGTTTCAGAACTGAAAACGTCCTTGTTAGTCCAATAAAAGCTTTTGTTGACACCAGCCTCAGCAAACGACTCGTTTTTAAAATGGGGAACTATGACGTCAAAGAGGATAAAACACCACCCCGCAGATGAAGATCAACGCCTGCTTCAACACGGCCGGTTTAGCCCCGCCCACCGATTTCGAGCATTACACCCATAGCTAAATAACATAGGCCTACCTCGTGATGACAAACCGCATCGAGCTACCAACAATACAAAATATTGTGCAGCACCTGGTTGTGGAAGACAGTCGCTGCATAAGCTTCCTCTGGATACCAATAGGACTGCATGGATAAACTTTATTTTTAATGGCGTTCCAGCTGATGAGGTAAAACATCGTCCGTCTGTTCGCTTCATTTCACTGAGGATTGTTTTGTAAACAAGACTGGATTTGCAGACCGATTAAGAGTAAAGAACGGTGCTGTGCCGTCTATATTGGATCTGACAGGAATTGTACAACACATGGACTCTGGGTCGAACATGTATGGGCGAATCATTCCGGTTGCCATTTTACAACATTGGAAGTTTTCAAAACAATTTCCCCCACGTGTATTCGACGGGTGAGTTGAAACTCATTATAATATGCAAAACTGTTATCCACTCACAGCAGTGGGCGTTTACTTCCAAGTCTTCAGTGCGAGACGCCTATAAAAACCGAGCGTTTTTCAGCTAGGCTAAAAACTTGGGTAAAAAATAGCCTATTACTTATTCATTTTGATGTTTTTGAATGCAAAAACTAAGCGACGTCATAAGTTGACCTCAGACAACAATATAATAAAATTTAAAAAGCCCGTTCATGACCCCTAAATAGTTGTGCAGTACACCCACCAGAAATGACAGACTCGTTCCAGTCGTCCATGTCGTAGATAATTCCCGAAGCGTCAGTGAAGCAATTATCTTGTCGAACGTTTTCCTTGTTTTCCTCTGCTTCCTTTCTGTTCTCACCATCTCCACTTGGCTCTCGCTCAATGCTATAGAAAAAAAAGAAACACTTTGACAATAATTTGACAGAAAAATACTCCTTAAACCTCCTAAAAAATTCATTCTGAAATCAAGCAAATAAAAGTAATGATGGGTTTAACATCCTCACCTTTCCTGTCTGAGCTTCTGATGCCAGTGCCCGGTGCAGTTCTTCTATTATACAGCTAGGGGGCAGCGGCGGATGTATGCTACCTATATGCGGCGACCCCACAGAATTAGTAAAATGCCCTCTTAAAACCACAGGACTGGGGCCATCAGAGACTCTAGACAGTTCTTTTTGGAGAAAAGAGTTTGAATGAGGCACTGATGCGACGACGACTTTACTCGGGTCTGTGGAAACCAAAAATACATTGATTATATATTCCACAATATCAAATTCGATCTGATTTTCATTAGCGAAAAAGGAACACACCTTCCTCCGTGCTCAGCTGAGAAACGAGATTGCCGTGACTGCTTGGGGAGACTGCTCCTGCGGTTCATCTTCCTCATCTTCCTCTCCTTCGTCTTCATCTTCCTCAACATCTTCATTCTCATTTTCAGAGGGAACAGCCTCCTCTCGTCCTCCTCCTCTTCCTCATTTGAATTGGGCTCTTCCATTGTCCCGTTGTCCTGCACAGAATCTACTACTAATGGGAAACACAAAATCATAACTTAGACTATTAGGAATCCAATTCAAGGCTGTTGTTCATTGGTCATATTTGTGTATTGTGTTTGTCAAGGATTCTGGCAAGGAGTAAAAAGTGTTTTAAAGTGTGTCACAAACATGATGCAGTGACATAATTTCCAAACGGGTTTCCCAGCCACACTCCGCCTACCCTTTATTGGTCAACAGATAGCCCCGCCCCATCTCCTGCTATTGGCTGAGCAACAGTGGTACAGTACTTCAAATATATGTATGAAAAGCACTCACTGGAAGGGAGATTGTCTTGCTCTGAGCTGAGGTACTCCATGCTACTGATGCTGAGAATGGGCCCCTGAGACCCCGACAGCCGGATCTCAGCATCGGAGATGCCCAGGATGGGAGAGCCGGGGTCTGGAGAGTGAAGTCCACAAGCCAAGGCCACATCTGCACACAGACGAACAGTGTTTTCATTCTTTGAGGCTTGCATTAGATTGCTCAACTCACAAACACTCATCAACATAAGTTATAACATACTGTACATACACATATTGTATATTATGTATTTGTATATTTTTGCATTGTGCATTTTATATTGGTCGCTGTCATTCTGTCTGGGCTGTTGAAGCTTCTGACACATGTGTATGTGTAAACATACTTGCACTGATATACGTAACACACAACCGGTTTCATTCACACACGCTCACGTAGCTCCATCTGTGCCATCTTCTAGCTGACATGATATCGGTAGGTGTTCGTGACTTTAATTTTGAGACTTGGTCATCATTCGTGGATGTTATTTGAGTTCTCTATGGGGGTGCTATAAAGCATCCGTCATGCACATAAATTGAGTCGTCTACACTTTAGAGTCTACACTCTAAAAATGGCCGTAATTGGATTGCAGTTTTAATGTAAACAAACTAATAAACTTTATGTGATGCATACGAGTCAGTCATATTTTTTAAATGAAAAATAAACAGGGTAGATGTCTGCAATAGTACCAATAAACAATGTTTTAAATACACAATTACCACGTTTATATATTTATCATCAATAAATTAAATTTCTTTCAATCTCATACATTTAGCTTGTTCAACAACTAGCCACTTTTTAACTGAAAACAATGATGATTCATAAAATAACATGTATGTAAATTGTTAATAATAAACCATGCCATGATTTTTGGAGAGTAGATGTATGACTGAAAAATATGCATTGCATCAAGATAAGGGTTGCAAAGGGGCTGAAAATTTCCGGTAAATTTCCGCAAAGTTTTGGGTAATTTCCATGGGAAGTTAAGCTGGGGAATTTTGGAAATATTCCATATTAGAACATGGATGGTGCACGTGGCATTTTTCTGTAAAATAAGCTTGTAAGAAATACTAATGCAATGCAAGAGGTTGTAAGAAATAAGAATACTAATGCAATGGCATGAACAGATGCATAAATAGAAAGACTAGCTAAACATCTGGAATGATATTGAAAACATATTGCAGGAGGCAGAGAAAAACAGACATATGAGGTAGCTTATTTAGTATCTAACTTATCAGCATTGCTACTGAGTATGAATTAGGGCTGCACGAAAATTGGTAAAAAATGGCATTGCGATATTTTATTTTTCCACTGTATATATTGTGATATAAAAACAATTTCTCCAGATGACTTGAATAGCTCTATTTGGAAAAGAAGTGAATCATTCTAGAATGAGTGGGGTGGTTTTGTCATGAAGTAAATCCGCATAGAAACTAATATTAATAGAATGTTAACTAATGTAGTTAACAAGACTTTAATAAATTCTTTAAAAAATGAGTGTCATTGTAATTTTACTTTAAAGGAGCTGTATGCAAGATTGTGGCCAAAACTGGTACTGCAATCACTTTTAAATTAGGGTGTATCCCGCCTTCCCCCATGATTCAAGGTTGCCAGATATGCTGCAGGTTCCAGCAGGAATGTAGGCTTATACAACAAGCTTTCAAATGGCAAGTGACGAGTCCTACACAGTAAGTTTTTTTCTGTTAATTATTAATTTCGGACTTTATAACAAAGTATTTCGGATTCATATCGAGTTTTTTGGGGTTTCGCAATGTTAGAATTTTTTTATCCGATTCCCACATGTTTGTATCTGCAGCTGTGGTAACTAGAGAAGAGCCGTCAACCCGAATGCCGCAACACTACTGAGCTTCGTGATTGTAGATTGGTGGAGGGTGACTGCATCAGAACAAAACACAACTTGACAACATCAACATCAGTCAAGGGCCACTTTTTCAAATATCAATATCCTGGCCGGACTAAAGCTACTTTATAACATAGAAAAATGATGATCACTTCATTTGTGATCTGGATTTGGTAGATTCTGAACCTGGGTCTACATAAACGCTTAAGATGTTTACTAATAGACTCTCACATCTTTTAAGTGTATATTACTAAGGGCATTTAAAGTACTTATACTCATGTGGTTCCACACCTGTTTGACTTTCTTGCTTCTTTGGAACATAGAAAATCTATTCATTTAAAACAATTTTGTTCCAATAAAGAGAGTAAATGGGGTCTAGAACAACATTGGGCCCCACTGACTTTCATTGAATGGACAAAAAGTTGAAACACTCTTCAAAATATCTTGTTTTATGTTCCACAGAAGGAAATCATATGCAGTGCAGGTTTTAAATGATTTGAGAGTGAGTAAATGATTTGACAGAATTTAAAATTTTGGGGTGAACTATACATTTGAAAGTAGAAGAGTCACTGGTTAAACTCTCCAAAAATGGTGTATACACACATGCCGCTTGCCACCACAGGATTGTCTTTGGAGTGCAGTGCACTAAATAATTTCCAACTCATTCCCAATCTTAACACCATCAGAAGACAAGCAATCCACCCTCATTCCCTGCATGCATCCAATATCATTTGTGTATCACTTCCTCTGCTAAACTTAATTGGATTTTGAAAGTAGAAATGGGATGATGATATTGTCTCATTATGTAATTAAACTGTTTCTACAGCTGTTTGCTATTATTTCACTCATTTCCCGCTTGATTAAAAGATCTCTAGCCTCTGGTACTGTTCCATTAAAACTAAAAACTGCTTCAGACACCCTAATTCTCAGGAAACTTTGTCTAGGTCCTTCTGTGTTAAGTAATTACAGACCTATCACAAACCACTGCCCGAACAGTTTTCCGAGCTGTTTCCCCTCAATTAGAGTCGCACCAAGTTTTTTTTATAATCCATACAAGCCTTTCAAAACAGAATAACGCCCTTTACATGGCAGAGACATCTCTCCACAGGGCCATAAATGACCTCTTCCTTTCTGCTGAATCAGGGGTGTTTAATATTCAACTCCTTCTGGACCTCAAGTCTTTATTGGATTCTGTCTCTTAGATGTTGGCATCAATAAAATGGAAACTCTCCTCTGGTTCAGTTCTTCAATGGCAAACAGCAGTTTGCTTTTATCCTGAAACACAAATCCTCCATCAGTCTTGTTATCTGGGGTGTCCCCCAGGGGTCTGTTCTTGGTCCTCTTCCTCTCAGCCCAAGTTAATATCTCTATAGAAATTAATGAAGTACTAGTTAGGGATCCATTGATTTTAAAATTCTGGAACGATATAAGCCAATAATTCTTTTCATTCTATTGTCGAATATTAAAATTCGAATTCTATTTTGTCAAAAAAAAAGAAGAAGAAATTTAAAAAATAAAAGCTAAAATCAGACATTTTAAACTCTACAAGTGAATTTAGGCAACACAGAATTATGGAAAATTCATGTTCATTTTAAGATTTGCTAAAGATTACATTCAACAGTGTTTTTAATTTAGCATTATCAAAGATTAAAATCATCTTATCACTCATAACCATCCATATATTTATCATTCACAGCTCCCTAATTTTGTTGGCTTTGTTTTTCAACTTCTATCACTATTTTGTGTATTTTTTGTCATTTGAATTGATCATTGTAAAATGTCTTGCAATATTTTCCTCATTCATAATACTTTGTTATTAATTGCCTCTGGTGCGCATTGGATTTATTATTATTATTGGATTCTGTCTTAGATGTTGGCATCACTAAAATAAAAACTCTCCTCTGGTTCAGTTCTTCAATGGCAAACAACAGTTTGCTTTTCTTCTGAAACACAAATCCTCTATCAGTCTTGTTATCTGGGGTGTCCCCAGGGGTCTGTTCTCGGTCCTCTTTCTCTCTGCCCTAAGTTAATATCTCTATAGAAATTAATGTAGTACTAGGGATCCATTGTTTTTAAAATTCTGGACGATATAAGCCAATTATTATTTTCATTCTATGGTTAATATTAAAATTCAATTCTATTTTGTCAAAAAAAAAATTAAACAATAAAAACTAAAACCAGACATTTTTTTCTACAAGTTAATTTAGGCAACACAGAATTATGAAAAAATTCATATTCATTTTCAGTTTTGCTAAAGATTACATTTAACAGTGTTTTTAATTTAGCATTTTCAAAGATTAAAATTACTCATAACTATCTATATATTTATCGTTCACAGCCCCCTAATTTTGTTAGCTTTGTTTTCCACTTCTTACACTAGTTTGTGTATTTTTTGTCATTTGAATTGATCATTGAAAAATGTCTTGCAATATTTTCCTCATTCATAAATCTTTGTTATCAATTGCCTCTAGTGTCCATTGGAAAAAAATATATTTTCATCACCTTTTTTATATATTTTTTTTCAATAAAAGTTACTTTTATATCACTCAACACTCTACAAAATATATATCTGTATGATCAATTTCACTGTGTTTTCAGTAATATAAGACTATAAGAATAAAAGGGCAACAAAGTTGTCTCACCTGTAGAGCTCTGCTTCAGCTTCTCATTTTTCTTTTTCCTCCATTTCCACGGCCTGAAAATGCGCCCCAGTGTGGCCAGCTTGCTGTGGCGTCTGATGGGAGGGGTGTGGACTCCACTCACCAAACAGCTGGAGCGCAACACATTCTGCTGCTCCATCACATCTGTAACACACACGAGACAGACAGGAACCATCAGCACTGAGCAGTGACATCCAATGGTACAACACATGATGCTGATTTTGAACATGTATAGTTATTTATTTTTACTATATATACAGGATTTGAATATATACATATATGTATATACATATATACGGGATTTGAAACTGATTGAATCAATGTTCAACCACTTCGACCACAACTTTTCTCACTGAGAAAAGCCCAGAAGTTCGGTTGTTCAGCAGTCAGTGTGCGCACGCGAGAGAGAAGCGCTCTTCAGTCTCTCATTCCTCAATAGCGTCATTGAAAGCACCCAATTTATTTTCACTGACTGCGAGATAGGCCTATTTTAACTTTTGATTAATAAAATGTTCTGCTATAAAAGTTTATATTCTAGTTAAAGCTATTCTATTTAAAATGTAGGCTACTTTTACATAATTACGTTTTGCTTTCGCCAAATGGCCCTTTGCGCCACCTGGTGGTCATTCGCAACCGACTTTGAAATACGGCTGGTTTATTTTTGCCGCGGTAGATTTACCGCGGCAATTGCGCGGCGGTAAACGACATTCTGGTTGTCCACATACTGTACATATATATACATATAAATAAATATATATCTGAATGAAAATGTTTTGGACACTCACAAACTCACAAATAAAATGAATAAAAACCTTTTGGACACCCCTGGAGAAAGTCAGATGAACTTTGAAGACTGCACTGAATCAAATTTGAGGTTTTAGAGGATTTAGAGGATTGAAGCACTTTAAATATTTGAATCCTTTCAGATTTTATTTTAGCCAGTTTTATTTATTTATTTATTTTTATTTTTACACTACTGCTGTTTGTCATTGCAATACCGACTCTGGACTTCAGATTTGTACTTATGTTTTACACATTTAAAAAGCACTTTTATATACCTTAATATTTAACAAAATGTGTATTCAATATGATTTATTACACACACACACACACACACATATATATATACACACTTGTTTTTTTTTACACTATACACTGTCATTGCAGGATCGACTCCAGATTGTTGGTTTTCCTACTGCTTTCCAACTCCTTTTAGAAGCATTTCATTAATTCAATATTTGAGTAAATGATTTTATTTTTGAAAAAAAAATGTTTTAATTTAATTTTGCATCTATTCTCCAAAACATCTCAAGTAGGGTCATTATTGTAGTAGTCAGTTTTATTTTTAATTTTATTTTTTATTTACTCTCTTTCTCTTTTGGGAAAATGAACATGATAACATAATTTCCCAACACAAAAAAGAAGGTAATTACAAAGCATGTACCCCTTAGAACTTCATTTATTTTTCAATAGGATTTTTCTATTTTAAAGCAAATGTTAATCACACGCACATACATCAATTGTATATTTTACGTACACAAAGCCTCTACAACACCCACAGCAGCATCATATCCTTCAGCTGGCTAGACCTAATCCTTTTAAAATATTCACACGCAGTGAAAAAGGAAAAGCGCCATTCATAGAGCAAATGAGTCAACGCTCTGCCAAACAATCAGTTACCCGAAATAGTGTAGTGTGGGCAGGGGCAGCGAGCGGGTGCCGTCACAAACCCAGAGGGCGCTGCGCCGCGCACCACATGCACGGAGGTCCTCCGACCATTGACCATACAAGAAAAGAACCGGGTCAGATCGACTGAGCGCCTCTGCCCAAGTATCCAGCGCTACACGGAATCCAGGTCGAGCCTGGAAACTGTGCGGCGAGGCGAGTCAGCAAAGCCAGGGTCAGCAAAGCCTAGCTGTTACTATGGTTACTGCTCCTCCAGATGCAGAGCAAAAGGATGAATCCGAGCACTGTATGAGGGGCCGCCACTGTCTTAGGAAAGGGAGGATGGGGAAAGGGAGAGAGGAGGGGGAACGGGGGTCTGTTGCTATACGGAAGCGCTTGCTGAAGACCTCAAGCAGCCAATCAGGGCCTGGTCTTTCATAACATATAATATCAAGCACACTACCCCTTTCTTCAGTGCAGGCCTGGGAGGTGCGTTGCAAGGGGCTGGTGTTGCACTGGACAAGCTAATCTGTTGCAAATTGAAAAACCGAATAAGAAAAAATGTAAATGCGTTAATATTAATGGTGGGCGCAGTGACTGTTACACAATGCATGGTTGTTGTAAAAGCGAGAGACCATTTTCAAAGGAATATAAAATGAAATAGAAACCACAGCACATCTGACAATGTTTGAATGAATATCAGTGCAGTTATTCATAAAGTAAGTGACAGAAGAGCAAAGCACAGCGTTTTGTGAACAGAGAGGCAATCAGCTCATAGGCCTGCATGCTGGACGTGTGCCACAGATGCCCACGTTACCAATATCTCAAAACACCTGCCAAACACCGCTGATATACGGAGACCCAGTGGACGTCTATCTCATGCACAGTGTCTATTAATACGGTTATTATAATATAATACATTTTTAGGTGCATTATGGGTGGATCACTAGTCGGAAAAATATTATATCATTATAAAGCTTGACAGATCATTATTAACATATTTCATTACTCATTATTAATTTTAAATAGTGACAGAATTGTCACGATACTAGGGCTGGGCGATATGGCCAAAAAAAATTATCATGATATTTTATCTTATATCAGTCGATATCGATAATTATCACGATATATTGTTAAATCTTTATTTCTTTCAAGTTTAAAGGCAGATTTTTGCTCCTAAGTGAAAGTTGTATAAAACAGAGTGTTAATTGTGTTTTAAACGACTATTTAAATTTATGTTCATTAACAAAAACAGTAACATCTGTTTTTTTTATGTAACAACCACATTTTTATTTGGTAAAAAGTAATATTCTGACTGTTTGAGTTAGTATTAAAATTAACCATTGTTCATCCAGTCTCATGCATTTAGATCATGATAACCACAGATAAAACCAGATAGCCTATAACTTAGCACCTCACTATCATGGCATAACTGTAGGTATGTGGACATTTCAATAAATAGCGGCCGCCATTGTGTTCCAAATCTCTGTGCCTGCATTTTCCGAATCATTTTGAGCGGGTCTCCTAAAATGCGCTGTTTTCATTGACTCGCTGTGGGAATCCTTGATTATTTTTAGCCAATCACATCATTAGGGGTTTCGACTGCACATTTGTTTTCATTTTTTTCTAGTCAGGCTGCATTTTCCTCCTGAAAGGCGATTTCAAACAATACGGAAGAATTCAACTGTCACGAAATTATTTTTACCCACTTTGGACACTTTCCAGAGGAAGGTAGACATGAAGAACATATGTTTGTGGTGTGCTGTACAAAATTTCGTGGCCATTTAAACTCCCCCACTTTTTTTATGACTACCGACACTGAACGTTAGCTGTAGAAAAGCTGTCAAAATGCAGCGTGTCGTGTAGGCTACACTCAACTTTTGTGTGGTCTCCTCCACTTTCTTTCCTCCACCAGCGTTAGTATTGTTAACTCTATATTTTTACACAACTGGAAATAGCATGAATCAACCAAAATCCATCTTTTAAATTAAGGATATATCATTTTCCTTGGATCGTTGTTTTCCATTCAATTATTTGTATTTTCAACAACTGCTCGTCAGAAAAATACTATAAAAGATAGGCCAAATCAGTCTTTAAGTGTGTTAAAATCAAGTAAAAATCCAAATAACTATATGAAACCCATCTCCACAGAAAATTTCATTAAGATATCTTGAATATTGAGGAAGTTATGAGCATTTTTGTGAAAAAACAACTTGTTTTCGGTCACACTAAATTCTATTGTTTTCACCTTAGAAATGAGACAAAAATAGGTGCTGATTACTGAACTATAAAATGTTGTAACTTTCTTCATACTTGACATATTTACTTTTTTCTTTTTATTTTGTAAAGGGGGTACCCAGGTCTTTCCACACATGCTATCCATTTGTCTATTTGTTGAGTTTTAATTTTTTGTCCACATACCTAATAACTGTATGGTTTCTGTGGTATTTGTATGAAAAACAGTAGCCAAACAGTTAAATACATTATTAAATACTGTACTTATATTCCATTAGTCATTTAATACATTGTCAACATTAATAATATTATACAGAATTCAATATGTATATCCCACATTTCATGGTGCAGTTAATATTACTAGGCTAACCTTACAGTAAATCCATGGTAGGCTAAATTGATTCAGTATCAATTCAGATTCTGACTGCATCGTTGCACGCAGTGTTTCTCCTTTTTGTCAGCGGTGTTTCAACTGCCTTTAAACTGGTTTAAACTTGACATTTGTGTTCTTCACTGATCTCAAGCGCTTCTCACTGGATCTGTGTGAGGGAGACGATCAGAGTGCGAGTGTGCGTGAGCTCGCGCTGCACTCAGTGCGCTGCCGTTTGGACTTTGAGCCGAGCGGAAAAATGCTCCGTGTGGCGCGTGCGGTTCAAATGAGTTTCGTTCCGCTTTTGGCGTATAAACATTATCGACCTCTTGATATCGTTTTATCGAGAAAAATTCTATCGCGATAATTATCGTTATCGTTTTATAGCCCAGCCCTACTATATTCATACACATAACTAATCATTTAGTTGCCAGGTATTAATACAATGATCAATATAACACAATTCAAGACAGCATTACCCAATTGAACACACCCACTTTTACTGTAGTAGCATTATTATTACTATTTTACTGTTGAAATACTTATACTTCCAGGCTCTACTGTTTGTAGATGGAAAATAAATAAATAAAATGGAGATGTTAAGTAATCCTGCCTGGTTTGATTTAGGCTGCTTAAGAAGTTTCAGTTCGTTTTATCAATAGGCGTTTTATTCAGTACAGCTATTTATCACATATACATATACATGGTATATATATATAGATATAGGGTATATATATATATATATATACATGTATATGTATATGTGATATAGATTGACTGTATATATATATACATATAAAACATTTGGATCAGTGCCAATCTGGATTAAATAATACATATAACAGCAAGTATACATTCTTTTTTGTATAGGCTAAGTCAGTTCCAAGATCACACTAGCCACCTAAAAATAGAAATATATAATATCTCTTAGTTCATTGTTCACTTATCCTCCTGCCATCAAGATGTATACAACCTTCTTTTCTTTAGATAAACACAAATTAAGATTTTCTGGAATAATCCATAATGCCATGGTTCTGCTTGGTTGACGCTTTGCAAAATCACACACAACGTTCCAACAATGGATGCAACATGGTCTTCTGAAGCGAAACGATTGTGGGTGTATGTACGAAGACACTAATATTATAAACTTGTAACTGTAAATCATTTTTCCAGCGTCAACGGAGTGGCACCCATTCACTGGCATTAATACCCCTTTTCCACCAGAATGGGTTCGGTGTACTGGAGCCAAAGCCTGTTCTCGGCTATGCGGCAGTATGGTGCGGCACTTCTGTTTTGGGGTTCAGAGTACAGGGACAGGTCGGGCATCCACACCGGGAACCCGTCGGTAGAAAAGGGTGTAACAGATATGGATTATTTTCCTAAAAATCTTTGTTTGTGTTTATCTGAAGAAAGAAAGTCATGCACATCAGGAAGGCATGAGGGTATAAATGACATTTTTGGATGAACTATCCATTTAATATGGTCCATAATATTTTATTTATGGCTGTTTTCAAATACATACATATCAACACACATTTTTCCAGCTCAGGCACTCAGTGGAGAATAAAGCTGAAATTCAATTTTTACATCTACACTCAGGTGATAGATGCTTTTATTTAATACAGCACTTTGGTATTGGGAGATGCTTTAAATGTATGTAAATGTAATGGAGTTGCGTACAGTCTGTCCTCTGAGGCTTGTTTTGGAGATGCTGACCACATAAACAGGCAGCAGGCAAAACCCATTTGTCTGCAGCAGATAGATACTAAGAGCTTGTTATTGTAATGTCACCCTAGAGATGAAAGTGGGAGATTGAGAATATTATTCAATTCATCAATGACTACAGTCTAAAGATGGAATCATAGCAGACGTGTGAACGAGGGCCTCATTGTAAGTGGTCGGGCCAGGGGGTCCTGCAATATGAGGTGCTAGTTGTGCTGTTTAGGTCTGATCTGAGACCAGTATATATACACACTGTGAGTATTTGCGGAGCATTTCTGTATTTGGTTGACTGTGTGTATTTGTGGTGTGTTTCTGTATTTGGTCTTGTTTTGAGTATCTGCAGTGTGTTTGTGTATTTGGTCGCGTTGTGAATATTTGCATTGTGTTTCTGTATTTTGTTGTGTTGTGTGTATTTGCAGTGTGTTTCTGTATTTGGTCGCGTTGCGAGTATTTGCAGTGTGTTTCTGTATTTGGTTGTGTTGTGAGTATTTGGAGTGTGTTTCTGTATTTGGTCGCATTGTGAGTATTTGCAGTGTGTTTCTGTATTTGGTTCGCGTTGTGAGTATTTGCAGTGTGTTTCTGTATTTGGTTGCGTTGTGAGTATTTAGAGTGTGTTTCTGTATTTGGTTGCGTTGTGAGTATTTGGAGTGTGTTTCTGTATTTGGTCGCATTGTGAGTATTTGCAGTGTGTTTCTGTATTTGGTCGCGTTGTGAGTATTTGCAGTGTGTTTCTGTATTTGGTTTCGTTGTGAGTATTTGGAGTGTGTTTCTGTATTTGGTCGCATTGTAAGTATTTGCAGTGTGTTTCTGTATTTGGTCAGGTTGTGAGTACTTGCAGTGTGTTTCTGTATTTGGTTCGTGTGTGAGTATTTGCGGAGCATTTCTGTATTTGGTCACGTTGTGAGTATTTGCAGTGTGTTTCTGTATTTGGTCACGTTGTGAGTATTTGCAGTGTGTTTCTGTATTTGGTCACGTTGTGAGTGTTTGCAGAGCATTTTTGTATTTGGTTGTGTTGTGTGTATTTGCAGTGTGTTTCTGTATTCAGTGGTGTTGTGAGTATCCAACACATTCTAATCCTTTGGCATCATATAGGTGACGCCATATGACATTTCGTCGAAATACTACGCACATGGCACCCTTCAGTGTAAATAAAACATGCACTGTTATGGGTAGGTTTAGGTCTGGGGTAGGGTCTGCATCTCATTTTGACGCTAAAGGATGCCAGTCACCTGTATGACGTCTTGGGTTCTGCGTCTCATATTGATGCTAAAGGATGCCATGTGCATAGTATTTTGACCAAAATGTCATATGGCGTCATCTATATGACGCCAAAGGATGAGAACAGGCTCGAGTATCTGCAGTGTGTTTCTGTATTTGTTTGCGTCTGTGAGTATTTGCAGTGTGTTTCTGTATTTGGTCGCGTTGTGAGTATTTGCAGTGTGTTTCTGTATTTGGTCGTGTTGTGAGTATTTGCAGTGTGTTTCTGTATTTGGTCGTGTTGTGAGTATTTGCAGTGTGTTTCTGTATTTGGTCACGTTGTGAGTATTTGCAGTGTGTTTCTGTATTTGGTCACGTTGTGAGTGTTTGCAGAGCATTTTTGTATTTGGTTGTGTTGTGTGTATTTGCAGTGTGTTTCTGTATTCAGTGGTGTTGTGAGTATCCAACACATTCTAATCCTTTGGCATCATATAGGTGACGCCATATGACATTTCGTGAAATACTACGCACATGGCACCCTTCAGTGTAAATAAAACATGCACTGTTATGGGTAGGTTTAGGTCTGGGTAGGGTCTGCATCTCATTTTGACGGCGAAAGGATGCCAGTCACCTGTATGACGTCTTGGGTTCTGCATCTCATATTGATGCTAAAGGATGCCATGTGCATAGTATTTTGACCAAAATGTCATGTTTCTGTATTTGGTCAGCGTATGTGCAGTATATTGCAGTATGTTTCTGTATTTGTTTGCGTTGTGAGTATTTGCAGTGTGTTTCTGTATTTGGTTCGTGTTGTGAGTATTCGCAGTGTGTTTCTGTATTTGGTCGCATATGTGAGTATTTGCAGTGTGTTTCTGTATTTGGTCGCGTTGTGAGTATTTGCAGTGTGTTTCTGTATTTGGTTGCATTGTGAGTGTTTGCAGTGTGTTTCTGTATTTGGTCGCATTGTGAGTATTTGCAGTGTGTTTCTGTATTTGGTCGCATTGTGAGTATTTGCAGTGTGTTTCTGTATTTGGGCGCGTCTGCAAGTATTTGCAGTGTGTTTCTGTATTTTGTTGCGTTGTGAGTATTTGTGGTGCGTTTCTGTATTTGGTCGTGTTGTGAGTATTTGCAATTTGTTTCTGCATTTGGTAGCGTTGTGAGTATTTGTGGTGTGTTTCTGTATTTGGTCGTGTTGTGAGTATTTGCAATTTGTTTCTGCATTTGGTCGCGTCTGTGAGTATTTGTGGTGTGTTTCTGTATTTGGTTGCATTATGAGTATTTGCAGCACGTGTTAGGGTTAGGGTAACCCACGTGTTAATCCATAAAACGATCCTATGGAAACCCCTAAAAGGTTCTATATACTGTATGAAGTGCCTGACAAAACCCTTTGAGGTTCTATAAAGAACCTTTTCTTCTGGCACATATTAGTTTATGCAATCAGTATGAAAACACAAACTATCAGTTTTCAGAAATGATTTATAAGAGCAGGTAGTTTAATGTGAGAAATTAACGGTTACTGTCGTCCAAGAAAATAAACCCTGTAGTTTACCCCCTGGCTCAACAACTGTGCAGCCATCTGGCAGAAGACAAGTGCCTGCGGTGTAGCCTCCTTAAGATGCTAAAAGTGGAACAGACTAAATAACAAGTCTCTGACGAGGCTTAAAGGGACTTGAGACAGCTCAAAGCTTTGGCCTGTGTTGCTTAGAAAAAGCAACAGTAGCTTTTGACATCATCAAACAGACCTATGCTGTGCATTCTCTGTGACATCTAGGGCTAGACATCGACTTAGAATACCAAGCTGTGATGATTCAGTCTCTGTGTTAAGAGATGTCAGAGGAGGGAAAAAACACAGAGCGGTAAAGAAAATCTAAACATATCAAGCAATGCATGCTAGACATGGGACCATGGACATTGTCCTCTGAGCAGGAATCAGTTGTGTGACCTTTCAGTTATCCTTTTCGGTCTGTAATATAATGGCGAAGGTGTTAAATTGGGTCAAATAACTATTCCAAGAAATCTAAAAAAATTCAAGGTCTCATGGACAAATGCTCAAAAGAGGGCAGGCAAGGGAAAAGTCACATTCTCACTTTAAAAGCCTCCAAATTTAAAGGGTAGTTGATGCCCAAAATATTATTATTCACCAGAAATCTAGCTGTCTAGTGCTTGTACAGTAAGGCATATGAATAAGTACATGTACCCATTCAATGTTATTTTATTTATTTTTACCACAATGCTTTAGGAAGTCAATAGCAATTTAATTTTCTTGGTCATGATTTATATGTCACATAGGTCAACTTCAGGTCACTGGTCTCAGCATGGCTGATGTCACTGAATTTTTGATGGAAGTCTTACTTGGAAACCTCATAAGCTTCATGCACATTAGGCAGCAAACCTTCAGGCAACCTCAGACAGGTTCATATTTATATTAATAATCCATTTATATTTATATAATGACCTTTAGCCCAGATCTTCATGACCAGCTTATCAAGAAAATCTTTCAAGAAAAAAATATTTCCCAACTAATGTTTTTTTCCCAATACAGGGAACCCTGTCAGCTGGTGCATTATTATTAAACATTACATGACATTGTTTGCAAGCCATTTTATCTGCAGTTGAAACACTGATTGAGCGATGATATCAGACATGATACATTTCAAAATGGTTTCTTTTGACATGATACAAGTTGTAGGCCTACTGGATTTTTCAACATGCACCTTTTGATGTTCAATCATGTTTATTTTGTGTTGCAACTAGTAGTAAAATGGACGAGATGATCGGTTCTGCTAGAACTGAAGTGCTACAGTGAACTGTCACGCGCCAAAACGGTATATATTGTTTGAATATTGGGATTTTGAAAGCTGAGACTTTGTTTTATATCAAAAAAGCAACCTGAGACATGGACATGAGAGCACAAGAACAGCATCAATTGCTTGACTCTCATGCTACTTCATATGGGTTCATAAATGTTTGCATACGTCAAGCTAATCATAGAATGACACATTGATAACTGCATCACAAATGCGTCTTGAAAGCCACTTCTGACTGATGTGGGCGTGCAATGGTTCAGAATAGAAATATGCCCTAATGTTTCGCAATTCTATATATTTGCTCTTTAAACATCCTCAATGACTCTCTGGTGAGTCAGTTGAAGTCATTTCCATCCTTCTGTGTCTCTTCATTGTTGTTTTTTCCCACCTCCCCTGTTCCCCCTTCACTCACTCCCACTCAGTCTCTTTCTTTTCTCTCCTTTCCCTGACTCCATCCAATATCGCCTTTAAACCGCATTACAGTCATGGTTTCACTTACAGTTCAACACAAACAATCAGACACTCTGAAATTCATTGAATCGCAAACAGCACAATAAACTCAGGTTCAGCTGAGCTACGCCATCCATCCAAGGCAGGTTCGCTCAAGCTTATGAATGAGAAATGAGCTTCTGAAATATTTGAGATGGTTCAGGTATGCAGAGTGAGGCCTGCTCTTTCCAACAGCATTACATTCAATATTAACTACATTTCCTCTCTCAGCCGCTCAGAGGAGCCAAGATACTAAGATCTGTTGACTGTGCATTACGGCGATTAGAATTTGAACCCCTTATTCACTCTAATGGCCTCCCACAGGACAGACAAATCTCTTTTCATCCAAAAGTTGGGGGTCGGGAAGATTCTTTAATGTTTTTGAAAGAAGTCACTTATGTTCACCAAGGCTTCATTTATTTGATACAGTAAAAGTGTGATCAAATCAGATTGAACCAGAACCGGTTCAAAAGAACGATTCCGTTCATCGAACTCGGCCATCACTGAGAAGCCTCACGGGAGCCGAAATAGAGTGCCGAAGTTTCGACGTCACTCTGTATGCCAAAACGCGGAAGTGAGTTAGCATTTAGCACTACTGGTTCCCTCGCTCTAAAGTCTATGGGATTTTTGAATGGGTTTTTGCTAAATCACCTAAAATAAGGTCTGTGGTGAACAAAGCCTCTAAATATTTTCACGTTTTAATCTATGACGTAGAACACACAGTTATAACCTGCTTGTGGTTTTTTAAACTTGATTGTGTCTGCTTGTGTTTTTTAAAATCTTTATGCAATTTTCCAAAAGTCTATTGGGAAAATGCATTGCTTTTTAACCGAGGGAACCCATGCGCCGGCAACTTCCGAGTTGTCCTACAAACATCGATGACACAGAGTTGTCATCACTTCGGCACTCTTTAGTAGCAGAACTTCACTGGTAGCATCCCATTTGACTCCCATTCATTTTGGCGTCACTTTGACAGTGAATAACTTTACATCTGAGACGTCCAAACACTTGTCCATTGTTTATTTCTAAAGAAACACGACAATGTATAAAATGCTCCATTACTTTGTATCTTACGTTACGGCCCCGTAAATGCCGTTTTTGTGAAAAATAGGCTAACGATTCCGTCACCACTATGCAACTTTCTGTCGCACAATAGAGACATAGACAGGAGGAGAAACTCGCAGGCAATCTTTAACGGTCTATGAGGCAATCGGTGGGACATGGAGGCACAGAGTCGAGGCAGAAGCCTTTTAGGCCACGTTTACACAAAGCCGGGTATTTAGCAAAACGAATATTTTCCCCTCTCCGCTTTCAAAATAACATGGTTTACACACCCGCATAATACGCCGTCGAGACGCCATCATAACTATGCTAAACCTGAAGGCGGCAGTGTAGGGGTTAGAGATAAAGCCATGCAAGCCAATCAGAATCCTGGAATCGACAAGAGAGAACCTAAAACGCCGTTTCTCCCAGTTCACACGACAACAAATATCCGGCGTCTTCAAAAATCTCCACTTTGCCCGGAGTTTTTAGAAATAATCATTTTCAGTGATAAAACGGCGTTTTCGTGTAAATGAGAGGGCAAAACGCAGAGAAATATCTGCGTTTTCCCATCGTGTAACGGGGCCTTACTGTCTATGGGAGAAGCCCAAAGATAGAGAGTCCATAAAAGCAACGGGAGAAAATATTTCAACAACGTTTTGGCTTGGCACAGCTACTCAGGAGATTTACAACTGTCAGACCGTCATCACGCTCAGTTTGAGCCTGTGCAGTCACTCAGACATCAGATAGAAAGTGCAATAATCGGGCTTCAGTCTTCTCCGTTGAAATCAATGGGGTCGCTCTGTCCATTTCTTTTACTGTCTATGACTACAACCTTCACTAGCCATGTTTCCATTAACACGTTTTTATCCGAATTAAGTGATATCGAATGAAAATACCTTATGGAAACAGTAAAATTCGATGAATTTTCATGAATATCGACTAAAATGAAAATACGTTCGGTCTCATCGGATTTTCTCTTGACCGATATACGGCTAATGCGATAAAAGCTGATGGAAACGTTATTTACCGAATAAATAATGAATTGCGATTAAGTTTTAGGCCCTTTTATGGTTGCAACACGTCAGATGACGAGTTAATTTCCGGCCAGTCCCACTCTGTTTGCGCGCACATGGCGGATGTCAACAAAGACAGATGAAGTGGACAAAGTAAAAAAATGCTTCAACCAAAGGGTTTCCGTGAAGCGTCTCAGAACCAGGATCTCCCAGAACTGATGGAGCGCTGTCGTTCCCACACCACAGTCCCCTCCGCTGTCGTCGGGCATTTACGTGCATCGCCATCATCATAGCAATGTTTATAGCGTTGTTGTTTCTTAGGTTAGTTTTGCTTGTTTTTACGTGGCTTGGTTGAGTTCTAATGTATAATGTGGTCTGTTATTTCTGGTTAACAGACTGTGGCGGCGCTGCTATAACACACCGTTGCCATGGGCGCAGTTCAGAGACAGAACAGACTATTTTCTTTAGCAGAAGCAATACTCGTTTTTAAATCAATAAACTCGTTTTTAAGTCAATATTTTGTGTCAAATTATTTATTTATTTATTTATTTATTTGGTTGATTTATATGTATTAAGCAGGATAATGTATAGTGAGGCGGTTGTTATAGCGAATACAACCCCTTCAACAACCGCCTCGCATACATTATCCCATACATATGTCGCCATCAGCTGGCACATAAGCATTATTAGGCTACAACTTGTGAAATATTGATCATTTGTTGGTAGATGGCGATCCGTTTTGTCTAACAAAACTTTGTTCGCAAAAGTTTGTTTGAATGTTGTTCGATTCAGTGCGAAAATTAATGGAAACACCTTAAAATGTCTAAAATCAATTCGATATACCAATTTGATCGCAAAACAGCATGTGACGTCATTACGTACAGGTTTTTATTCGCTTTAAAGCCGTTGGATGGAAACACACTTTCACCAGCTTTTTTCGCATGAGTTTTTTAACCGAACTTCAGATAATTCGATTGAAAAGTGGATGGAAACATGGCTACTGTCAAGCAGACTTTTGGTTTTTACCCTTTACACGGGAACGTGGCTGTGGAGCATTTTTAAGATTTCCACTCTGGAGGGTGGTTTCACTTTTTTGCGTTTTTAAGCCTCTGTCACTGTGTAAACGAAAGGCACATCCGATAAAATATTTTTACGTTTTCACTCGTGAGCGTTCTCGTGTAAACAGGGCCTTAATTTGTTTGTGGAAACCGTGATACATCTTTTTAGGATTATTTGGGCAAAATAACAGGATTTATTTGGAATAAAAATCTTTTATTGACAATTTAACATTTTTACTGTCAATTTTGATCAATTGAATGCATAATAGCTGAATAAAAGTATTACTTCCTTTCTTTTTTAAAAACAATCTTTGAGATCCCACACTTTAGTGTCTCAATTTAAACTCAAACATTTATCATATATACCAATTAACATGAGCTATGCCATTCACATTCATTTATGTGTCAATTTTCTAACTTTACATCAACAATTGACTCATGTGTGTGTTTTTCTATTAATTTAGGACAAACATTTGACACACAATTGCTACTTAAATCGTATATAACTAAAATTTCTGAGCTATGATAGTTACTTTTTAAATTTTATTTAGTTATTATAGTAGTTTTATAGTTTTAGTTTTATAGTAGCTTAATATATAGTAATGTATATTATTATTAATATAGAGTCTAGGCCTTCAGAAAAAAATATTTTTTGAAGAAAATTAGCACCATCTGGTTACAGTATAGAGAAAAAGCGTAGAATCATGGTGTAAAAACTAGGTGACATGTACAGCTCTCTATGGAGAGACATGTGAATTCCCCAGCTGTTTATGAACACTTTTTTTTGGTGGATTTGAATATATAATTGAAACAATCTCAAAAACTATTTCTTATAAAAAAATTGTAAAAAAATAAATAAAAAAATGAGAATGTTTGTGTTTTTGTCAATTTCCCATTTATTCCTATGGGGGTCATTTTTGACCATAGACCAAAATCGTGAAAAAAATTTTTACGATCACTTAGCATGCTTGGATCACAAACTAAATTTCGTGATTCGAGCATACACACACACTTTTTTGTGTGTTCACATACCTAATGCCAGAAATTTCACCAAGTTTCGTAACATTCAGATGAAGCTGTGATTTTTAAAACTTCAAAACAGATTTTTTGTAGTCTGAATTTATTGGTGTGTATGTGTATAAAAGTGTGTTTGTATGTGTGTGTGTGTGTGTGGTGGGTGTACATTTTTTGCACTGTTGATGTTGTAGAGTGTCACCCCTTTACTGCGGTATACGTCTTTTAAGAATCGTGGCCGATTTGTAGATTGTACAAACAAAAATTCAGAGAATTTTAGTTTTTTTGTAAATTTCCAATTCATTTCCTATGGGTCGGTCATTTCTGACCGAAGACCATGAGTGTGACTATTTTTTTACGACCACTTAGCATGCTTGGATCATGACCTCAATTTTTTTTTGTATTCACATACCAAATGCCAAAAAAGTCACCAAGTATCATAACCTTCAGATGAAGCTGTGATTTTTAAAAATTCAAAACAGAAAATTATTTGGTCAGAAGTGGCCGAGGACCATCAGAGGGTTAATATGCATGTTTTTATTGCGCTGGGGTTTCTGCCTGTTTCCACCATCCTGGAAAAATTTTATACTCATGAGAGGGAATCATTTCTAATTCGAGAGCTGCAGTAATCGAACCTGTGTGTATGACTGAGGCGTCTCTGTTTTGTAAGAAATCAAACAGTTCTGCTTTCCTCGCTTTCACTGTCACTGTCACACACACAAAACCTCAAAAATACTCAACTTTTTGCTTCAGAGATATACACAACTAAAAAGACAGACAGAATGTCATACGTCTTATCTTATCTTCTGCTCTGTGTTGTATCTCTGGGGAGGTCGCTGAGCTTGTTGTTGTGTTGGCTTTTCACGCCTGAGGAGAGCTGGAAGCCACTGAACTGCGCTAAACAAGGTCAGGTCTTGTCTCCTCTTGTACACTATGCTGTGCATATACCTTAGTCTGCATTGAGGAAAGACAATGTCAAGCTGGAATGACACCTAAGAAATTTTAAAGGCAGAAGCCACTGCATTGTTATAGCAACAATGTTGTTACTTTGTATCTTTGCAAAAGGTAAGAACCACTATTACTATTATCTTAGGGTTAAGATTTGAACACACTTTTAACCTAAGTATTGAACTTCAGCACATAACGGCTTCACACATTTGAGCTACTGACCCCTCATTATGTGCTTTCTTGTGGAGAGTGTGATCCATTTCACATAGTTGAAGGAGGCACCCAAGTCACATATCATTTATATTCATTTAGCAGACGCTTTTAACCAAAGCGACTTACAAACGAGAACAATAGCACCAGTTCTAACAGTAGGACAACAATATGCAAGTGCTGTGACCCTTTTCAGTTTAATCTAATGCAGTACATGTACATGATATATATATATATATATATGTATATATATAGTATGATATATACTATATATATATATATATATATATATATGCCACAACCAGAAACAACCTGCAACACCCTATAGTTACTTTATAACAACATGTTAAAAAAAATTAAAACACCTATAGCAACAACCTGGAAACCAACGACTTAGTTACTATTGCATGATAAGCACAACAAAATGTAATCATGATTGTCTCATTCTTTGTCAAATTTATCCAGGATTTCAAGATTTAGCAATGACAGACTTTAACTCTTTCCCCGCCTTTTGCCAGCCAGCATTTTTGATGATATTTTTAAATAATTTCATGGTCCCCAGAATATTCTGTTGTATGAATATCTGAACATGCAATACATTAAACGAAAGAACAGCTTTTAAGGGAAATTAAAAGAGTTAAAAAATTTATTGAAATAGATAAAATGATACATTTATAAAATTAATTAGAGTAAAATGAGATGATAGATAGAATACATTTGGAAAAACACCGTTGTATCTTATTTTGCATGTAGTTTTACTCTTACACTCTCTGTGGTGTTCAATTCCATTGGACGCTCATATATCCAGTTGACCTCGAGTTTAATTGACACATCAAACTAACTGAGTCACTACTCCACCACAGACCCAGGTCATCAGCATTTTTTCATCTTTCAATTTCCCCAAATGTTTTTCTCGGTGCCATTCGAGTTCACTTTAGAATCAAAAGGAAGAATTCAGTGCAGTCAGTCGGACGTATGGAGACAGTTATACAGAAAATTAATAGAGATAAACTGGCGAAACACTGGTGTATCATATTTTGTACAGCTGCTTGTTATACTGAGATTATGACAAACCATGTGGATTGTACTGTGTCTGTGGTGATCTTTTCATGCACCTAAAAAATCTATTTGACATCTCCAATAGACCAGATTCCCTAAAAAAAGCATCATGCCAAGACTCTCCAAAAGACGAGAGCAAAGTCGTCTGTCAAACCAGCCCGATCTCATGAAAGTTAGTATCTATGGCATGAATGTCATTTCTCGTGGCATTTATACGCCAAAAACAGTTTTTGCGTGTATATGACACGCGACTTTCGCGTACATATGATACGCACTTTTTGGCGTATAATATGCACGAACTCCCTCCCCCCTAAACCTAACCCAGGGTTTTTTAGTGCGTATACCATATACACGCAAAAAACATTTTTGGCGTATAAATGCCACGAGAAATGACACTCGTGGTATAGATACGCATCTTCATGAGACTGTGTTGGTCAAACACACTTCAATAGAAAAACAATGGAGAAATGTGTTTTCAGTTACATAAAAAGCAGCATTTTGAACAAGAAAGTGTGAAAAATCACATTTTTGTCAGAGACTACATCCAGATCAGATTCAGAACAACAAGCAAAACATAGATGGAGTAGACTGAGTCTGTTAACCTTTCCTGGCTCGACATTTCATTCTGTAATGTTAGGCAGTTTTGATTTATGTGCTGTATGCTGTTTGATGACTGTGTTATTTTAAATGTGGATAAGTAATCCTTCTATCGCTTGTTTTTGCTTCTTTTTCAGCTGTGTTTTCATTCGGAGATTCTGTACTCTTTCCAGCCACTAACACAATTATTGCTGTCATTTTTGAGAAAGATGCAACAAATTCAGTCATTTTTGGCCAAAAAAAGTTTGAAGAAAAAAAAACAAGTCTTGCAAAATCCGAGGTGGAAAAGAAAAACATTGTCCTATTAAAATGTATAATAACCATTAGATTTATTGCTGTGGTGATGCTGTCTACATATATGAAGACTTTAGTGCACTGACGAGATACAATATCACAGAACTCATACAAATTCCTTGTTGGATACTGGATAAGCAATAAAAAATAAAATACATCAAAATACCTAGAAGCAGTTATGACCAAGATCTGTCAGCTAGGCTAATGTCTGAGCTGGTGCTTTCCTTGTACCTTCTACGTTTCATCTTCTCCTAAAAGTTCTTACTTTTAAAGACAACTGCTCACATCAGCGGCACACAAAAGTAGCTTTAATGAAACACTGACACAGGAGTATTCCACCATTTTCTTAAGAACACAAATCACAGTCAGTCTAAAACAATAATGTTTCCTGCAAATTACCAAAGAAGTAACGATCCAAGAAAAGAGATATCAAGGACTTTCTGGGCCAACCCTTTTCATCAGACACTGTGTTTGGCAATAAACACACCCAAGTGAAGAAGTGTTTGCACCAGCTTGTACAAGAGAAACTGATGTTTATATCCCACCTCCGAGAGCGGCCTTTGTGCGAACCTCATGTGATGTCATTTGTTCTGTACAACGGAACTTTAAAATGTGGTTACATAGCTCAGTAAGAGAGACTGAGATTATAAAGGTTAGCATAACTATTCATCACCATGAAATCAAAACTGACTAATCTTATTTATTATGGAATATTTCAATGATTTATCGATGCACATCATAATTTTTTTTTATTTTCACGTGCCCTAGTAATCTTTAATAAAAATAGCTTTCTTATAGTCTTCTCTGATGACGTGTTTCAGGGCGTGAGGGCGGGGCAACCTGTCACTCGCATGATATCGACCAATTACAAACCACAACCATTCAATCAGTTCCCGCGTGGACAAAATCAAGTCCGAGAACATGCTTCATTCAGATTTACGTCCCAATAGGGAAGAAAAGATCATCACAACATCTGTTTCATATTGACTTTAGGAAGATGTCCTTAAGAAGATGGTGGAATTAAATATTCAGTGCATGTTTGTGTGCTGAAGATCATCTAAGAAATTAGGACTCATATATAGATAATAATATATAAGTATTGTATAAAGTATTTCTCTGACGCTCTTGTCTAGCACAGCTGCAAAATATATCTCAATTAGGCTTTCATCCAAATGGTTCATTTTCATCCCATTTTTCAAGGGCAAGAAGTCCATCGCAAGCTGAGAAGACACTTTTAATGTGTAAATAGGTGTGAAGTGATGTGGTGCATCGATCTCAAATTTAAGGCTCTTTTAATGAACTTGATGATAATCTTATGGGACAAATCAGATCTCAGTCATGATTTTATATGTCTCCCTGCGCTGTCTTCATTCAACCCTTGAAGCCTTCTTTCGACATATCGAGCAGAGTTTAAAAAGGTTAACACACCTCTGAGAGCTGTGGGCAAGAGAACTACATGCTGAGCTAGTTGTGTAGACAAATAGTCCTTCTGATGCAAGATGTCCACAACTATACATTTCCTTCTCTGCGGGCTTTGAGATTTCACCTAGTGAAACAGCAACGTTTCTGTGTTGTACGTCACACTGTAGGCTCACTATTGGCCGGTCGTGTGTGATGTGGTGTGGGACGTACAACCTAGAAGCGTTGCGCAGTTACACTATGTGAAATATTTCGAGGCCCACAGAGAAGGAAATTAATAGTTGAATAAAGTCGTTATTTTTATGTTTTTTTGCGCACAAAATGTATTCTCGTCACTTGATAAACTTAAGATTGAGCCACTGTATTCACTCAGGCTAATTTAAGGAATTCACGCTAGTTATAGGAACTCAGTTTTAGGAACTAGTCACCAGGGCGTCTGCAGAGACAATTTTCATGTTTTTCATGGCAACCATTTTCATGGTTGCATTTGCACCACCAGTAGAAACTCTGAAGTGACTGAGTCGGTCGACAGCGACGTCATTAAGCGCGCATTCAACATGGAGGATGCAGTGATCGGCACAGAACTTCAGCGTCGGCCTGATCTACTGTATCACTGTTTTCCATGTTCATGGAGTTATTTTGTTGAGTAATATGTAAACTATGTGTTTACATGGCGTTTTAAAAATGGCAGATGCTAATGTTTTGTATGGCATGTGTTCGGCCAATCAACGTACACTAAGTCACTGGTCGTTCCTATTGTGCTG